>OW386293.2:49162367-49427367 GCA_936432065.2 Rutpela maculata | reverse complement strand
ACATTATTTATACAACTATTTAGCACACCTTAGTAACATTCTCACAGCAACTAGAAAATATCTTAAGAAGCTCTTAAAATACTATTTTATAAAGGTTCCCAAATTATAAATTTTGTTACAGGTTTTCATTGTCGATCCACTATTACTGTATAATTGCTCTTGGTTGGATAGTTTAAAGAACTTTCTCGTTTTATAACAGTATTATCTGCGAACTTATTAAATAGGTACTTTAAGAATGGAACAGTGAAATTATAACATCATTTGTTATACTACAATAACTAATAGAAACAGAAGCGTGCCATTGTTCATGAAATATTCTCTTTTTAACAACTTTGTGGTATTATGTTTGTATTTGTTTGTTTGTTGTTAACAAATGAAGCAAATGGTTTAGACTCTCCTAGCGGAGGGAGCTTGTTGTAACAGCATTCTAGCTGCAAACGGAAGTACCACATTTGATTACTTACACTGTTGCATACAATTATCTATTAAAAACTGAAAATTCAAAAGTAAAAAGCTAAGGAACAAATAAGAAGATGAAAAGCAAATAGGAGTAAGAGGATAAAAGAAGAAAAACAAAGCAGTGCATTAAAGACGCTAACTGATGAAACTTTTTCAAAAAAATTAGCAATGAAAGAAGATCAAAATGTAAAAATAAAGGAAAAAATAAATTGGTATACTGATCTGACAATTCAACGAAAGCACTTACATTCTTCTATACTTTTCTATTTTAAGACATTAACTTTTTCTTACCCGGTATTTTCAACCAATACTGGAGTATTAGTTAAAACTCTATATTCTTGAGGATACGTTATATCTAGAGAAAAACTAGCTTTGTATTCTGGTTCATCAAAACATGGAAAAGCTCTTCTTGCATATGTTGGCTTAAAATTAGATTCAATTAAAATGTATTCTACTCCTTGATCCCAGTAACTAGTTTTGACCAGACCAAATTCATCTTCAGTTGAAAATTTACCACTAAAGTCTATGTGGATAATATTATCTCGTCCAGTAATATCCAAATGATTACAATCAATGCGTACTATATTAGATTCATATCTATCGGCAATATTACAGAGTCTATCATTATTTACTAATATTTGGTTTATTGTCAAAAAGTCTAGATCTGCATGTATGTAAATATCGTTTACAAGGTCTACGTTTTCAGCGACATCAAAATTTAATAGTACATTTCCAGTGTACTCGTCTTGTGTTGGATCCATTATAAAAGATAGATAATAGTAGGTTGGTAATAAATTACCAGGAAGGCGATAAACTGAATCAAGTTTAACGTTGTGTTCTTCATAATTTTCCAATGCTGCTGCAGTAACATATGCGGAACCCAGAATAATACAAAGAAGTATTTTAAATCCTTCCATCCTTCACCTGAAAGGAAAATAAAAAATTATTTTAGATCATTAAAATTGAAATAGGTACTACTTATTCAAGATGTGCAACACACAGAGCGGTTCAAAGTATCCAATGAAAGTACTTGAAATAGTAATTTAAATAATGTTGCCATTAAAAATACCGTATTTGAAGTACTTTTAATTCACAGTACTTAGTGTTCGGTACTTCAGTTGCTCTGCAAAGTTCTTGGATTTGATGCTTGATTTTAACAATTGATAAAATTTCAAAATTGTCTCTTGTTATTTCAATTGCTTAAAAGTATTTGAAGTCCAAAATTGGAGAGGATATTTTCAAGAATGGTAGAACTGATAATAAGAAGTGTACAAATATGATAATCTATAATAATAATAATCTTTATTAAATCCTTGTTTGCCAAATACAAAGAAATGGATAAGGTACGTCAAAAGAGGCCAATGCTTAAGTTATTTTCTAAAAAAAAAACACAGAGAACATTTACACAAAAAATAGAACATGTACATAACAATTAGAATAAATAAATACACAATAAAAATCCAATGTAATAATAGTTCTTAGGAGGAGAAACTACTTTTTAAAAAAGTAAAATTAACTTTTTGAACAGGATTTATTAATTCACTACACATAAAATGGCTTCATACATGTGTAATGTACAACAGTTATGATACAACTGAATAGAAAATGAATATTATAATAAACGATAAACGTGGTTATCAAGTCAGCCGGGAAGTGCTGACTTAGTAACTTTATAATTGTGTGCCACTAAGTCACGTACATAATGCCTCCCTCCTAAGACGAAAAAACAGGGGATGAAGTTTTTTCGGCGTCATCAGATAGGTCACTTAGGTGCACATCCGTTTTTGCTTTTACATGTTTACTCTTTTTATTTCTAAAAGCAAGGGAAGAGTATATTTTTTGCTTATTGACATACAAACTTTTGCAAAGAAATATCAATACAAATATAACTACTATACCTAAGCAAATATAAAGAATTAAATTGTCATTGTCACTTTTCGTGTTAAATGTTTTTAATTGATGAAGGTGTGTCCGTTCAGCTACTTGTTGTAGGCTCGAAAGCTTGTCAATGTTGATATGTTGTAAAGGGGTTGCTTCGACGCTGTCCAAGTCGGGGTTGATCATATGGATAGGTAGTATCTCGAGAGGTGTCTCCGGTGTAAAGCCGATAGAGTTCCTATACGTGTACCCGTGGATTGTTACGCTGCATTTCTTGGGTATGTAGACGAGATGGGGTTCTTGTATGGTAATGAATCCATGTTCGTTACATTTTTTTTCTATGGTAATATTTCTCACCGGTATCGCTACTAGATAGCCGTTGTTAATTTGTTCCACTATATCTTTTTCTAGGTTGACGGTTAACGTGCTGCATGACATTGGGGTTGATCCCAAGAGTGCGTCTGGTATGCAGTCTTGTTTAGATATTTGCTGTTCTATGTGGTAGATACAGAGTCCCTCCACTCTTAGGCATGCTGCATCCTCGTAGTGATGATATGTCGAGTTCGTTATTATGTAGGGTTTCAGGGGGATGATAGTTTGGTTATGGATTGGTATAGGGTAAAGGTGATAATAGTTGTAAATACTTTCTCTGAGTACCGGAAAGTGAAAGACAAAACAGATCAATTGATTGCTGTAGTAAATCTCAGCTTTAATAAGTGCGTAAAAACTTTGTATGTTTGTGAAGTTATATAGACCACTGGGGTATAGTTCCTTCATACGGTTTATTAGATCTTTTAATTCATTGATTGGTAATGAACTGGTATGAACGGATTCTAATTGTGCAAACAAAATGCTATTTTGAATATTATCTAGTATATTTATCAGCGACATGCAATCTATAATCATTATGTCTAAAATGTTCTGAATTTTGATAAACAGTGTAAATTTGTTTAGATTCTGCTCAATAGCTTTTACCCTATGATATAGCTCATTTTGATTATTTATTATTTTTTTCAAAGTATCTACCGTTTCATTCATAAATTGTTTGGTAATAGTTAGGTAATTTTCGAGATCGTGGTAAATGTCTTGTTGGTTCGATTCAAGAGTTGATATGGCGTCATCGTAGCGTTCGGCGTCTTCGGAGTCTAGTGTACCGAATGCCCATTTAGATGCTTTCCCTACGATATTTGCGAGTCCGCGTTTTTGACGTGAATTACTCAGGGGTCTAATATTCTCGAATTTTGTTTTGGTTTGCTTTAATAAGTATTTTAGGTGGGAATGGACGTTATGCAACTGAGGGTATAATTCGTCTTTTTTATTTATCAATGGAATGATTAGTTCTGAATTGATTTCTAAATTTTTTATGGGGTTAATGAAATGGTCTAAGTTTAAGTATTTGATAAAGGAATGTTTTTGCATTGTTACCCGGGCGCTGCCCAAGGAGAATGGAAGTATGGGGTTACTTAGTTTTTCCAGTTTTATCTGAGCTGTCCCCAGGTTCATCAGGATAATTATCCAGATTAATGATGTCAGCGTCATCTGAAACAGATGGATTTGTTTGAGTTATTTTTCGTTGTGGTTTTAACCCATGTTTGTGGTATGTCCCTTTATTTGTTTCTATTTTTTCTTTGGCGTCCAGTTCTACTGTTAATTCTCTATATCGAGGTGCAAGTTTACTACGAGGGGCGAGTTTAAAGTATACTTTTTCACCGGGTTGTTTAGTGGCTGGTTCAGAACGAGTTTGATTTATATTCGTCAAGTCTTTTGCTCGTTCGTTTTGTATTTTAACTAGTTCGTTAATAACATGGGCGTTTTCTTTATGTTTGTATAAATATTGATTAATGATTAGTCTGTCTGTAAGTTCGAGTGGCGTTCTAATGTCTGGGTTGGATTTTATTATTTGGAAGGGCGTAAAGCCGGTGGTACTATGTATAGTATTGTTGTAACCGAGAATAGCATAGCTCATTAATTTGTCGAGGGGTTCGTCCTTTTTAAATTTGTCTTTTAATATTCTCATTTCTTCCAGGAGAGTGGAATGAAATCGTTCGGTGGGAGAGTTGCTATTGGGGTTTTTTACTGTTATATAGTGTAAGGCAATGTTGTGAACTTTACAAAATTCCTCGAATATCCTATTTTTAAATTCGGATCCTTGGTCACTTGTTATTTTATTGGGGATTCCGAAATGCGTCATATATTTCAATAGATTGTCACAAATATGATTAGCTGCTAGGGTGATTTCATAAGCTTGTCCATAACGGCTAAAACTATCGATTATAGTGAGAAATTTGATATTATTTATTTGAAATGTATCTATATAGAGATGTTCAAAGGACTTATGGCCGATGGGTGTAGGTTGAAATTTTAAGTGATCAGGCCTGCGCTCATATTTGGATTTTTGGCATATTACGCAGACGTTTATGTAATCCCTAACGTCTTCGTTTAAGCGCGGCCAAAAATAGTTTTGTCGTAAGGCTTTTATTGTTTCTGAAATTCCTCGGTGAACTGTTTTATTTTCGTGATGGTATTTTATGTACGAAATTTGTTTCTCTTTATTTTTTTCGTCTAGTACGTAATTATTAGTTTGTACGAGTAGATAGCTAGCATGTTGGAAGTGTTTTTGCAAAATGCTAATAATCTTTTGAATATATTGAGGTTCTATTATTATCCCATGTGTAGTTCGGGGTTTGATATAATTTTTAAAGAATTCTACTACTTCCTTTTCAAATTGTTCTGGGTCTCGGTAGGGTAAAGTTACCTCGTATCGATTTTTTTTATTGAATGGTTTTGAGTTTCTTACATGTGTGCGTGTGGTATTGGTGCTTACCGCCATTATTATTTGATTTTGGAATTTATTTATAGGATCTTCTGAGATGGGAATCTCAAATATCGGGTTTTCGCGGGCTGAATGAACGGTTTCGTTACTGCTAGGGATATTCGGTGCACGTATTTGGGTATTCGTACGTATAATGATTTTGGGTTCCAGGGGTGTAACTTTTGGAATTGGTGGTTGGATTAGGTCATTAGGTGACACTTCTGTGTCGGATGTAGCGTCTAATGTAATAAGGTCGTCAAGGGTTAATTCAGGAAAATCGGTTTGAACCTTGTCGCCATCGGTTTTATCTATGTTGCCTATAACCGATTGATTCTCATTATCGATAGGGTGAATTTCGACGCGGGAAAGGGCGTCAGCCACTTTATTCTCTTTGCCTTTACGGTAAACGATATTATAGTCATATTCCATTAATTTGAGTCTCCAGCGCATAAGGCGACTATTAGGTTCCTTTAAATTTTGTAACCACTCCAGCGGTTTGTGATCGGTAATTATGGTGAACTTACGGCCGAAAAGGTATGGTCTGAAATACTTTGTAAAATTTACTGCGCTAAGGAGCTCTTTTTCTATTGTACTATAGTTTATCTCTGCAGAATTTAGGGTGCGAGATGCGTACGCTACTGGTTTATCGTTGCCAATAGGGCCCTGCGATAATACGGCGCCTATAGCAAAGTTGCTAGCGTCAGTTGTTAAAATAAATGGCTTGCTAAAGTCCGGGAATTGTAGTCAGGATGTCTTTACATAAGTTAAAAATTTTAAAAATTCCGTGTCATGCGTTATTTTCTCATTCTTTTTCAGACATTTGGTTAAGGGTTTCGTTATTTTCGCGAAATCTTTAATGAATTTTCGATAAAACCCTAACAGTCCGAGGAATGATTTGATTTCCTTCGCGGTTCTTGGTATCGGGAATTGTTGTATCGCTCGGATCTTGTTTGGGTTCGGCTTTATGCCATTGGGAGTAATTATGTGGCCTAAAAATTCTACGTTCTGTCTCAGAAACTCGGATTTGTCCAATTGAATTTTTAATTTTGCTTCGCGTAATTTAAGAAAGACTTGCCGTAAGTTCGCAATATGCTCTTGCAGTGAAGTACTAAAAATAATTATGTCGTCCATGTAGACCAAACATATTTTATTTTGAATGTCTCTCAGTACGAAATCCATGACCCTCTGAAAGGTCGCCGGCGCGTTTTTCAAACCAAAAGGCATTCTTAGGTATTCAAAGTGCCCGTTCTCTACATTAAAAGCTGTTTTTTGTATGCTTTCTTCCGACATCTCGATTTGGTGGAAACCGCTGGTTAGATCGAGTGTAGTAAAATAGTTACATTTACCTAATTTGTCCAATATGTCATCGATATTAGGTATTGGATACCTATCATCAACTGTTTTGTCGTTTAACCTGCGGTAGTCGACTACAATACGCCACTTACGTTTGCCCGAGGCGTCTGCCTTTTTTGGAACGACCCATATGGGACTTGACCAGGGTGATTGGCTAGGCCTAATTATCCCATCATCTAGCATTTTATTTATTTGATTTCGAACTTCCTCCTTGTGACAGTGAGGAAACCTATAAGATTTTACATGTACTGGTATTTCGTCCGTAGTTTTTATTGTATGCTTTATTTTATTCGTGAATGAAAGTTGCTGGTTTTCTAGGTGAAATATATCGGAAAAGTTATCAATTAATTTTAAAATTGCTTGTCTTTCTTCGGGATTCATGTGGTCAGTTCTAATAAGATCTTTAAGAGTTTTCGTGGGACTCGAGTGTGGTTCCGTAATTTGAGAGTGAAATTCAGGTAAAATGTTTTCTATATTATATGTCTCAAAGTCATCGCTCTCATATGGTGTTACTTTAAAAGGTTCGGTAATTGTAATGCATTGTGTCTCATCCGTATTATTTTGAATTTCAAATCTAGCCTTAAAATTGTTAGCGGTAGTTAAGGTTTCTGGTATAAACAAGTCAAATATTTTTTGCTCTGGCACGATAATATCTCCATGCCGATGTGATACATAAAACAACCGATTTATTGATTGATGAGGTGGTATTTCCACCGTAATGTGGTTTTGTGTATGGTGTTCACGGTATAGAAAAGGAATTTGGATTTTCTCATTATATAGAATTTGGTTTTCAAAGTCCATCTGAAGTTTTAATTTTCTAAGTTCATCAAGTCCGATAATACCATCGAAATAGTCTGAGAATGGGTAAAGGGTAAATTCTATCTCTTGCTTTGTTTGTAGTTCTTTGAAAGCTGGTATACGGGCTTTATAGGTTGCTTCACGCGCTTGGCCGATTGATTGTAATAGCGATGGAGCTTTATAAATGAAATTCGGGAAATAATTTTCAGCGACTATAGGTCTTAGCATCGAAACGTTGCATCCAGTGTCAATTAATAATTTTAGATTGGGATTTGAAGTTTGAATGTAGGGAAGCGCGTTTATGTAGGCGTTAAATGTTATCTCTGACTGTCTGTCTGGTCGTCCTGTTGAAAATTTTCATTTTCAATGTCTTGTTGGTAATTCGCCTGCTGCTCTACGTAATATTCGTGTTCTAAGGGATTTATCATATTATTTTCAGGGTTAAAAGATGTTTCGTCAGTTAGCTGATAGTTTTGCGATTCATCATAAACAACTTCCGGTTCGTCGCTTATGGCATTCAGTTCCTGTACAGCGTACTTTGGTACAGGGGTTTGTTTAACCCAAGGGAACTGTTGTCTCACTTGATTTGGGGTAAGCCTAGGTTGCGCGAAATTTTGATTATTATTCGTAAATGATTGTCTAGTCTGAATGGACATTGGTTGTGGTTGGCTAAAATTTTGTCTTTGAGGGTTTGGTTTAAACACATTTACATTTCGTTGTTGTTCGAATGTTTGTGCATTTGTTGGAAAATGTTGTTTTATTACTCGGGGTTGAACGGGTATTGGTTGACTTGGAAAATTCGGTTTTTGGAAATAATTTTGGCTTTGGTATTGAGGCACAAACACATTTTGTGGTTGATGGTTCTGTTTTTGGAAAAAGGGTGGTATTTTATTGAAAGATTTATTTGCGTTAAAGTTAAATGACGGATTAAAACTTGGTCCTGGTTGTGGTGCAATACTTTTTGACACGTTTTGGGCTTGATGTTGTGACTGCGTAAAATTCTCGTTTTCTATAAAAAGATTAATGGCCTCTTCTAGCTTCGTTGGATTTCTCGATCTAATGAAATCACAGTCTCTAATGGTTAAGTTTCTAAGAAAAACTTTTAAACTTTGTGACTCGTATTGTTTAACATAAATTTTCTTTTGTTCTTCCGTGATTTCTGTAATTGGTATTGAATTTCGTCTAGAAAATTCTAACGGATTTTCATTTTTCATTAGAGCCATAGTAAAAAGTTGTTGTTCAAGAACGTCTATTGACCTATTATCTCCAAAGCTTTGTCTCAAAAATGGTTTAATTAACGGCCATGTATTTAGCTCTACTCTGGAACCTAGCATCATACGAGCGCGGTTCTTAAGTTTTCCGAAAATAACTCGTTCGACAACTTTATTTAGGGCGACATCATTGGTATGGTAAAGTTCGTAGAACTCGTCTACAGCATTAATAAAAGGCTCTAGTTCGATTTCGGATCCATCATATGTTTGAATGGAATCGGCATATAATTTGAAAATGCTAGGATTTATTTCTGGCATTGTTGTTGTTTGAGCAGTATTTAAATTATTTACACTTAATGAGTTAAATGAATTATTTAGTTCGTCGATGTCGCTCATAAAATTAGATAATTATAATAATTTTTGAAGTTTTTTAATTATAAGTATTTTGCAACCTACTAGTTAAATACGACAAAATATTATAGGCAATATAGCACTTTATATTCTAACGTGGTGCGGTTGGAATCTGATTTTCTCTATTAGCAAAGCGCAAATATAAATCAAAATGTTATTACGAAATTATTAAAAATATACGTATTCTGTATGGTAGTGCAATAGGCAATTTAAAATTATTAAAACAAAATTAACTTTCTTACAACTAGTTTCGACTCAGATCTGTATAATACAAATTTGAGGAGTAGGAAACAAAGGAATAAACTCGACTTACTTTGATAGTGGGTTTCGTCTTATCCTTTGGAGTTGATCGCTGCTGTGGGGTTCGCTAATAATCCTTTCGCACTTTCACTCCTTGCAAATCTACTCAATTCAACTTGCAATAGGTCTTTATGTCGTTTTTCCTTGATGGAAAATTTGCACAATGCACTGTCCGACACGTAAAGTTCTTTTAAGTCTAAAGAAATCGAAATTTCACGTCGATTTCTGCACGATGCACGAACCGACGGACTTAATCTGTACGACTGCGCCAATAATAGTTCTTAGGAGGAGAAACTACTTTTTAAAAAAGTAAAATTAACTTTTTGAACAGGATTTATTAATTCACTACACATAAAATGGCTTCATACATGTGTAATGTACAACAGTTATGATACAACTGAATAGAAAATGAATATTATAATAAACGATAAACGTGGTTATCAAGTCAGCCGGGAAGTGCTGACTTAGTAACTTTATAATTGTGTGCCACTAAGTCACGTACATAATGATGTCCAAAAAATATGGTAATATACAATTAGGTATTCATCAAATGGGCACATTTATTAAAAATTCAAAATAGTTATACAAACGAGAAACAAAAATAGATCATACCTAAAATATAATTAGGCAAGGTTTGAAAATTATTAATTCCTGCGTATTACTTTGAGTAAGATACAATTCACATTCATTTAAATTGTAGAAGCAGTTTTCTAACAATAAGGATTTTAACCGGTTTTTAAATCTAAGCAAAGGGCCATACATTTCTAACTTTTCCAGGTAACATGTTGAACTAATTTGGTCCCGCGTAATCCGTACATTTCTTATAGAATGTGTGCTTAAAACTATCAATATGTGTGTTGTCCTTTTTTGGGCGTTGTATAGGAATGGAGATTTTTTATAGGAATTCTGTAATAATTTAAAAATATATATTCCCGTAAGAGTTAGGCTTTTTTTAAATTTAAATGTATTCCTGCATGTCTCATTATAGGATCAACCAAATATGAGACGAATTATTCTTTTTTGTAGAATAAAGACCCGAAGCACGTCCGCAGCTTGTCACCATCATACAATATTATAGGAGATCAATGAATACACCGTAACATAATAGAAATTCATAAAAGATTTCTCGTCAAGAGACTTTTTTAAAGTAGTTAAAGCAAATAAGCACAGACGGAGTCAATTTAGTTACCCCAGCCTAGTGAACTGTCTAATGGGATACCTAGAAATTTTGTGTACTAGAAGTTAAACTAATGTTATTTATATTAAAATTCCGATTCAAAGCTTGCTTTCTGTAGGGATTAGTAAATTCAATGCTTTACCCATGTTAATAATTAGGTGATTTCTTGCACACCACTATGTGAAAGATGTAAATATCCTAGTTGTTAGAATGTTAACCTCGTCTCTGGTTTTTGCAGATATTATTATTGTTTTGTCATCAGCGTACATAAACAATCTCCCCTCCTTTATATAGAATGGCAGATCATTTATGTACAGCAGAAACAACAACGGTCCTAATACGCTTCCCTGGGGCATACCAAACTCAACATCAAATTGGTCTGAGTAGAAATCTTAAATTTTACTTCCACATCCAGTGGAAGTATAGTAACGACAAAAAATTTTTTAAAAATTTTTATTGTTCAAATAGGCTTAGAATGTCATGAAACGTCGAGATTTCAAGTTTGAGCGAAAAAAAATTTTCTGTCTGTCTGTCGGTCTGTAACTTTTTTTGTGCGCACGTTTACTCTGGAACCGTTTGAGATATTGACTTGAAATTTGGTACACATATGTACTTTAACGAGATCTAGAACTAGATTACATTTTCATCCTGTTCCGTCAAAGGGATGGGTGGTAAATTGGGATAAATTTGGAGTAAATAGGTAAATCAACCAGGCAAGGGTTCATAAAATTGATATTTAGTATAGACAAGAGAAGCTAAGGTCTCAAAAAAAATTTTGGTATTAGCCACCCCCACCCCATTATTAAAGGGGATGAAAAAAAATGTGATTTAGTGTATGTACAAGAACCAGAAACCTCAAAATATTTTTTTACTTTATCTACCCCCACTCCCACCCCCTGTCACCACCCCCACCCCACTACCGATGTGGGGTATCGTTTTATGGGTTTTTGGGGTAGAGGATTTCAAATATTATATTATTAAAGTTCCATAAACAATTATTTCCAGATACAAAATTTTTTCGTTGTGTGACTTGGATAGAAAATCCGGATGGGGAAGTAGTGATTCCTTGGGCAGCGGTTTTTACTACTAAATTTCTATGTGTTACGTAGGAGATAATTCAATCATTAATTGACCCACGGATTCCCATACAGTTCAGTTTTTGGGACAGAAAAGAGGATTAATAGTGTCAAATGCTCGAGATAAGTCGAAAAAGACTCCCACACCATATTTCCAGTATCTAGCATGTTAATTATATGTTGCGTAAGTTCAGCTGTGGCTGTGTCAGTTGAAAATCCCTCACGGAACTCATGTTGACAGCTAGTTAATAAATGATTTTACTTCCACATCCAGTGGAAGTATAGTAACGACAAAAAAATTTTTTAAAATTTTTATTGTTCAAATAGGCTTAAAATGTCACGAAACGTCGAGATTTTAAGTTTGAGCGAAAACAAATTTTCTGTCCGCCGGTCTGTCTGTCGGTCTGTCTGTAACTTTTTTTTGTGCGCACGTTTACTCTGGAACACATATGTACTTTGACGAGATCTGGAACTAGATTATATTTTCATCTTGTTCCGTCGAAGGGTTGGGGGTAAATTGGGGTAAATTTTGGGTAAATGGGTAAATCAAGCAGATAAGAGTCTATAAAATTAGTATTTAGTATATACAAGAGAAGCTAAGGTCTCAAAAAATTTTTGGCATTAGCCATCCCCATTAACACCCCCACCCCCTTTTTAAAGGGGATGAAAAAAAATTGTGATTTAGTGTATGTACAAGAAGCAGAAACCTCAAAATATTTTTTTACTTCATCTACCCCCACTACCACCCCCCCCATCACCATCCCCATCCCACTACCGATGTGGGGTATCGTTTTATGGGTTTTTGGGGTAGAGGATTTCAAATATTATATTATTAGAATTCCATGAACAATTATTTCCACATACATACACATTTTCGTTGTGAGTAACTTGAGTAGAGAATCTGGATGTGGAAGTAGTGATTCCTTGGGCAACGGTTTTTATTAAGGTAATCGACTAGCCGAATATGGACAGATTTTTCAAGAATTTTAGCGAAAGGACTGAGCGTTACAATGACTCTATAATTTTCAAGTAAAGCAGAATCGCCCTTTGTGAACACAGGAGTTGTCTTAGATAACTTAACTGCTTAGGGAACTGCCCATTGCTAACATATTTATTTGCAATATCGGTTATGTAGTGACATAGTTCGTATTTACATTTTCATCGTAACCAGTTGAAGGTTTATTTTTTAATTTCGTAATTATTTCTAAGATTTCGTGTTCTAATAAGAGGTAAAAAAACATAGTATATCCCACATCAGGTTGCATAGTGCAATCAAGAGTGTTTTGTGAAAAGTTTATGTGAGCTATTTCTTTTATTGATGTGGCAAAGTATTTAGCAAACATATTAACATTATATTTGTGTTGGTGACGAGTTCGTTGTTTATGTTTAGGTGTATTTTGTTTGTTTTTATTTGTTTCCTGTCCAATTGTAGGTTCACAAGTACCCACATTTTTTTGCTTTTGTTTTCTGCGCTACGTATTAAATTATTATGAAATTCTCTTTTATTAGCACTTACTTATTTTCATATTGTTTTTTAAATTCCTTGTAACGACTGTCGACTTCATTAGAAGTAGAAAATTTCTTATACCAATTTAATTCTTTCAATTGCCTAGATTCCTAGAATTAGTTCCAGGGTAAACGTAAAATTATAGGTTTTTGACTTATGATTTATATTAATTTTTTCTTGTCTTTTAGGATGAGAAATATTAAAACACCTAGAAAAGTGGACCCAAAAGCGATCGAATATAAAATCTATATTTTCTGAATTATTTAAATTTAAATCTGGAGGGTCAGCAATAAATAAACTTCTATGCAATTCCAAATCAAATGGCGACCTCAAAATATGTTTGGTTAGGTGTTTTTACTTACGAATCAACTATCTGTTTTTGTATGTTTAAGAGTAGCATAGCATGTGTCGACTTCGGGGGGTTTCACACTTCGACTAATACATTTTAATTTATACGGAAACTTGGTTGCCGTGATAATATTATCATTATATTATCAAAATGACAAATTGTTTAAGTGTAAATAAAAATGCATCCTATTAAAAATCGTAACTTCAAGTAGTATTTCACATGACAATTCCTCGTAACTAAGGTCTTCTGATTCACGAGAACAGGATGTTTACTCTATTGTACGCAGCCGCTGTTACGACATTTATAGGTTACGTTAATTCCTTACAAAAACAATAGCGTCATTATAGTTGCCACAATGCAGGTAAATAATAGTATATTACATACCGAGGTGGAAAGTGTTTCATTGTTGTCGAGAGATAAGATTGTTGACCGAGGCGCGCAGCGGCGAGGTCAACTAATTCTCGAGACAGCAATGAAATTTTCCACCAAGTATACTATTTTATGTACAATCAGTTCCCTTAAAGAACAAAAAGCCAAAAAAATCGTTTACTAAATTTTTAAATAGCATTTTATATTTTTATTAAGCAGGCAATGATCAAAAAATTCTTATGTCAGACGATAAATGTCAAAGTCGTCTGTGTTTGTCCCTTACCTCTATTTATAGAAAATTCAGGATAATAATACCTATAGTGAAATGGGATGAACTCCTCCCAAACTCAGGGAAATTGCCGAGCGAGCAACAGAAAATTTATTGCCAGAAAAAGTAAAAAAGTAAAGAACACAGGTTGGCAAATGCTCACTTGCCAACCCAAAAACTGGTAAGAAAGTAGCTACTTTCCAACCTGCATATGTCACTTTCCAACCTGAAATGTCACATTTCAATTCAATTAGGAAGTTTCCATTTTTCTCATTTTCTCGTAATAAATAGTCGTAAAAATCTAAAAAACATCTGTAATTTTTTTTTTAAATTATCTCTATAAATAAAAAAATTATGGTCCTTCCAAGTTTAATATGCCGCGATCATCTGGGCTGAGGTCGATTACGTCACAATACATGATTCTGCCAACAGCGAGCGGGCGCGGGCACCTTTATACTCGCTGGCAGGCACCGGCAGTTTATAGCCGGCTTGCATTTGAGCCGAAAAAATTGCTAAAACATGCAATTTTGGCACGTTCATATTTTTCGAAAAACACCATTGGGACGGCCGTATGATGATGTAAAGAGGAAGTCTTCCAGATAAACCTGATCGTAAATTGCACGGCGAAATTCGAAAATTCGGCTCGGCACGAACGAATCAAAAGTGACATTTTGTGACATTTCAGAAAATCGAGCACATACACTAATAGTCCAGTACGTGGGTATCAAAAAAGGGTGTTTGAATGCAAAAGGTGGGGTAGTAGTGATTTTTTAGTATGTTGTTAAGCTTGGGGCCCTAATGAAAAATCCAAGTTTTCGACCTCGAGGCGCATGCGCTCGAGCCGCCATCTTGGATTTTAAGTACAAAAATTTGATAATAACTCAAAAACGGTGGCTTTCACGACAAAAGATGTTAAAGAGGACAAAATTTCCTACATTTTTTGTTAAAACAATTTTTTTGTAGCGCACATATGTTAGGAGTTACAGCTCCGTGAAAAAAAAAGTATTATATTTTGTTATTTGGCTGTTAATAACGAAGAGATAAAGTTATCCTACTACTAGCAGTTAATAGCAGCATTAAAGTCGGCGAAGAAACTATTTGCTTCAACCCACTAATGCTGTTTCAAAGGATGTGCATTGCTAAGAAATCCGAAAACGAGATAAAGGATTTCCTTAAATACGAGCTGGCCCCCTTTCCTTTGTCGCTTTTTTCGGAAGCAGGAATGCGCAAAGGAACCAAGTCATCTTTATATTCCGTATTCACACCGCTTTCCGATGAATTTCAATTCGGAGATAACCAGAATGTGGTGGATGGGGGATATCTCCTACACAAAGTTGTGTGGCACCGAAATGATTTGTTTGGAGCGATTTGTGACAAATATGTTCGATATGTGCAAGGGCATTTTGGTTCCCACGCAATTGTTGTTTTTGATGGATATCCAACTGATGGTGGCAATACAAATACAAAGACCGCAGAAAGACTTCGTCGATCAAAAAAACACGTGTCTGCCGATGTCCTTTTTGATGAAACAATGGTGGTGCAAGTTTCGCAGGAGCGATTTTTAGCCAATGAAAAAATAAAGTTTGTCTCCTATCGAGGCTGAAGAAGAAATTTGAGCTGGCTGCATTTACAGTTAAACAAGCTGAAGATGATGCCGATGTGCTAATTGTCAACACTGCAAATTTCTTTATGCAGTGAATCAATATTTGATGCTGTTTTTGTGGTCGGGGAAGATGTTCACCTTTTAGTACTTGTGACAGCCTTAGCACCAGCCGAAAGTTCTATCTACTTCCGTAAACCTGGAAGAGGAAAAACTGCTGAGAGGATATATTCAGCAAGTAGCCTCAAATACGAAGAAGCAACCAAGCACATTCTGTTCTTGCATGCCTTCAGTGGTTGTGACACAACGTCATCCCAATTCGATCAGGGAAAAACTAAATTTTGTACGCTGATAGAAAAAAACAGAGCGGTTCATGAAATAATTGAAATTTTCAACCAACAAGATGCCACGTCAGAGGAGATTGCCGAGGCCGGAGTACGCTTTCTCGTAGCTTTATATGGTGGCAACATGGATAAAGAGAGTTTGGAAGAGATTCGTTTCCAACGCTTCGCCAAATCTACGCTGAAAAGCAAATTTAATCTTGCCTCTTTGCCACCTACAAAAGACGCGGCGCAATTCCACGCCTTTAGGACGTACCACCAAGTACAGAAATGGAGAGGCATAGAGAAAAATCCTGAAGACTGGGGTTGGAAGCATGACGCTTACGGGCTCACTATCATAACAATGGCGGAAAAACCAGCTCCCGATTCCTTATTAAAATCGGTATCTTGTAACTGCAAAAAGGTGGGGGGGCATGCAGCTGCCGGAACGGAGAATCTTGCGGAAATATGCCTGAAATCCGCATTGAAAGCGAGGACGAGGATGACGACATTTTTCAGGCTACGGACCAAAACTACAACCAGGACACAGACAATAACCAACCCGGACCATCGAAACGTACCAAAATGTAGCAGAAATTAATTTTTGTAACGCTCTAAAATCATAATTTAGTATTCTTAAATTTAAAAAAAAAATGCGATATACTTTTCGCCTTTAACTTTGTTTACGATAAGTATAATACTGTTAAATGATAATATTCAAGTGCCTTTTAGTTTTTTTTTATAATTATGTACAAATATAATGATATATAATAAGAATAATAAAATAAAACTCAGCCAAAATGAAGTTTCCGCATTTTTTTTTCAAATAGTGCAACTTCACGGAGCTGTAACTCCTAACATATGTGTGCTACAAAAAAATTGTTTTAATAAAAAATGTAGGAAATTTTGTCCTCTTTAACTTTGTATAGAACATCTTTTGTCGTGAAAGCCACCGTTTTTGAGTTATTATCAAAAAACCAAATTTTTGTACCTAAAATCCAAGATGGCGGCTCGAGCGCATGCGCCTCGAGGTCGAAAACTTGGATTTTTCATTAGGGCCCCAAGCTTAACTACATACTAAAAAATCACTACTACCCCACCTTTTGCATTCAAAAAACCCCCACGTACTGGACTATAAATAAAGGGAACATACGGCGGGCCGCCGGCTTGGCAAGTCAACGCGTTATGTATTGTGACGTCACGGTGGACTTCAACCGAGGCGAAGTATTCAAATAAGAAATTAAATAAGTTCGTGAGTTTTTCAGATATCGAGATAATTTTTTTTTGTTTGACTAGTTATCTGAAAGACTACTAAATGAGGTTGAATGTACATGATATTTCTAAAATAGGAAACTTCCTAATAATTGTCGAATGAAATAGAAATGTCATACTTTCCAACTTTTGACATGTAAGACAATTTGATTATTTTTGTATGATTGTGAATAAATATTTTTTCGTGAAAAAACTGTTTGTTTTTTGCTGACGAACATTCTAAATACGATCATATAGCCAGAGAGGTAGCAAAAGTTTTCGTGAAATCATTTGTATAAAGTTAGATTTTTTTTCCCATGATAGCTTAGGCAGTATCAATGATGAAGGTACAATTCTACCAATCTATAAGTCCTGCAAAAATAAGTAAAAATCAAATAATGTCGCAAAAAGAGATATCGATTTTCTAAAATGTCACAAAATGTCACTTTTGATTCGTTCGTGCCGAGCCGAATTTTCGAATTTCACCGTGCAATTTACGATCAGTTTTATCTGGAAGACTTCCTCTATACGTTGCGACATCGTACGGCCGTCCCAATGGTGTTTTTCTAAAAATATGAACGTGTCAAAATTGCATGTTTTTGCAATTTTTTCGGCGCCGAAATGCAAGCTGCTTTTGGCTATTTTTCGCAGATATCTCCAAAACAGTCGGAGTTAGCTCGAAATAAAAAATGAGGTCAAACGAGTATTTTCCACTACGAATCTTTTTGCTACCATTAGAATTTTGATTTTTTTTTCGTTTCGGAGATACCTACTGAAATGTCGGTCATGTACTGCAAAAAATCTCAAATTTTGAGTTTCTGCAGTTGGCAACTTTTTAATATTGTTTCCTACGCCAAAAGACTACTATAGCTAATTTAAATAGAATTAATTTTGCTAAAACTTTTATTTTTTGAATTCCGACAAAAATGAAGGAATTAGAGGGCACGGTAAAATTTCTTCATTTTGTCACCGTAATTAATCGGTAATTAACTGAAATCGATCTCATACATGATGTTCACTTAAGATCATGTACTACTTTGACGCTCTGTTAATCTTGGCCCTTCGAAACAAAGGTTTCTGAGGAAAATTATTTTTTTAAGATTTACATACACTCTACTGGAAAACGTGTAATTTCCTACATGTCCCCGAATATCTCGATAATTATCGTTTTTTCGAAGAATTTGTAGACAGCTTATGTAAAGAGAATTGATTGAGCTTTCCGACACTTTTTTTATCTTTTCTCTAACATAAAAGACAAGACTTATAACCGAATATGCGCTCCGGGCTATTGCGGTGCGTGGAGTAAGTTTTGCATTTTCCGCCGCGGAACATTAATCTATAAAGCTGATTTTCTGTCTACAAGCAGTTTATGCACTATTTCGATTAAAAATCATATTGCATTCGGCGCCGAAAAAATTGCAAAAAGACGCAATCTTGACACGTTCATATTTTTCGAAAAACACCATTGGGATGGACGTACGATGTTGCGACGTAAAGAGAAAGTCTTCCAGAAAAACGTGATCGTAAATTGCAGGGCAAAATTCGAAAATTCGGCTCAACATGAACGAATCAAAAGTAGCATTTTGTGACATTTCAGAAAATCGATATCGTTTTTTGCAACGTGTTAAATAATTTTTTACTAATTTTTGCAGAACTTATAGATTGGTAGAATTGCACCTTTATCATTGATACTGTCTAAATTATCATGGGAAAATCTAGCTTTGTATATATTATCGCGACCTCCCTGGCTACTAGTGTATGTAGAATTTGACAGAGATGGGATTGTTGCATGTATCGCTAGCGCTTAGAATTTTATCGGTGAAATTTTGTCCTAGCGGTTGTCTAGTAATATAAATGTAATTTGACATTTCCTTGTTCGAAAAAATTTTTTTAAATAAACTATTATATATCCAAAAAACCTTATTTTGAGTATTTAGCAGATAACTGTCAAAGAAACCATTCGTTCTTTTCATATTGATTCAAGGGGAAACTTCTTGTTGATATACTGACGTAATCAGACTTGGATTAATAGTATATGAAAACAACGAATGGTTTCGTTGAAAGTTATCGCTAAGTACGCTAAATAATGTTTTTTTAAGAATCATGCAAGCAGAAATACAAGATGTTTACTTTTAAACTGTCCAATTTAAATGATTATATTACTTTTCATCGCCCTTTACCCTCAAACCCCTTTCCATTCCCTCTATTCGTCTCCTTTTTGGTATTTCTGTTAATTTTTGTTCTTTTGTCCTTTTTTGCCTCCCTTTTCAAAATCCCCTCTCGACCAATAACCTTTTGAAAATCCAAACATTTTAAATCAGAACTTTCCTTCCACCCTACCTTTCCGGAGGCTGTCTAACCATCAGACGAAGGACGTACCAGCAACCAGAACTGAAAAAGTGCGCAGTGCGCGAGTGCCGCGACCCAAAACACTATATGCCTAACTTTAAGTTTGTTTTTACTTTTAAAATTAGCCTTAATATTTCAAATCACTTCTTGATATTGTCAAAATAAATTGTTAGCTTTAAGTTTTAATCGTTAAACAGGAGCGCTAACCTAACCACTCCACCCCAATTACGCTAGACGCCGTGGTTGCGTGGGTCACTCCTGACCGGGATCCCGTCAGGCGCATTACTGTACAAGTATCTTTTAATAAATTTGTTTTGATTGATTGATTGATTGGGCAATATAGCTCGAAAAAAAAATTATATATAAAAGTGATATTTGGGAAGAATATTTCACGAAATAAAAGGTGATATTTGCCAATGGGTTCAACGCATTTTAAAGTGATAAAATGTATGCACTATTTGTCAACGCTATAGTTCATGTTGGTGTTCTTGTTATAGAACCTCTCAAAATCGAAGTCGAAGGCAAAATGAGCATTCGACTTAGGAAAAAATTCATTTAAAGATATTTTTGAGCATAATATATAAGTTTGGAAGGCATCAGAGTCGAAACCTATCACAAAAAGACTTATATACGTTCGTTAAGACGTAAGGCACAACCAGGTGGAAATTCGAAGAAACACCGAATTTTCACTTAGGAAAATATGTTTTGGTCCAGACCATGAGAGTGAAAGTAGATTGTGGGTCATGGAAAAAGAAACAATATACTTTTACGAAGTACTTTGAAAATATTTTTAATTTTTTATTAGTGGTTGATGGTCTGTGCTTCAATGTTGAAAACGGCTAACGGGTATAGACCAGAAGGTGTAAGGAAAAAAAACTTTTTTAAATAGTCGATGTTTCGTCAAAATTTATTGACATCCTCAGGACTCTACAATTGAACATATTGATGTAGTTATTTATGGGCAATATCATATTATTATTAAAAAAAAGTTGTGATTGTTTATCACTGAATAAAATATATAACAATTAATTAAACAAACCAAATAAATAAAAGCTTATACTTTTTCTATTAGTTCTTATTTTATACTAAAAATTTTTTTTTTATATATATACTTATAACAAGGGAATGTACTAAGTTAAAAAAGTGATGTTGGAAAGTAAAAATGAAGTAAATTATTGTGTAAAATTATTAGGTTTAAAAACTTTAATTATCTAATGAAATTAAACTAATGAAAAATTTTTTTTATTAACTTACATTTAGATGAGTTTTCCTGTTTTTAAAATTCAATTTAACACAGGAAAACTCATGTAAATGTAAGTTAATAAAAAAATTTTTTCATTAGTTTAATTTCATTAGATAATTAAAGTTTTTAAACCTAATAATTTTACACAATAATTTACTTCATTTTTACTTTCCAACATCACTTTTTTAACTTAGTACATTCTCTTGTTATAAGTATATAAAAAAAAATTTTTAGTATAAAATAAGAACTAATAGAAAAAGTATATACCGTGCGTGTAATTTCCCATTATGCATGTACATTCACGTAGTGCGAGAGATCTGACAACACAGCTGCCGTAAATTCCTCCGTCGGGCGGAGCATCCCAGCTCTGTTATTTCATTTCAGCCAGCTGGCACGCGCGACGTTGTAATGTTACTCCCTGTGCCTAGCGCTCCGCTACACGCACGGTATGAGCTTATATTTATTTGGTTTGTTTAATTAATCGTTATATATTATTATTAATAATAATAATATGATATTGTCCATAAATAACTACATCAATATGTTCAATTGTAGAGTCCTGAGGATGTCAATAAATTTTGACGAAACGTCGACTATTTAAAAAAGTTTTTTTCCTTGCTCCTTTTGGTCTATACCCGTTAGCCGTTATCAATATTTTTAACTTTTTAATTTCTCCATAAAAGACAATGGAAATAAAGGTACCGTCATTATGTGTATCATTCAAAAGAATGAATATAAAATTTTAACGATGCGATGTACCAAAAAATGCGAAACCGTCAAATGTGGCGCACTCGCGTAGCGTCTATTAGCAAATATTAGCAAAAAATAGTAAAAATGGACAAGGCCGGTTTCTCACATAAAACAAATTTGGATTCACCCAGCGGCTCGTGATTTGGACGAGTACGTTGGATGATCAATAGAAAGCTACAGTAGGAAAGCCAAATGATGAAGTTATAGAGAAAATCTCTGCATAAAAAAGAAAAATCCATTTTGCCAAAAAGTCTCTCGAAGGCGTGTCAAATTCCCTTATTTGAACCTGCATGGGGACCAGTAAGTCGTGAGACTGACCGAAAGTTGATTAACTCACGTGTTGAATGCACCTTTGAACTCCATTCTTATGAATGATATAATCACAAATGAGAGCTTTAAACCTAAATCATAAGCGAACCGAAACTTTTTAAGTAAAATATTTTTATGTTATTTTTAGTCGGCCACAATTATAAACTTAAATGCTTGTAATAAATTATGGGGAAGTTACATGAATCTTTTCTACCAAATCAATTGTTAGCACATGCTCTCATTTGTATGGTAAAATTTACCTTGCCTTAATTGGGGAGGCAATTCTTTCAAATTATATAATTTATTGGATAGGATATTGCACAATTTTGGTGTACTTATTTTAAACCTAGTAAATACATAATATTCTTTGAACTTTTTGCATTTTGTTGATAATATGACTTGTTGTAAGTCTAATCTATTGAGTGTTTTCATTCGAAGAACCGGATATTGAGTTAATTGGACGTCTCAATGCTCCACAAGTTTGAAGCTCAATATTCTGCTTACTTTACGTGAGCTCGATAGGGATTTTTTTATGAAACAAATCAGAAATCTTTAGGCATAAAATCCATTAACGTAGGTAAATAAGTAAAATCCCGTCAGAATAAAATCCTGTCAGAGAGAAAAATCAATTATTATCGAAAGAGAGAGCGTCGTTAATGATGTAAGGTAGTGCAGCCTTGGCCTATTACTTATTCTATCGAGTTGTATCTTATCTCGAACCCGCCTGGGAGTGGAAGAACAAGGTGAGAACGCGACTGGCACCATTGGTAAATTTCGCGTCACTCAAACGCAGAATAGTAAGTTCTTCTACATTCTGTCAGTGCTGTCAACAACTGATTTAGCTGTTTTATCACTAATACTGACATTTGATTGGTGCAATGGTCTCAAAAAACGAGGTTTCGTTGACTACCATTGACGTATGTTATGAAGTGAAATAGAATATGCGGGTGGAAATGTCTCATTACAGTGCTCGCGTGATTGCAGCACTGAGAGGTTATAGCACTATTTTATGATTTCATTTTCGATTCAATGAAAAGTTCCAACATACGCCATGAAAATCACACCCTCCAATAAATTCGGCCTTCTTTTTCGGTTGGCGACATTTTTTGCCCGGTGCATTTACCCCATACCCTACCCCCCTACCTTAAATTCACCTCTTCATTCACCCAACGTTTCCGCGTGAGTATTTCGAGAAAAATAAATTTTTCGTTTTTTTTTTATCAAGCTTAAATAACTTGATTTGATGAAAAAATAAATTTGAAATCTTATTTACCACCCCCACCCCGAGAGCTTTATAACGAAAGAAAATTATTCATTTGTTAATTGGACATTTTGTGCGTATTCTTAGCTTGTTGCTCGTACACCAATTATCTCAATTTTACCCTACAGCATCCCTAAAAAATACCCTCACATTTCCCAACAACCCCCGAATACCGAACGATGGGGGGTGCCCCATCGTCACGGCTATATTTTTCAACGTTTTTTCGAAAAAAATTCTTGAGGTATTGCTCGTGTATGTATTATTTCATTAATTTGATCTCACGGGGGTGAAAAGTGCAAAATAATTAAGATTAAATTTATTTATTTCGAATTAATAAAGTAAATGTGTTCATAATAAAAAAAAATGTATTTATTTTAGCAGGGGGGGGGTTAATGAAATAAATAATTTCTTTCACATAAATTCAGCATCAAAATAATAATTCTTAAAGAGCATGTCTTGAAATATAATAGAAAACTATCGGCTTTTCCACCCCCTATTCTGCACTTTTCACCGATGTAAAAATCTAAAAAAATGTAAATATAAAAAATAAGTTACTGAGAGTCGTACGAACATTTTGAGAGAAAAAAAATCTTTTTTTGACTTTTGGTTCAAGAGATATGCGGTTTTGAAGAAATCGGTGTTTTCCTCTTAAATCGCCCCTCACATTTTTGCACATAACAATTTAAAGCCCCCCAAAAAAAATATCGCCAAACATGTTTCATGTTTACAGAGTACCCATAAAACATTTTCCACCAGTTTAGAGCGTAAAATGAATCCAAGGAAGCACATATGCAAAGTGCATTTTTTTTTAAATACCGGAAATCTGAAAAAAAACGCCTCCGTGAAAAATGTCGCCAAAAGTAGTTTTGGAGTTTTTGGCACATTCTGAATCGTAATTCGTCATTGGCACCAAAAAATGACTCCGAGGGAGAGGTGAAAATTTTTACCTTTGATTTTTATTACACTTGGAGCTTAGCGGCCTATGCGATATGCTTGCCCCACGCCTTCTCCGACGATTTATTATGATTGCGATATTAAATAACGTTAGTGTATTTTCTGCAGTGGGACCATAGACTATAATGACGAACCGGAATTATCAATCTACGCCGATGGTTCAAAAATGAACTGTGGATCACACACTCGATAATACCGCTAGGCACATATGCTACTATTTTTCAGGCCGAACTAATAGGGATTCTGCAAGTTGTAATAATAGAAACCACGAAGGCAAATATCAGCGGTAAAAGGGTGCGCATATCAACGGACAGCAGAGCAGCCCTGCTTGCCCTAAATAACTGAAGGACAGGCTGTGGAATAGTTTTTGAAATTAGAAAGGCCCCAGATGTGCTCGCGCAAAACAATAGTGTCCAGCTCCGTTGGGTGAAAGAACACGATGGAAGAAGTGTATGCTTTAGCCCGCAAGGGATCTTAGAGCACCCTGCATGCTCTGGAACCTACAACAGCGCTCTCAGATTTAGTCCATAGTTCCCTGCTAAAGAATTATACACTCAAACGCCACGGGGACTGTTGGAGTGATCTGGGCAGCTGCAGACATAGCAGAACAGCTTTGGCCACACCCAGTCGTAAGCTAGGCAAACGCTGTCTCCAGATGTCCAGGAGTAATCTGCGCATCTATGTAGGATTACTAACAGGACACTGCATACTAAACAAACACCTCCATACACTGGGAGTTATAGACAACCCCAAGTATAGAGGGTGTAATCTGGATGATGAGACTTCCGAGCATATGCTCTGTCACTGCCCTGGTCTCTCAACGAAAAGAGAATCCATGCTGGGGGACTTCTGGCCCATTATGGCAAGAATACGTGTCGTCTCACCTGGCCTTCTTCTCAAATACATCTGTGGCAGTTTACTTACTCTTGAATAAGATTTCCGGTAACCAGGGATTTTCAAGAAAAACAAAAAAGAAGATAATATAATATCATTTTTGAATATACATATTTTAAAAAAAATAAAATATTAAAAAGAAGATATAATCAGAAAGCTTAATTATATATACGTATATCAAGTCTTATTTTTATTTAATCATAGAAAATGTTGATAAAGAAATAATATCAACCACTATAATTTTGTTGACCCCGATTCTATATACTAGTTTACTGCATGATAAAGTTAAAATAATATATGATTGGCCTACCGACTGTCTTGACAATTTTTCCAAAGCCAAAGCTGCTATAGCTGGTGCAACCTTTTTAGCTCATCCACGTTGTGATGATAACTCGTTTTTATCGCTGACTGTTGATTGTTCAAATGTCTCTATGGGGGCAGTTCTTGAACAGCGCGATGACGAAGGTGTGCTTGCTCCACTAGCCTTTTTCTCACGAAAACTTACCTTAGTACAAACGAAGTACAGTGCCTATGACAAAGAACTTCTTTCTTTGTTCACAGCGATTAAACATTTCTGGTTTTTACTTGAAGGTCGCACATTTATTTGCTTTATTGACCATAAACCTTTGGTCAAAGCATTATTGACTAAAACTGAAAGATCTCCCACTGCCAGGCAAATTAGACATTTAGAATTCATTGCTCAATTTGCATGCGAAATCAGACATATCAAAGGGAAAAATAACATTGTTGCCGACACCTTATCACGTGAGCATGATACGTCTTCTTTACAACAATGCATTTCTCCAATTGTAACCCAAAAGTCTAACCTAGTTGATATTAACTTTGACTTAAATTTATTGAGCAGAGCTCAAGAAGATGATTCTGACCTTAAATTTTTATTATCAGATACTTCATCAAACACAAAGAGTACCTTTCTTTTAAAGAAAATTAAAATTCCATATTCTGACAAGTTTATTTGTTGTGACGTTTCCCGCCCTAAACTTCGTCCTTACATTCGAATCGTTTATAGACGGACAATTTTTGATATTTTTCATGGTTTATCTCACCCTAGTATCAAAGCGACTAGAACGTTAGTTTCTAAAAATTATTTTTGGCCCAAAACAAGGGCGGATCTGGACCTTGAGCTTGGTGGGGGTAAACATTGAACACAAAATTTTTTGATGAGGGGGCGGGGGGGGAAAAATCCGAAAAACATTTTTTTCGTCCCAAATTTTTTTTGATGAGCGGGGGGAGAAATTTTTTCGTCCCAAAATTAAAAAATAAAATTTTAAAACGAAAGTTATTGGCTTACACAATCTTGGGGGGGGAGGGTTAAAATTTTTTTTTTCTTCCCAAAATTAATAAAAATCATAACATTTTAAAACGAAAGTTGGTGATTTACAGAATCTTGGGGGGGGGGGGGGAGGGTAACGGGGTAATTACCCACATAAATCCGCGCTTGGCCCAAAATGACTTCAGATTGTAATCTCTGGGCAAAAACTTGTATTAGCAAACTAATAAAGTGACAAGACATACCAAGAGTCCGATAGCTAACTTTGATATTCCTAAAGGACGCTTCGACCACATACATATAGATTTAATAGGACCATTACCTCCTTCTAAAGGTGGTTCTTATATTCTTACTGAGATCGAACGTTTCACTAGATGGCTCGAAGCTTATCCACTTCAAGATATTACTGCAGAAACTGTAACGCGTATGTTATTTCAGAATTATGTTTGCCGATTCGGTGTCCCTGTCACAGTGACAACGGATCAGGGAGTCCAATTTGAATCTAAACTCTTTAATGAATTTTCAAAATTTTTGGGATTTCATAGAATACGAACCACATCATATCATCCCAGTAGCAACATAATGATAGAAAGATTTAACTGAAGTGTTAAAACTGCTCTGAGAGCTAAACCTTCTACACCACATTGGGTAGATGAACTTCCTATCATACTATTAGCTCTCAGGACAATCCCTAAAGACGATTTGCAATGTTCCTCCGTAGAACTCATTTTTGGTCAAACTTTAAGACTACCAGGTGAATTTTTTATTAAACCATATACTTGTCCGGATATTCCTTATTTTATTACTAAATTACGTACTTCTTTTGATAATTTAACGTTCATTCCATCTCTTCATCATGTTAATTACAAATCATTTATCAGTTCAGACATTTCGACTTGTAATTTTGTTTTCGTTCGGAAAGAACGTTTTAAAAAATCTTTCTCACCTCTGTACGATGGACCATTTAAAGTTTTGTCCCGTACAGATAAGTTGGTTACTTTTGTTAAAGGAACTAAAACCGTCACAGTAAATGTTGATAAAATTAAACCAGCATATTTACTGACAGACAAATGCGATGTCACTGTACCACCTATTAAGAAAGTTCGTTTTGCCATCGACGAAATAACTGATTGACCTTTCTTTTTATTAGCGGGGGAGTAATGTGGCAGTTTTCGTACTCTTGATTAAGATTTCCGGTAACCAGGGATTTTCAAGAAAAACAAATGAAATGTTAAAAAGAAGATATAATCAGAAAGCTTAATTACATATACGTATATCAAGTCTTATTTTTATTTAATTATAGAAAATGTTAACAAAGAAATAATATCAACCACTATAACATCATAAGTGTTGGTTGGCTTGAGGAAATGAGAGGCTCGTTAGACATGCCACCACTTACGGGGGCAATATGAGGCCTGAGTGCACATGAGCGTAAGCTCCCCCCCCCCCCCCCCCGCAAACAATCAAGAATCCAGAATGTATCGAATTAACAGCGACCTTATCATTAATTAAACAAAATAATTTGTTGTTCAAGAGAGGTTATAATAATATCGATTTGATTTTGTATTATAGTGTCTTTTTGAATTATGAATTCTTTCAAGTAATATACCTCAGTTTTGACCACATCGTCTAAGAATACATCATTGGCACTGTTAAGCGAGACATCTAGCTCATTTTTATTTAGTGTGTCTGACATCGCAACATACCAAAGTCTTTTCGTCAGTGATTTTTATGGACGAGGACGATTTAAGTACACAGCTGTTGCCTATGTTATGCAGAACAACGAATAACACACTTGAGACTACTAAGCGTGATAGATTAACGTCTTTTCCACTGTTTCTTCACAGACGAGCCCGAACATTCTGGACCTATCGACTCCATGTTAACTCTTGTTTATATGATGTGCCTAGTTCTGTACTAAATTGATACAGATTTAAATGATTTGTTAAAGCTGTAGTAAAAATTAAACAGTAAAATTAGCTTCGACATCTCCTACAGAGGATACACCCATTTAGCATTTGAAAAGGGCATACCATCAGGTTCAGCTCTGAATGGATAATTGTGTGTCATCGGAACTGTGAGGACAAACTGGAATAATTTGACACCAAATATGAATTAACCTATTCCAAAACATTTGATGAAGATGTTCTTTTGCGTATGTAAAAAAGGGAGTAGAGTAGCTTGCGATTCTAGATTGGCTTGTGGTGGTTGCAATGGTCAGATTTTATCAACTTTCTCTCACGAAGAGATTGATGATGATGAAGATAATAACACAGGAGATACATAAGATATCGATTCGGTCGGTGTAAGTAGTTGTGTAACGCGGTTATTTTTGCTTTCAAATTTTACTGGGACATTATTATAATTTTTTTTGCATTAAATATTATTTGATTAATTTTATTATTCACATTCACCAGGTATATGCAGAACCTAAAATTATTTTACTAATAATCCGAAATAATTATTGACACAGATTGGGGAATATATATCTCTCTGTTAAAATTTATTTACTTAACTTATTTGTGATAAATATTTTTGCGTTATTGTTTAATTATTATCAATTTTTGGGCCAGTCAATTCGTTTCGAGTACAATAAGAAGTATTTTATTTACTTATATTATTTAACGTTAGAAGCAACTAATTACCAAGGACGGATGTCACTGCATTTATACGTCAATCAGCTGGTATAACCAGTGTTATATGAAACCGTAGTTGTGCAAAGATAGACAGGTGTTCTGCGTGTATAAAAGCACCACTTCAATTTAGAAGACCCTTCAGTTCTGGTGGACAATACCTGTTTATATTGGATATTTTGGACTTTGCTAAACTAACTCATTTCAAGAATATTTCAGTATTCGAATATTATTTATTAACTTGTGTTATTTTCCGGTTTTCAAGTTCCTCCAATTCCTAAAACACCGCCGTTGTCGAATCACCTGCCGAACCATATACCGCTTTTATTTGAAACTTTTTTTCCTATCTGCAACGGTAAAGGATTTATATATAAGAATCTGAAAATGGGCCGCCATTTTTCAATATGGCGGGCGTAGCACATCTTAGATTTTAGGGGAATTTTTGTATATTCAATAAGATGATAACTGCAACATCTCCATCAAATTTCTTGCTTGTACTAATTTGTTCAAGGTTCGCATACTTTTAGACTTATTTTTATTGCACTAAATATCAAACTATAGATTTATTCTATATTGACAACCAAGTTTTAAACTTTCTTTTTCCTTATGGGTTGCGGTGCCGAAGCCCCGCTGTACTGAAGCTTAAGCTTATTGTACCTCATAGTCTCGTTATCCCATTAATCCCGTTCCTCTCCAAAAAGAGAGTATACGGTCAATGGGAGCTCTGGCTATTTCTTCCGGGGTTACGAAGTGTGAGAACCTCACAGCCACTAAGGCTGGGCATTCACATAGTATGTGGTGAGGAGTTTCTTCATCCTCACCACACATTCTGGATTATCTTTCACACCTATGTTAGTTAGGTGTCTGTTCAGTGTGCAGTGTCCTGTTAGGATTACATCTCAGCTGTTTTCTGCTCAGTTTTAGCAATTCGTTGGTCTTTGTCATGGATGGCCCGTCGGTGATGAACATACGTGACTGCCTCATTCCCGGCGTGCCGGGATATGTTTCTGACTCAATACTTCCTTTTGGAATGGTATTGTATGATATTCCGCAGGATGACTCAGGTCCCATCAAGGCTGTTTTTGCGCCTTATTTGGCCAGTTTATCTGCTTTTTCGTTGCCTTCATTGCCCTGGTGTCCTCGCGTCCACTCCAGTTGTATACTGTTGTGTTCCGCCAGTTTCGCTAGGGATTCAAGGCAGTCTTTTACCGTTTTGGAACGTATCTTTAATGTAAGTTTTAAATTTGAAACATTAGTAATTTACTCGTCTATAGTTGGGCAATTAATCTGTTAAATGTCTTAAAGTTGTTTATTGTTCATTTGCGGTATATTTATTAATAAGTGAGTCTTGTTTACTTTTATTTTTACAAGTTACTTTGGAGACATTTTAAGTTCTCTGAATTATAATTCATTATCAATATATAACCAGTAAAACTGATTGTTATTCTGAGACTATCTATAGTTTGCAAATACAGGGTATAATTATTTTCATGTCATTAAGAAAAACTGGTGGTGGGGAACGACTAAACAAACAAAAAAACCTTATATAACTAAGCCCAAAGCCCATAGTTTTGGAGAAAACAAAAAATAATTCGAAATTTTTTAATACAATACTCTGACATTTGTGCAGATAGGTATAAAATATCGGCGTTTTTGGCGGTGCGGTAAAGATCAAAGTGGTGGCTCTACATAAGGAGCATGTGAGCATATGCACTCCCTGGACTCAGTTATTTTTTAAATGATTTTAAACATTTAATTTTAGGTGGCTTGGTGTAAACAACGAACGACTATCTATTGCCGGCTGCCGCTGTCCTTTGCGGCTTGCGCCCTCCAATCACAACAATACAACATAAAGCGTCATCAGCCGCCGCACAGTGGGGCAAATAGCTCATTTTTTGGACAAGCGATAATTTCCAAGCCTGGAATTAATGAAATTTTAAAATTTTTTTTTTAAACTATTCGTTATAAAATTGCCTTTAATTCTATCGAGCCCGATTTTTGAAATTTCAAAATTAAAGGACTTAAATTTTGAAAGTAAATTCTGAAATCTAAATTACGTAATATCGTAATCCAAAATGGCGAATCCAATATGGAGGCCATAATATTTTTTTAATTGACATGTAAATGCGCAAATTGTTAAAAATTGTTACTTGGTTTTAGAGATTGCTGATCATGAATCTGAAGTCCAAATTACGTAATATCGAAATCCAAGATGTCGGATCCAATACGGCGGCCATATTTTTTTAAATGAGATGTACATGCGCAAATTGATAAAAAATGTTACTCGGGGTTTTTAAGGGTTTCTGACCATGAATATGAAGTCTAAATTATGTAAGATCGTAATCCAAGATGGCGGATTCAATATGGCGGCCACAATATTTTTTTAAATGAAATGTACATACGCAAATTATTAAACATTGTTATTTAGGAGTTTTGAGTCTGCTGAACATGAATCTGAAGTCTAAATTACGTAATATCGAAATTCAAAATGGCGGATCCAATATGGTGTTCGTAAGTTAAAATAGAATGATAAATCAAGAAAGAAATTGCTAAAATTTTTTACTCAGGGGCTTAATTCGCTAATCTTGTTTCGGATATTTTAGTTTCGTCACTTTGGAAACAATAATATCGGATTCAATATAGCTGTTATAAATTTCAAAAAAAATAAGACGCAGAAAATCATTAAAAATTAGTTCCTAGAGGTTTCTGATTCCGCAGTTAAAATTTCGTAATTTTAGAATTCTAGGGTTGCATTTCCAGTATGTGCTAAAATGAAATAATTAATATTTCCTCTTTTCTTTTGAGATATTTAAATCTGGATATGCACTAAAAATATATCACATTGCTCACATTTGTAAAGTTATTCTCAGTGTAACTTCAAAACGAAAAATAAATTTTAACAGTTTCCTTCTTGATTTGTCATTCTTTTTTAACTTACGGACACCATATTGGATCCGCCATCTTGGATTTCGATATTACGTAATTTGGTCTTCAGATTCATGATCAGCAATCTCTAAAACCCCCAAGTAACAATTTTTAACAATTTGCGCATTTACATGTCAATTAAAAAAATATTATGGCCTCCATATTGGATTCGCCATTTTGGATTACGATATTACGTAATTTAGATTTCAGATTCTCGATTAGAAACCCTTAAAGTCCTAAGTAAGAATTTTTAACAGTTTGTGCATGTACATTTCATTTAAAAAAATATTATGGCCGCCATATTGGATCCGCTATCTTGGTTTTTTGAATCGCAAAATTCGGGGATCAGAAATGAGATTAGAAACCAAAAAAACCCCCCAAGTAACAATTTTTTATAATTTTAAACAATTTTTTGATAAAATTTTAATTTACTTTCAAAATTTAAGTCCTTTAATTTTGAAATTTCAAAATTCGGGCTCGATAGAATTAAAGGCAATTTTATAACGAACAGTTTAAAAAAAAAAATTTTAAATTTCATTAATTCCAGGCTTGGGAATTATCGCCTGTCCAAAAAATGAGCTATTTGCCCCACTGTGAGCCGGCCGTCTAAATCAGAGCAACTTTTACCGCTGCTCATATACTTAACACTTTACAATCGCAGATATTATCTATTCCTCAGTGCGCGCACTGCAATTTTGTTCACTTAAATTAGCAAAGCTTGGAGCAAAACGTAGTTAGTGCTCACATCATCCTCCGCTAAAGTCGGCACTGCTCGGTCATACTCGTATGTATGTATCTGCGAGATCTGAGAGAACTTAAACTACATTGTTTAGTATGCTGTGCTTAAACTTTCATCAATGATTAGGTGTTATTTGTTATCTGCAACTAGTGCATTTATTTATTCTTATTCGTTTTTGTAATTTACTGTTATGGCCAATACAATTGACTACTTATTGCAAAATCCATTTTCTCGACCTAATTATGATGAAAGAGTTACAATTAAAAATCTTAAGAGGCCAACGCCGAGTTTCAATTTAGTTCATAAACAATCCAATAAAGGAGAAGGAGTGTTTCGTAAATTTAATGTTGAAACATATAATTGTTTTCTTTGTGTTTTATGCGGCGGGGATCAGGCATGAACCGTCACCAGAGCTTGTGACGGTTCATGCCGAAGAAAAGGGCAGCAAGGCATAGGCATTGGGCATAGAGGCATTTACTGGTGGAACGATGATCTAGCAAGACTCAGAGATGTATGCATCGCTGCCAGGAGACAATATTCCAGGAGAATCTGGAGACAGGGCAGGTAGGATGATAATGAAGCCTCCCGACCCTACAAAGAAGCAAAGAAGGCGCTTAGAGAGGCGATATTTGATGCAAAAAGAAAGAAGTGGCAGGAGCTGTGCGCAAGCATAGATGAAGATGTATGGGGTGACGGCCACAAAATAGCCAGGCGCTGATTGAGAGCATCTCCTCCAGCGATTTCACTGGAGACGGTGAGGGAGATAGCTGACGCGCTCTTTCCCCACAGGGAGGAAGAAAGGTGGGATGGCATGGACGTGGCGGATATCCCCCTATTCACAGAAAATGAACTGAAGGGGGCAATCGAGAGGCTAAAGAGCGGCCGATCTCTGGGTTCGGATAACATCCCCCCGGAGGTGATCAAAATAGTCGTCGAAGAATCACCCGAAGTGTTTTTAGGGGTCATGAATTGAGCGTTGGAGAGAGGAGACTTTCCATCCAGATGGAGGAAAGCGACGCTCGTCCTCATTATTAAAGGGAACGGAAAACCTGAAAAACCATCCTCCTAGAGGCCCATCTGCTTATTGGATGCCTTGGGAAAGTTTCTGGAATACTTAATCCTGGGAAGGCTAGAGCTATAAATTGACCGGAGGGATGGTTTGTCGAACTACCAGTTCGGATTCCGCAGAGGAATGTCGACGGTGGATGCTGTGACCCGCATCACGAGCAAGGCAAAAGAGGCCATGGAGGCAAAGAGAATGTGCTTAATCGTCACCCTTGATATCAGGAACGCATTTAACACTGCAGGATGGGGAGCGACTATAAGCAAACTAGAGAGATTGGAAGTGGTACCTTATATCATTAACATTATTAAGAGTTACTTCAGGGATAGGCAAATGGGGATGGACGCAAACAATACCTTTGAATGGAGAAACGTGACCTGCGGTGTCCCACAGGGTTCGGTACTCGGGCCAACCCTGTGGAACATTATGTGCGACGACGTCCTATGGATTCCCCTCGCAAATGGGCTATGCCGATGATCTTGCCCTAACCGTGACTGGAAACTGGACGGTGCTAATCGAGGAGAAGGCGAATGCCACTATTGAGAGAATAGAGGAATGGCTGCGGAGCGTAAAATTAAAACTTGTCCCGGAAAAAACCGAAGCAGTGATGATCACAAGGAAAAGAACTGTCCAACCTGTCACTATCAGGGTTAGACAGATGGAAATTAGACCGGGGAATGGGCTTAAATACCTCGGAATCTGGCTGGACCCGAAACTAACATTCAGGTTGTCACATAACAAAAACGGCGGAAAAAGTGGGGAAGTCGGCAACCGCTCTGGGAAGAGTGATGTGCAACACGAAGGGGCCAAAGGCCAGCAAAAGAAGAGTGCTTTGTGGCGTGGTGCATTCAGTCATATTATATGCCGCCCCGGTCTTTGGATTTGCCTTAGAAGAAAGGGCTAATGCCAAAGTAAACCTGGCAAGGATTCAACGGCAGATGGCACTAAGGGTATGCAGCGCCTATCGGACAGTCTCGTACGAGGCAGTGCTGGTAGTAGCAGGGATCCCTCCAGTGGATTTACTGGTCAAGGAAAGGGCAGAAGTGTACGAAGGAGTACAGAGAGGAACCGCCACTGAAAGACTGTTAGAAAGATGGCAGAACAGATGGGAGAACGTCCATAAAGGAAGATGGACTCACCGCATGATCCCTACAGTCAAAGAGTGGGTGGAAAGGAATCACGGAGAAGTAGGGCCCTCATAGGTCATGGCTGCTCTGCCGACTACCCGTTGAGAATAGGAAAGCTGGACTCTCGAGAGTGCACATATTGTGGCGAAATAGACGATGCAGAGCACACAGTCTTCCACTGCAACAGATGGGTGGAGGAGAGACGAGGCATAAATCGTCTAGGGCCGGATGAGCTTGTGGAATTCATGCTGCAATCTGAAGACAATTGGGCAAAGGCCGAAACAGCTATTACACGGATCGTCGTGCATAAAGGAGAAGATGAGAGGAATCCCGACCTATACCCTCTACGCAACTAGAGGAAATACAGGGAACAAAGACAGGGGAAAAAACAACATCTATACATCGAAAACCGATTGACGTGTATCCTGAAGAGAAGCGAGAACGGTTCCAGGATACATCATACGCCGAAGAGGGGTGGTTTTAGTGGGTATGCCCAGAGGTGAGTCCCACGCTACCGTCCAGGTGTCCATATAGAATTTCCACCACGGGAAAAAAAAATAAAGGCATGGACCAAAAATGGAGTAACAGATTTAATTCATATATGCATGAAAATCAAAAAACATGGAAACTGAACTTCACGTAAAAAATATTTTAAGTTTAAATTTATTGAGAAAAACCAATATACAAAGTCAACTAAGTTCGGCATATTTAAGATCAATTCATGCTCATAATGAAGAAGTGACAAAAAATATGCCTATTTTTTGTCACTTCTTCATTAATAATTAATTGTGTGTGATTTTGTGGAGCTTTTGAGTTGGCATTGAGAGGTTACGATGGAAGGTCATGAAAAAGATGATTCGACAAACAAAGGTGTATTCCGAGAACTAATAAACATTAGTGCTGAGTTAGACAATTCATTAAAAAATCACATAATGAAAATGAATGAGTCGACACCATTTAAAGGTACCTCGAAAATAATTCAAAATGAATTACTGGAATGTATGTTACAGGTATATCATAAAGAAATGTCGACTGAAATAAAAAATATAGATTATGTCGCAATAATGTCGGGTGAAACTACTGACATATCAAACAAATTTCAAATGGTTCTCGTCTTGCGATATGTAATAAAAGGTATACCAGTTGAAAGATTTTGGAAATTTTTAAATCCCAAGGGCCACAATGCTCAGGCATTATCAGATTGTATTCTTTCAGAAGTTGAGACCCTGATTAATGATCTGCAAAAAATTGTTGCACAGACATATGATGGAGCCTCAGTAATGGGTGGTGTGCATAACGGTGTACAGAAAAAAATTCAAAACAAATACCCTCTCGCCAGTTACGTACATTGTTACACCCATGAAACTAACTTAATTGGGTGTTTTCACTTTTTTTTTAAGTCGAAAAATACAAAATACTTATGGTAAATATTACAGCTGAAACAATTTTTCGGCAAAAAAATGTTTTTTTTATAATTTTAAAAGAAATATAAATTCAAGTTAAATATTTCCCGCCAAAAAAGACAAATCTAGTATTACTGGTCATCTGTGACGTCACTGCCTATATATGTCAATGATTATAAAATCTAACCTTACTTTTGTTGTCATTGTAAATTATAAGTCAAAAACATGAGTAGTGCAACAAATAAGTGGTGTTTTGTGCCAAGGTGCGGAAATACTTCAGTAAATGCTCCAAATAAAAAGTTCCCATGTGTTTCTATTGCGAATTATTCACGGAAAGTGAAATGGTTTAAAACAACGAGGCGCGATTTTCCCAAATTGAAATCGACATATTATTGTTGTGAAGATTATTTTAATGTAAGTATAATTTATCTTTTCTCATCATGGTAAAAGTTAACCGATGATAGCTAGATGGATGGATTATTACCTTCAATATTATAAATAGATCATATATACTTACCGTAAAATTATGCTTGTAATGGTATGAGATTTATTTTGAATTGAAAGTAATATATTATAGCTTCTAGTATTACTGAACATTTGTAATGAAATTTTGCTAGGTTATGATTATTAATTAAAATGACCAAAATATCAAGCGATGCATGTCATGGCTAGTGATATTCGACGTCACAAATATATAAAAATACTTGTTTATTATTTTCAGCTTGAGGAAGTCATGAAAAATTAGGGTACATCCGATACAAAATTTTGAGAGGAAAAATGATTCTGAAGAAAGATGTAGTTCCACACATATTTAACTGCCAACCAGACAGAAAAGGAGCAGCGTCTGCATCAAAACGATCTCTTAAATATTTAGAATCTCACTCTGTAATAGATCATAATTTGATTGCCTACACAGACAGTGTTATTGCATGTGATGTTATTAATTTACAACCTTCCATCATTAAATAAAGTAGTTTGTGTAGTAAATATGAAACTGTAGTTTTCCCCTATAAAGAAAAAAAACAATATACTAAAAATACAAATGTTGGTTTTTATTATTCAGATAGACATATTTTCAATACATATAATTTTAATTGTCAACAACAGTTATTTATAGTTAACATAATCCATGTTTAATATGTTCACAATTTTGGTTTTATCAAAATTTTTGTTCGCAACACAGAAAAGTCCTTTTTATTGATTTGCACATAACATTTGTAAATATACTTGCGCTTTAACGTCTGTAATTTGATCATTTTTTATATAGTTCTCCACATACTCTGAAATAATAGGTACCGTCAGGTAAAGCTGCAAAAACGAGATATAATGGCGACAAGAAAAGTCCACAATCTTTCACTTTTTAAGTTTCAACTTTTCCTCCACAACGCCCACCACCTTCTCTAAATTGCGGCCCCTTTCCATATATTTATTATCCCTTATTTTGTATGCACCTACTCGACAGCCAGCGAACGATAAGGTACCTTCTCAGTTTCCTCACACAATTTCTCTGACATTTTATTGTTAACAAATTTTAAAAATTACCACTTTTTACTACTATCAGAAGCAAATTTCAGCAAAAGTTTATAAACTGACAAATTTGCAAATTTGTCTTGAACCATACATCTGAATTATATTTCATTATTTGTACACCGAGAAGATTTTCTATCCCAATATTTAATTGTCTAACAGTGCTCTGGGCAAATTCTTCCTTCTACAGTGCATAATGAGTCTTCTGGTTTCAACTCCACATACCCAAAAGCACTATTCACGTTGTTCTCGAGATGAGCTGCACATAAACATTTAATTATATCTCTAGCACAGACTATTAATTCTACTTTCTTTTAAGGTTATGTTGTTAATATAAATAATCGTAAATAAACCAAATTAAATATATAATAATGTGTAATAATACAAAAACTAAATCATAAATTTAATAACTATTAGGCTCAAGTTGCAAACAACTAATTCATTAATTTATTTTAAATACTTACGCTGCTGTTTTTACGCCCTTCAACTCGGTTGAATGAAATCGATCATCATTTTTAATACATAAAAATATTTAAACTAGGTAAATTGTTTGTAGAAGCTTTCACAAAATTGACAGTAACCATCTTGCACTTTCTTTAATTTGTGAGAAACACTAGGAACAGGTTTCAAATATCCAAGCCAAATATGGTAAACATGTAAACAATAATGCAAATACTAGTGCAAATATTAGAAGGAGATAGATTATGACTCTACATAAGTTGAAGAGAGACAGATTTGCACTGGTGCAGATAGTGGAGAATGTTTGAACAAAAACCGAACAAAGCTATTTTGTCTTCTGACAGATATATGAAGCGACGTCACCAGGATCATTACCCAATAAGGTGACGTTCTCGAAATTATTCAAATATTTGAATTTTAAGTCGATTTGTTTATTAAATATTTATTTTAATCTGATGATATAATTAATATGAATGCGTTTAGGCTTTCATATTTATGTATTACTTCATATTAATGCATCATTTGAAGTGAATTGTTATATATGGAAAACACCCTATTATGTCAGCTGCAACGTCCTGCATAAATCAGTGTCGATTTTTTTTTGCTAATTTAGTAGGCATCTGTACGTTTTTCTCAGTTTTGCCTAAATGTACACAAGTTCTGGATGAAGTTATAAAAAAAAGAGACTACACCGTTCCTCAAAAACAAGATGGAATTTTAATTCACGTTCAGTCAATACTGTGTACGACTACAGGAAATAATTGATTGAGGTTTTACATGTCATTGAAAATGACAAAAACTCAAAAAGCCAGTGGCTTTAAACGTACTATTGAGGATGAAAATTTTATTTTTTGGCTTAATATTTTTCACAAAATAAGGCCTCATGTTGACATACTTTTTGTTCAGCTTCAGAAGAGAATAACGGAACCTATGAAAGTTCGAGAAGATATTGCTATTTTTGAAAAAGATATGGTGAAGTTAAGAACAGAAATAGCCGAAAATGGTATTGAATCATTTGTAGACAATTACGAGCCGACAGAACAACTTACCAAACAGAGAAGAAGAAGAAATGATGACGTTCAAAAAAGAGGTATGCGCTTGAAATGTGTGACACAATTTTATTGCATATGAAAATCAGATTTGAATTTACAGGTCATTTGGTAGCGTCAAATTTATTCCTTGCTGACAAATATTCCTATTACGAAAAAAAATTTCCAGATGAGTCTCTTAGAAGTGATGTTAGTTCATACCCATTTCTTGATGAAAAACGACTGAAGACAGAACTCAAGTTCTTTATGAGCGTCCTGAGCTCAGAGAAAGTTCTGGTGCTGTCATACTATTATGTTTACTACTGAATGACGGTTTGAACGACACATTTCAAGAAACTATAAAACAATTGAAAATACTAATCACAATTCCGATGACATCTGAAGCTGAAAGGTGCTTTTCATTGCTAAAAAGAATTAAAACGTTCCTGACAGAGGACAGACTCAATGCCTTGGCTGTTTTATCGCGTGAAAGAGAATTTATTAATCAAATAGCAAATTTTAACAGCCAAGTTATTGATGTTTTTTCTAAACAAAAAAATAGGAAAATGGACTTTCAGTTTAAAAATCTGTAACAAATTATAACATACCATTTGAAAAATAATAAAAAAAAATTGTTATTAATCTTATGATATTTTAACTATTAAATGTTAAATTGTTCAAATATTATGATTTTGTGGATATTAAAATTGTTTGGTTTTACAAACTTGCGCCCATGAAACCTACTTTTTGAAAACGATATAATTTGAAATCAAATTTCTAACTTCTTATTTAAGGCCTTTTGACCTTGGAAAATTCAAAATTTTCGCCTATGGCGCATTTACCCCTTCCCTCGCAACCTATTTTGCTTAGTGTCATTTCTCACAATAATGCACTCCCTCTCAAAAGTAGCTGGAGCCGCCACTGACTTAGTTGATCTGAAGACAACTATACTCTCCCTTGTGATATTCTCAAGCAATATTTTAGTTTATGTCGTTACTTGGTTAAGTACGTACACACGGAATACCCGCTTGTTGTTTTTGTATGTTGCTTTATTCTTTTTGAATTTTGGGCCACTGTATTTTAGTTATGATTTATTTTATTGACTTACCGTTCACGTCGTTAAGTACTTGGTTACGTACAGACACAACTTACTTGTTTGTTCTTTTCCTGTTGCATTTTGGATTTTAGACAAAGTTTTTATTTTTCTCTTTTATTGACAACGTTAGTTGATAGTTTAGCGTGTTTAATGTTGAATGGAGTGCGTTTGTCCTTAGTTCGACATGCCGAAATGTGTATTGATGCAGATGTAGGTCATTTTGAACAATTTATGTAAATTAACAATAATTTATTGGTAAGCTCTAGATTTCTCGAATAGGTATATCCAGCAGGCTGTAACATTGTTGTCACTTTCAAATCAAAGTCGCTACTGGATTACGTAAAACTTTACTATTATGAGCAACTTTTGTGGTTTTGTGGCAAATTCAAAAGAATTTTTCTGTTATAGGGATTACTTATTGGACAATAAAGGCATGATTATTATTATTTATTATTATTCGCTGTTTTGTTCTGATCTGTTTATTATTGTTTACATTAATTTTCATAGTGACCAAAGACCCGATTTTTAGTTTCCGATATCTGATTGGAAAGAAATATGCGTGCAATTCGTTAAAGAAATCAAATTTTTGCTAAATTAAAATACACATAACTATTTTCTGTTGTCGTTTCTCGGACGTCTAACTGTTTGTTTTCCAATTTCATGAAATAATTACTCATTTTTTAAGCTTTTAACACAGAACTATTTATGTTACAAATGTTAATAAACACACATGTAGGGTTTAGGGAGTGAGGTCGTGTGTATCTAAAACGCTCCTTAAAACACAAAAATTACCGGTTAAAATTGCGACAAATTTGATAAAGCTCAGGTGAATTATAGCCCAAAAGATTCCGTGTAAAATGAAGTGTCATAATAAAAGGACAAAGTTGAAATAGAATTAAGATTTAAAAATAACTAATACAGAGTATTTAGTGGCAATCAGTGTGGTGCATAAAGAAACGAGCTTAAAGAAACGAAAATGTAAACAAACGACCCGGGACCAAGGCGCAATAAATAACAGGAATGAGAGATAAGTGCCTTTTCATTTCTAAGTTCCTATTTATGTATTAATGACGTACAAGTGTCTGCCATTGAAGTGTTTAGGACCAAACCCTTGAAAAGTCGACATCTGTCTACAAATTTATGGAGGGCCATAAATTATTAAAATATAGCCATAACATCTCTGTGTAAACCTCAAAGTAAATGATTTTTTTATCATTATAAAAATATTCAAATAAATTTAATTTAAATTAGATCCGAAATAATCAATAACTTGTTCGTAAACTATGGTCATATACATTTCTTATGTTAACCCTCAAGAATATAATTGAAATTATACGGTAATAATTAAAGGCATTACTCTTAAATTATGATCATAACTCTTTCTTAAAAATTAAAAAATTTCCAAGTGAGGCTTTTCATGACTATTAAAAGTATTCAAACGAATTTAATTTAAATTGAACCTAATCAATGAGGCGTTGTAGATATACTGTGTCAAAACGGAATTCTCACAGCAGCTCAGCGGAGGTATGCGGAATCGTAAAAATTGGTATTTTCTAAGAAAACACACACATACCTCGATGATCTCCTAATCACCTCAAGACACATCTGGACTGAAAACAAACTTCAAGAAAAGCCTAATAATGGGCGAGACCCGTCAATAAAAGAGAGTTGAACCGGCGGAGAGGAACACAAAATACGAAACACAGAAGAAGGAAGTTTTTGAGAAGAGCAGAAAGGGACATTGTCCAACTACTCACAAAAACAACAAGACGAAAACAACAACATAAAACATCAACACTTTTAGGAGGAAAGACAATTAAAACAAAAGGATAGAATTGTACGCATTGAATTACTGGGGACATACTCAAGGAAGAGACCCAACACATCTTCTGAAGAAAGCGGTAACACCGAACAACTAAAAATAGGGAGACCATGTGGCAGAGGAGAACAACGGATGAAAGGATCAGAAAAAAAATGAATACCACAAAGAAATCGCAATGACATATACTCTATCACAATCGACCGAGGAATGAGAAGGCTCAGAAAAAGAAGATTCGAAGAAATAGAAACACAAAAACAGGAGCATAATAAACACTCCATATTACGATACAACGTGGCAAAATTTCACAAGAAGACTCAGAAGAGGCAGAAGTCTAGAACCAAAAACACAAAAATAGAGCTTAAACGCTCCCTTACGACACAATGCGGTAACGCATCACACAAATACCTACACCTTCCTTTACCATGCTCCATGTGGCTCTCGCAGCTGGCAACAAGCATGACCTTAATGCAACCCAGCGAGGACGTAGCAGGCACAGCTGTATAACTCTGGGAGTGGCAGCAATGCCTACCACACGCTGGTAAATCAATCAATCAATCAAAGTTAAAAAACACACATGTAAACAAAGCCATCCTGTGCTTGCGGTTCTGCAGAAAGAGATAACGAATTATTTGCATTTTATAATTGGTAAGAGAAGTTCGGTTCAAAGCGGTTCCCTCAAAGTGCCGCGCTTCTTTGTTTGAGACAGTGTGGCGGAGAGAACACAAATTGCTAATCTTTACACTTCTTTATGACTTTTAAAAAGTAAATAAGAAACTTCGATAATCCGGAACTATATGTCAACTGATCCAGAAAAGCAGTGGTTCTCAAATGCCTCCTTAACATTCAAATTTTTAACCTAGGTCAGTTTTTTCAAGGAGGAAAAAGTCATATAGGTTTTTTTGTTTGTCTAGTCTAGTCCCCATTTCCAGTTTTTTTTTTAATGACACGACATGACATGAAACTAATTACATCCTGGAAATTTATATCTGCTCAATAATGCTACCCCTTCAGAAAATGGTGGCCTAAACATTTTGACCCTCTGGAAAGACCATCCCTCATTGTAGCCCCCTGTCATATGGAGAAATGTGAGGTTTGCACACTATAACTGAGGCTACCAGCGCGAAAACGGCCTAACGGTCTAACCCACAGAAATGTGGGTTAGGCCGATTACACGCATGACATGTTGCCCTAATTATTTAAAGTAAAGTGAAACTAGTGGCATCATCTTTTTAATAGTGGGCAAAGGTCGCTTAGGCCGTTTCACATTATAAATGTATATACTTAGGCAGCAAGTTGAGCCGATAAACTCAAACGCATAAAATATGGCTTAGGCCGTTTTCGCGCTGGTAGCCTCAACTGTGGGCGCTCCAGTCAAAACCAGCTAGGGTGCAGTTTGCAACACCGTAAGAAAAGAGCGTTACAATTGTAACTGAACAATGAAACATTGCAAATATTTTTTAATTTTTTTCAAAGAACTATATTATAGATAATTATTTTTGCAATAGTAATGTACTGCAACAATGAAAAACGCAACACTTATACTCCAGTCGAATTAGACATAATAAAAAATTTTGCGTACTGCGGCCTTTTTTTTTTGTGGAAGTTGCTTAAGAGGGCATAATAAGCAAGCACAGAAAACTATACCCTGCTACACCATGTGCGTCCCCTATTTTTAGGGGTTGAAACTTTGAAATATTACTTATATGTCCATATATGTTTCCCTATTGCCTGTAGGGCTCTTTACCAAGTTACACTAGGTATATATTACACATTTGCCGTAGGACAAACGGTTTTGACTGTACTAGGCCGGAAAGGTCGCGCTGTCCGAATTTGGAGGTCTTCTGTACAGGACAAACGGCTATTAATTTCCAATCTACAATACTACACATACTAATGCCCCTAAGGAGGGATGATGATTTGTGAAAAAACTTTCATCGAATACCGCGCGGTTTCCATGATACGGGATGTTGAAATTTTGAAAACCTCTTTTAAAAAAAAAGTGAACCTACTTTTTTCCGCCCATTTTTTTTTCATGCATGTACGACCCTAATATAAGAAAATTTACGTTGGTTTCATTTTAATGCATTCGTTGGTTTAGGAGCTAGACAGCAAAATATGCCAAAAATGGCTATTTTGGTATTGTTGCAATAAAAAACCAAAACCAGTATAATTCTGGTAAGTGTTTTTGTTTATCCTAAAAGTCCAATTCATTGCGCATAGAAAATGTGTTTTTGTATTTAAACAGGATCAACACCTATTGTGTAATCACGATTTATGTCATGTGTTCGAGTTCTCCAGTCTCCTTTCTGACATTTTTTTTTGCGGCCTTATTGTTCATAGTAGGGCAGAAAGCATGTATACCTGAACAGGGCACATATTAGGGTGTTAAAACGGATCTCTTGTTAAAATGCGGTAGGACGTACCGTTTTCGCGTAAAACGCACTTGTTTGCAAAAAATTCTTTCAGATCACACTTTTCATCGACTGACTAGTAAATACTCACCGATGACTACGAAAAAATAAAACTATATGTCGCTTCTTGCTTTTTCTGCTTATGAGGAACATTGCTAATAAAAAAATCAAGGGACTCGGACCCCCATTTGAAGGTTCACGCTTGTCTCGAATCATCATTGCAACTTATTTTGTGTCTATAACAAAATCCACAGTAATTTTACCTTCCTCGAGAAACAGCTATTATATGTCCATTTCATCGGAAAATGATTTAAAAAATCAAACTCCTGAGAAAGAAAACACCAAAATGTAGAATTTATTTATCAGATCACAATTCAGAACACAATGAAAACTCAAAGCAAACAAAACCAAACAAGTGCGCTTTACTCGAAAACGGTACGTCGTATCGCATTTTAACAAGAGACCCATTTTAACACCCTATTATGTGCCCTGTCCACGGGTATAATGCTTTCTGCCCCACTATGAATCATAAGGCCGCAAAAAAAATTGTGAAAAGGAGACTGGAGAATACATAACATAAATCGTTATTACACAATAAGTGTTGATCTTACTTAAATACAAAAACACGTTTTCTATGCGCAATGAATTGGACTTTGAGGATAAACAAAAACATTTACCAGAATTATACTGGTTTTGGTTTTTTTAATGCAACAATACGAAAATAGCCATTTTTGGCATATTTTGCTGTCTAGCTCCTGAACCAACTAATTTATTAAAATAAAACCAACGTAAATTTTCTTATATTAGGGTCGTACATTCATGAAAAAAAAATGGGCGAAAAAAAGTAGGTTCACTTTTTTTTTAAAAAGGGGTTTTCAAAATTTCAACATCCCGTATCATAGAAAGCGCGCGGTATTCGATGAAAGTTTTTTCACAAATCATCATCCCTCCTTAGGGGCATTAGTATGTGTAGTATTGTAGATTGGAAATAATAACCGTTTGTCCTGTACAGAAGACCCCCAAATTCGGACAGCGCGACCTTTTCGGCCTAGTACAGCCAAAACCGTTTGTCCTACGGCAAATGTGTAATATATATATTGTGTAGAGGAGGAATGAGTCTTTAAAAAGTGTAACTTGGTAAAGAGCCCTACGGATAATAGAGAAACAGATATGGACACATAAGTAAAATTTCAAAGTTTCAACCCCTAAAAATAGGGGACGCACATGGTGTAGCAGGGTGTAGTTTTCTGTGCTTATGCCCTAAACAACTTCCACAAAAAAAAGTCCGCAGTACGCAAAATTTTGTATGTCTAATTCGACTGGACTATTACTTTGTGGATTGAAATGCGTAATCACCGACTTCAAAAGACCCAAAGTAATATATTTTTGTGTAGTCTTGAAATTGTTTGCATAATATTCTGGTTTAAGTCAGCCCTATTGAATCCGCCGTTTTCATCTTTTATTTTATAATGGCAAATTCGCATTCAGCGACCTCAAAATCCACAAGTGTACCATTTTTTTATTTATATGCCTGTATGTCAAAATGCTAATAAGAGACATGTAATTTTATCATCTAAGTTGTTTGAGTTATAATAGTATTATTTGATAAAGTTTTTCTGAAAAATATAGATTTGCACGATTTTTCACACTTTTACACTGGTAATTTTCAGAGTACATTACACAAAAAGTTTCAATCAAATCCTTTAAGTTCTAAGTATTTCCGTAATAATGCAACTTTTTAGTCTAAATGCACTGGACTATTTTTGGAAGCATAATTACTTCCCCACTCAGAGAAAGTATAGTAACGCAAAAAAATTTTGACCATTTTTATTGCTCAAATAGACTTCCCAGTAAACATTAATGTAACTTTACCTCTCTGAGAGGTAAGATTAATAGAACATTTTTATATAAAATATTTTACATAATTTTACATAGCATATACGTAAAATAATATCATATTTAAGTCAACATATTAACTTAATTACTTATACACAAGTTTACATATTTGCTACATAATTTTACTTAAAAATGTTTACCTACTTCATTTTACGACATCGAAGTCATGGAACGCTCACGCTCACGCAGCACGCCAGTGTAAAATGATGTAAAATCTAACGTTTGTATTTCTTGATCATTTTTGTGAAAAATTGTGGATGATGTCTTTTAATGACTTTGATGCAGAACTGTGAACCATAAAGCGTTGTGACTTTTTAAAATATTATTTTATTTGGACGTTTTATTAGTGTAGAGGTTAGGTAAAAACATAAATCTGCCCTCTTGTTTGCGAATTTGTTGGAGGTGCACCATTTTCCAGTAAATGACCCAAAAGTAAGTTTGTGTTGTACCGTTTTTATAAAGATATTTATTTAAAAGAAACGTAATCTTTTTATAGGTTAGAATTATTTCACGGGCAATCGTTATTCTCGACAGACAATTATTATTACATGGATTTTGTTACACAAAAGCTGTATGTTGGTGCTGTTCCCACATTATTAAGTTCAACTGAATTCAGTATAAGAAGTTGTAATTCAAGGAAACCCAGATCTTAATAGTGACCAAAAGCTTTTGCGAAGTACTATGCATAGGTATGGTTATTGTTTACCGACATCTTACAGCACCTACTTTGTGTTCGTTATTGTATTGTACATATATAAAATACTTCAGAAAAATTAGATCAGAACCTTAGGACAAAACCATTGCCCCTTTTTAGGGGATAAAAGGGGTGGTAACCAAAAACTGATAACTTTTTTTTAATATCAGAATCGGTTTCAACATGTTAAAAAACAGGATTAGATGGTTCTGATCAAAAGTGCAGCTCTTTTTTTTTGTTGTCTTGTGATTAATGATATTGCTTGTATCGCCATTAAAAAAATTAATTTGTTCATTATAAAACTACGAAGAAAACTAGAATTGTCTGAACCTTTATGGTTAATTTTGTTGCAAAAAACTAAGACAATTAAGATTTGTCATTATTAAAAATATGCTTCTGATAGAATTAAATCATCTTGGTAAAGGACCCCGCACATTTTCTTATATCAAATGGCTCTCGGTGAATGTAATAGTATAATATAATTTAATATTTATAAAAAAAAGTTTAAGAAACAGTAACAAGTTCGAAAACTGAATCGTTGATTGTTTACTTTTCAGTGGCGTTAATTAACAATTTGTTTATATGACTATTAAAGAAACTACCTTTATCACTACAAGATTGATGCACTCGTCTACAACTTATGCATGAAAAAAGTACTGCTTTACACACTTGTTGCATAATTAAGTAGGTATTTTAAAATTATTTAAAACAATTTTTTGGCAATTATTTAACAAATGCATTTTTTTCACGCTTCACGGCTCCTAATTGGCGTAGAAAACCGCGTTTTTTAAATTGTTTCTTTTTTGTGATCTTTTGAAACATTCTAATAATTTTTAATTGTTTAATTCTGAGAAAAAGAATTCTTTATAAAAAGTTTTAAATTATTTTAAATAGTTTAAAAAAATGTGTTAACACCACTGAAGAGTAGGAGAAAAATCTACATTCTAAAACAAATTGTTCTATGACTTGATGCACTTAAACAGTCAACGGTTCAATTTTCGACTTTGTTATTGTTTTTTTGGCGTTGTTATTAACAATCCCACTTGAAATTTGGTGTGATGATTTAATGGGCTTAGGTATTTAGCATATTTTTTTATTACGTTTTGCAAAAAAATCTCTTAATTTTAGAGTGAAATTCAAAAAACCAGGATATTCTAAGATCTCTAGAGGCTTTAAAATTAATCAAGAATATAGACGCTGCGTGAAGTCATTCACTCCTAGTTGCATTTTCATTACACTTTTTTTCGGCAGTTATATGCTGCATACTCCAATAGTCTTGAAATACTCCAATAGTCTCCAAATCACCATCTTTGGCAGATTAGACAAATCTGATTTTAAATAGCTGGGTTTTAACAGTGTAAACTCAACTTTGAGGCAGACTTTCGGATTGAATGACAGCACTTTGAGCACATCAGTTCATGTTTAAAGCAGTATACTTCTGAAACTTATCGGATCGACCTCAAATTTTCCATTCCATTGGAAGCGTGTTTTCGTAAAGTTTTGTTAAAATATATACATTATTATTTAAGCTATCATAAATTGTTTAATAACTTAACAAATTGATCAAAATAGTTTGCATCTAGTTTTCTTCACAATTTAGTAAAGGGATACAAGCTATATAACCAGATTTACTACACTATACAGGGTGCGCCACTTAAAACTCCCCAGACTTGTAACTTTTTTATTTTCGAACCGATGATCATGTTGGGCACATCAACTTGTAGACATTTTTAAAGCCTTTAAATATCCATACAGAGTGATTAATTTTTTTTTTGAATGGTTAAGAAAGGAAACTTAATTTCTTTGAATATTTTTTTACCTCACCCTGTACATGGACTGTGTTATTGTTTTCTTATAAAGGTATTAATTAGCTTCAATTTATGTTATTAAAATAAAAAACTTAAAAAACAAAAAATTTGCAATTTCCTACTTAGTACATTTTAATATGTTGGTTTAAAAAAATATATTTTTTTTAATTTTTTGTTACTGTTTTATTACACTGAATATTGTTTGTGATATGTCTTTTACAGATAAAGCATAAAATTATTATTTACATTCCTTTCAAAGTAATTTAAAAAAAAAATCAGTTTGGAGTATTTTTAATTCCTTTCTCTAAAACCAAAAAAAAATTCAAATATGACGTAATAATATAAATTGAAGCTAATTAAAACCTTTATAAGAAAATATTTACGCAGTTCATGTACAGGGTGACGTAAAAAAATATTCAAGGAAATTAAGATTTCTTTCTTAACAATTTAAAAAAAACAATTTTTTTTTAAATGCTTTAAAAATATCTACAATTTGATGTGCCTTAAAAAATAAGAAAATTACAAGCCTGGGGAGTTTTAAATGGTGCACCCCGTATATGAAATAGACTAATATTTCAATTATTTTCACAGGTTGTGTAACTGATGTTCAAGTAGCAAATGTCAGAGTGACGAAGGCTGACCAAAGAACGAGTACAATCAGAAACGACCCGAGAAATGCTTAACACTTATTGTAGATACTTAGTTAACTTGAATATAGATTAGTTACACAAAAGACACTAGTATTAATCTCTCGTAAATCAACAGTTAATAAAATAAATTAAATGAAATTTGAGCTTTACTAGGAATGCAAGGCAAGGTAGGTAGGTGGGTACACATCATTGGAGAAGAAAAAATATTGTATATCTGCTTTCTAAAGAACATATAGATAACAACGTCGAGGACAAAGCCTAATGCCTTGTTTACCTACCGGAATATGCAGAGATTAAGATGGAATTGAAACTTTGTTGATACTAATTAACTTAGTTTAAACTGTCATTCAATTCGAGAATCTTTCCTAAGCTAATATATGTTGACAAATCAGACAACCATATCTTGCATTATATACTTTTTATCTCTTTTTGATGTAGCATGTATTTGTTTTATATACCTACCATAATGTTCAAAATAGCACCCTATAGTACTTTTTAAATATTGATACTAGAGAACTGAAAAATTGATATTCTTTAGGAAATAACTGGAGGAGACATCAACTTTTATTTTTAAGTAGAATACCTCTGAACATTTTTAGAAAGTTAGATAGTTTTATATTTTAAATATAACCATTTTTTAGAAAAAAATTTTCATTCAAAATATAAAACTACTCGGCTCTCTAAATAAGGTATCCGACTTAAAAATAAAACTTGGTGTCAACTTCGGTAATTTTCTAAAGAAATATATTTTTCTGTATAACTTATAAGGAACTTTATTCATATATTTAACTTTAAAAATCCAATTGTGTAGTATCAATATTTAAAAAGTGCTGGGATATGCTATTTTGAACATACGGTAGGTAGATAAAATATATACATGCTACATCACAAAGAGATAAAAAGTATATACGTTACGTAGCGTAAGGTCACTATCAAGTGGTTGAATATACATATATTATGCTACATCATAAAGAGATAAAATTAGTTACGTATGCTTTACATAGCAAGTGGTTGAATATACATATACGCTACGTCATTTGTTCCATACCGTGAGGTCACAGTGTTACCTCTTCACTATGTAAAAATCATATGCACATGTTGCTGACATTTCGCAGAGTATGCACATATGATTATGCGTCACATCTTACATAGCACGTTACTTCTGCGAAACTTAGTTTACGTAGCATTTACGTATATGCTATATATTTATGTTTGCTGGGTTAGTATGTTATGAAACGTCGAGATTTTAGATTTGAGTAAAAAAAATCTGTTACACACGGCAATAATTTTGCATTTAATCCAAAATGAAATATGTGCGTTCTTTCAACAAAAACAAAGCTATCGTTTCAAAACCAATCAGAATCAGTAATTTGTTTGTTAGTAATATCACTGGCAGCTGTGAACGCGCACATTTTCGTATATCTTGTGTTTTTAACGAAGTTTATAGTTATCCTCAGTGTTAGCTCGTTTTGCACTGGTAATTTAAGTTTCTGACAAATTAATTTCAATGACTACTTTTAATAACCAAGAGTATGCTGACATACTCTTTTACTATGGCAAAGCAGATGGGAATGCTTACCTTGCTGCAAGATTGTATCATGAACGATTTCATCCATGTAGAAAGACTCTTGATCCGCGTCTATTCAGTAACACTTATCGCTGAATCGCGGAAACAGGTAATTTGTATCAACATGAGCCTGCTGCAGGACCTGCACCCCGAAGATGACGAAAATATTCTAGCCGCATTTGCTGCAGATCCCACAACAAGCGTTAGAAAAGTGGCAAAACAACTTGGATTGTCAATTTGGAAAACTTGGTCAGCAATAAATGCAGAAAAGAAACATTCTTACCATTGTACTTCCCCAAGAGGGCGATACTATACGAAGAATAGCATTTTGTCGCATTTTATTGAATATTTATCATTACTTAAAATCTATTCTATAGATGGATGTATTAAAATTCTCCCATAACCCATTTTCACAATCTCCATTATTGGGCGGACAAGGATGACAACCCGCAAATGAAGAAACTTCCTTTCAGAATAAGTTTAGTTTCAATGTTTGTATGGGTGTAATTGCTGGACATGTCATTGGGCCTCATTACCTACCAGATAACCTGAACGGAGACGCTTGCCTCGACTTCTTGCAGAACGATCTTCCTCCACTCCTAAAAAATCGGCCAATTGACTTTCGCCACCGTATTATTTACCAAAGAGACTGATGCCCATCTCACTACCGCTTGACTGTCCGCCAATTAGGAAGTTTCCTATTTTAGAAATATCATGTACGTTCAACCTCATTTAGTAGTCTTTCAGATAACTAGTCAAACAAAAAAAAATGATCTCGATTTCTGAAAAACTCACGAACTTATTCAATTTCTTATTTGAATACTTCGCCTCGGCTGAAGTCCACCGTGACGTCACAATACACAACGCGCTGACTTGCCATGCCGGCGGCGCGCCGTATGTTCCCTTTATTTAGTGTGTGTGCTCGATTTTTTCTTAATCATGTGAACCAATTTGTTTGTATTTCACATATATTGTAAATATACTCAAGACAATTTATTATTGATATTTTCATGAAATCTTTTCATGAGGAAAACAAAAATTGATGCTTTTGAATTTTTTGAAAAATATATATACGTACTTACACGTTAGCGACCACCTCTATTTTTTTACTAATTACACACTATACAATAAGCTATAACATATAATTTTTACAAAACTCTATCGATGACGTAGTCAAATTGGCAAAGATAATGTTACGTGCTGTTGTAGAACTCTCCAAAATCGTCCTAAGTTGAAGACAGAATCAAAATTCGACTTAGGCAAAAATTTCATTTAAAGACATTTTTAAGAGTCTGCAGAGGCACAGATCAGTCCATAAGGACCGTTTTGGGTTCTATAAGGCGTTGGAAATGACCAGGTGAAAATTCGAAGAAACACCGAATTTTCACTTAGGAAAAATGTTTTTGGTTCAGGATATGAGAGCAGAAGTATATAATGACAAAGATTTATGAATAATATACTTTTTCAAAGGTACCACAAATTGGACTTTGAAAAATAATATTTTTGAAAGGGCGTCAAAATTTGGCTCAAGAATCGATTTATCGAAAGTACGCCAAAATTTCACTTGCAGACTAATTTTTCAAAACTGAGTTGAAATTTGGCTTGAAAATCGATTTTTCAAAAGTACGCCAAAATTTCACCCGCAGATTAATTTTTCAAAACTACCTTGAAAGGCTTGAAAATCGATTTTTCAAAAGTACGCCAAAATTTCACCCGCAGATTAGTTTTTCAAAAGTACCTTGAAATTTGGCTTGAAAATTGATTTTTCAAAAGTACGCCGAAATTGGTCTTAAAATAGATTTTTCAAAAGTACCACAAAGTCAGTTTAAAAAGTACTACGAAAATATACTTTGAAATATTTTTTATTTTTTATTCCTCCACCAAAGACATTTTGATGCACGGTCATTGAAAGCCCAATTCTAAAGTATGAGCATAAAATTTTAGCGATGCACTGCATCCAAAAGGCAAAATAGAAGATTTTGACAAAGCCGGCGTAGTGCCGATAAGCAAAAATTGATAAAAATAAATGCACATGTGCAAGGCCGGTTTCTCGCATAGAAAGAGTTCGGATTGACTCAGCGGCTCACAATTTGGTCGAGCGCGTTGAGTGGTCCAGACTAAGCAATGGTAGAAAAGCCAATAGCAGGGCTTTTCAAATGACAAAGTTATAGAGGAAAACGCCTTGTGCATAAAAAACCAAAAATTCAATTTTGCCTAAATGTCGCTCGAAGGTGGGTTGCTGCCATATCGATAATATTGAACAACTGCATAGGAGCAAGTAAATCGTGGACTGATCGAACGCCATTAAACTTATGCAGTTATAAGTCCTCATGAATGTGTTTGAGTACGTGAATCTCCGCGATACAAGAACTTTAAAGCTAAGTAGTCTCTAGCGATACTAAATTCATTCAGTAAAACTTTTTTAAGTTAATATCAGTCAGCCGTAATTATAAATTACAAATAGTCTCAGACTTCTCTAAAAAGCTTGCATTTTGATTCTGAGAAGGTATGCATGAATCTTTTCTACCTAATCGATCGTTAGCGTGAGCGCTCTCGCTTGTATGGTCTGAAAGTCATTACCTTGATTGGGGAAGGCACGATTCTTATCTTGAGAATTTTGTATAACCAATTCTGTTAAATAAACGGATTCTTTGAACTATTGTTTCTTAATTGATCTTGAGGCCTGTTGACGGTCTATAATCCCTGGAACTTTCGTATAGAAAGCCGGATGTGTCGAGTTAATTCACATTAACGTTCGACCTTCTGGTTGCTTTACGGAGGTTTGATAGGGATTTTTTTATGCGTTTTTTAAAAAATAGATTCCGTCATTAACAGACCAAAACGTGGTTTCCACGTACAAAAATTAATCCCTCCGCAGAGAAATTCTTCGGTTGGGATTTTTTTATGCAAAATTTCAGGAAATTAAGAGGTACCTAAACCCCTAACGAGGGAATTCAATTCCAGAGAGAGCGTCATTTCCGATCTGTGGTAGTGCAGCCTTGGTCCATTACTCGGCTATCGAAGTGCATCTTATCTCGAACCCGCCTGGGAGGTAGAAGAACGGGGTAATATGCGACTGGCGCTCCCTGAGAAATAAATTGGTGCCGCGTCATTTTGACGCCCGGTAGTGCGTTCTTCTACACTGTCACCCCCCTTAGTAAACACCCTGTATAGTGGGTTCGGAAATTATAACACCAGGGTAACACTAAACAATAATGTATTTACTTACGTACTAATTACAACAAATAAAGAAAAAGAGTATAAATTGGTTTGAAACTTGATATATTAATAAATATATAAATGAACAACAACTGCTTGGATTATACGTATTGAAAATTTTTTGGAGCAGTCTACGTATTTTTTTGAAATAACGAGATGTATTTTTCACAATGCAAACATTTTCTACAAAGCTCCATCGAAATGGTAATACAAAAAAATTTTTTCTTCAAGCGTATTAAAATGTTTAAATTATGTCACCAAAAACAGAAGTAGAAGTAGGACATTGTTTTACTAGTAACAAAATGTTAGTACCGAACGCCACCGTAGTGGACATTGTTTTACTAGTAACATAATGTTAATACTGAAAGCCACCGGTGGCGCGCTATCCACTAGCCACTTGTCATATTGTGTCAACATGTAAGACTGTAGTTTGAATATTTGTACATTTATGATAAATAAATGAATTTTTGCATTTTAATACGCTTGAAGAAAAAATAGTATATATTACACGGAGTAGAACGCCTTTTTTTGTGTTTCGCCCAGTTTGCGGCTTCGGCTTCGCCTCAGCCGCAAATCCTGGGCTCAACACAAAAAAAGAGTGCGTTCTACTCCTAGTAATATAATATACTAATGTGTTTAATATTAAGAATACATAATAAAAAAGCATGTTATGCTAATGATATATGATAATATTAGTCGCCTTCATCACTGTCCTCATTTATTGTAACACTGATATCTTCTACGAATAATTCAGACAGTTTTATTGATGATTTCGGAATATCGTCGACCTTGCATATGATAAATCCATTTCTAAGGTATAGAAAACTAATTAATTTTTTTTTTAACTTAAACATGAATTTATCATATGCAAGGTTTCTCGACGATATTCCGAAACCATCAGTAAAACTGTTCGCAGAAGATATCAGTGATACAATAAATGAGGATAGTGATGAAGACAACTAATATTATCATATATCATTAGCATACCATGTTTTTTATTATGTATCCTTATTATTAAACACATAATTTTTTTATGTATTACCGTTTCGTTGGAGCTTTGTAGAAAATATATGTATTGTGAAAAATACATCTCGTTATTTCAAAAAAATTCGTATGCTGCTCCAAAAAATTTTCAATACGTGTAATCCAAGCAGTTGTTCATTAATATATTTATTAATATATCGAATTCTAACCAATTTATACTCTTTTTCTTTATTTGTTGTAATTAATGCGTACGTAAATACATTATTGTTTAGTGTTACCCATTATTGTTTAGTGTTATAATTTCCGAACCCACGATACAGGGTGTTTACTAAGGGGGGTAACGGCACGTAACATTATCTTTGCCAATTTGACTACGTTAACCCTTCGATAGAGTGTCGTGAAAAACATATGTTATAGCTTATTGTATGGTGTATAATTAGTAAAAAAATAGAGGTGGTCGATAGCGCGTAAGTACATATATAAATTTTTCGAAAAATTCAAAAGCATCAATTTTTGTTTTCTTCATGAAAAGATTTCATGACAATATCAGTAATAAATTGTCTTGAGTATATTTACAATATATGTGAAATACAAACAGATTGGTTCACTTCATTAAGAAAAAAAAATTTTTATTGGATTTTCAAAAAAAAAATTTTCCCAGATTCTATGAGGTTTTTGAGGTCAAAACTTTTTGTGGTAGTATCTTACGCAAAGATACATCCCTGGAAGGAACCACACGCAAAAAGCTTACAAAGGCACGGACACTTATCTTAACCTGCCATGGCCTTTGTTCTCAAATAATAATTTCTGTTTCAAATAAAGTTTTTTGAAGTGATAGCTTTGTTTTTGTTGAAAGAACGCGCATATTTAATTTTAGATTAAGTGAAATTATTGCCGACTGATAGTCTTTTGTCTATTTTTAGTGATTGGTAATACTCAATGGTATGTATGATATTGCCACTTAAAGAAAATACAATAGAGATGCTTTAAAAGTAATTGTAATATCTAGATGACTTTTTTTTTTAAATTTGTAAGACTTCGAAACTTTTAATTGCCATTACAATTTTCTTCTAATAAATGTCAATTTTTTTATAGGCGACAGAAACTTTTTTTTTTGTTGTTGGAAGTTTATGTATTTCGGATAAAGAAAAAAATATTTCAGAATATCAAAAGTTAAATTTAGACGTAATACTTAAATAAATGATGAAATATGGAGATTTTTTAAAGAAATCAAAATCGGCAATATAAAAAAAGCCGTAACATTTTTCATATAGTTTGGTCATATAGATGCCAAATGACCTCCTACTTCCCTGCTCAGGGTTGGCATCGCCTTACCCTGTTTAAGAGAAGCTGAAGTCTCAAAAAAATGTTTGGCATTACCGCACCTACCTCATTTGTTTATGTTTTTGGTTGATTTTAAAGCGAATAATTTTGATATTATCTTATGAAGCATACTTATAATGCTTTTATACTGATATACAGTTTTAATAAATAGCAAGTGAGAACTGATGAGTTGCGATTTGATTATATCTGATGCTATTCTAGAACTTTATCGGGTGTAATATCACTAGTGATTAAAATTTTGTCGGTAAAATTTTTTCAAGAGCGCGGTTGTCTAGTAAATTAAAGAATGTTCATTGACAGTTTATTATCAAATCTTAGACAATAAACTTTCACGAATTGTATTTCTTTGAGTAACACAGTTCGAGAATGAAATTGTGAATAAAAAACCGCTGCCCAAGGAATCGCTACTCAACGTCCAAACTCTAATATTCGAAGATCCCTCTAAAACTGGAAGATTTTGCTTCATTTCCCCATAAAGAAGATATGCTGTGTCTCAAACATCAAAACAGCAGTCTGTCATCGACAAGACATAATTGATTTAGCATCGTCTTTTACGAAACGTCAACAAATACCTTGCCTTGTTTGCAAGCCTCAATTTTTATTTATGAATCATAAATTATGATTCATTTTTATGTAAGTCATAGATCGACATGATTTCACTAAATATTAGAGATATTGTATAAATTGTTCCTCGACTTCTGCTTCCCAGACTATGCATGTGTCAAAAATGTTAACATATAATGCAATATTTTTCACGTGAAACAACAATCTTTCGATATTTAATTTTACAACATCGCAGCTGTTGACATTTCTTGAGTTGTTCCTAGTGTTTTTCCCCCAGTTATTACTGCCTTATTATTTATCGGTGACGACAGAGGTAAATTTCAAATATATCAGGTTCTTGTTGACAATTGCAGACAAATATTAGTAATAACTGAGAAATAAACTTAATTTACCGCCCAGTTAACGCTCCGGTCCTACCCACGTGGGCATGCACGTGGTGTAAAAAAAAGAAAAACTGGGTAGTTCATTTACCCACCCTGTTGGTAAAGTCAAAAAAATGTGAATAAAACAACGCACTTGGATACCAGCCGGCATAGCAATCATCATATAATAGAAGTACAGCAGGCAGGTCACAGAATTCATAGCTTAACTTGTCTCTTTAACCTTCTAATCGTAACTAGTGTGTAGCTCACATACCATATATCGCTGCAAAGAGCAAAACCAGTGCAGTGACAACACCCCACTTTATTCAATTACATTGACATGTACCTAATAACACATGCCACGAAAAAGGAAAAAGCCCCTTTAAAGGGCGACAAAACTCTAACACAAGCCACACCAGTCAATCAAACATGAACACATCGGCAAACACAAACAAAAACAGCAGACAAAACACACAGCAAGAACCAGACATATATTCACAGGTATTTTAAAACATTGTATCTGAGGCTAATCTATCTAACAATTCAAATCTGTCAAATCTTACTAACCTTGACACTAACTTGCATAACAGCACGCTGTCATTCCTAAAATCATTCACAATGTCACCTCCAGAAAATTCAACCCATTCTACTTATCATTCAGCATATGATTCCACGTTATTCAACATGCCACGAATGTTTCCCTTCCTCCAAGCGGACAGACTAGTTGTCCCAACTTCCGTAACAACTTCTGCAATCACAACCACTACTTTTACCACAGTCAATACAGTCATAAAGACTGCACTTATACATTCCACCCCCCGTTCGCCCCCCTTACACTTCAACCCTGATATCAGCCCCATCATTTAAAATATAAGATATACTGAATCAAGTGAGGAAAAACACTCCTCTGGTTATTCAATTAACACAGTATCTTCTCAACCCCCACCCATTACCAACCCCAAGAAAAAATAGCGCTGAACCCAGAGACGCTCCAGAATGGAGGTTGTTACTCCACCACCAGATCTAAACACTGGCACCACCTCAATATCAGCCACTAACCTGGAAGCATCTCCTCCAAAAAAAACCACACCTAAAACTACCCCCTTCCCAAAAAGACTCAAAAAGTCAAGAAATGCAAAAAAAGCTTGAAAACTATTACGCCATGAGGGAGCTCTGTTTTTACAGTCTCAGTTAGTGAATACATAAGACTAGACATCCCTCAGTGTCATAGATGCCAGCACTTCGGACACTCCTCTGCGGTGTGCAACCGCATCGCACGATGCGTGCGGGGGACAGCACGAGGGGGAACCTTGCAGGGCAGAAGGCCTAACTTGTGTCAACTGCAAAGCAAGCCACCCCTCCAACTACAGAGAGTGTCCGGAGTACCTGGCGCCTAAGAAAAAAGGTATGCCCACAGATCAAGACCAGACAACCCGACAAACGACCAACCTACACCGGCACAAAGACCTATCACTAGACAACAACCCACACACACAACACAACAGGACAAAATACAGACGGACATAAAATTCCCGCCATATTCTCAGGAACCGGCAGATGTTATATCTTCACAAAACGTGCAAGCTTGGCCCAACATTAGAGAAAGGCAGAGAGCCGCCTCACAACCCATTACACAAAAACCAGGAATAACGAGGATTTAAAAAAGATATGGGAAACAATCAAAAATATTTTACACGCCCTAAAACAAACTAACGATCCGCTCGAAAAATTATTCATCCTACTCGAGCATGCCTACCAACTTTTTTAATGGCCAAAGTAAAAAACCAATTCAACTTATTACAGTTCAACTGCAATGGAATAACCAGGCAGAAACTAGAGTTCCAGCACGTACTAAAGACGTCTGTTGTCTTTCTGAGACAAACTTAAAACCCAACAAGCCGATTACCAAATCTACCGCACCGACCGCCTCATAATGGGGGGAGGTACGGCAGTCATCATCAAAAAGACTATTAAACATTCACAGATTATGCTGCCTACACATATCCCTGGAAGCAACGGCTATAATTAGGGGAACTGGGGCACTTTGAAAAAACTGACCCAGGTCAACAATTTAAATATTAGGGTAGGAAACATTTGAGAACCACTGCCTTTGTGGGTCAATAGACGTGTACTAGGTATAATTCTAGGACTTTTAAATTGTCATAAAAAAGCGCAAAGATTACCGACCGACTCGTCGCCGGCCGGTGGTTCAAAGCAAACGGCGGTACCTTTGATGAGCCCCTCAACCGAACCAATTATAAAAATGTAAATAATTCCTTATCTCTTTTTGCAGAACTGCAAGCAATTCATAGACGTAGAAGGGGTTTAAACACAGCATTTCTTTACATGTGTGTTTTTTTTAATTTAGAACAAAATATTGGAGCTTTTATTGTTGTTTATAATTTATCAGATTTAAATGTGATTTAAAATTTGTAACCTAAATGAGTGTTCTGGGTTAAAAGCTTAAAAAACGAGAAATTATTGCATGACATTGGGAAATAAAGAGTTAGATGTCTGATATACGATAACAGAATTATTAAGTTAGGAAAAAATCTGATTTATTTAACGAATTGCCGATCAGGTATCGAAAATTAAAATTATTCAATAAATCTAGATCTTACCAATAAAGTCGATTTACATAAATTGTTCGAAATGGCCCCCATCTGCATCAATACACTTTTCGGCACGTCGAACTAGGGACATACGCACTCCGTTGAACACATTTGGTAAATTAGGATCATTCTTTATGGTTTCTATGCACATTAAAATATCACACATTAAAATACATAAAATATCACACTAAACTATTAACTAACGTTGTCAATAAAGAAAATAAAAATAAAAACTTGGTCCAAAATCCAAAACAAACACAAAAAGAACGAGCAAGTAGTGTCCGTACGTAATCAAAAACTTAACGATTTGAACGGTAAGTCAATAAAACAAATCTTAACTGTAAATACGTGGCCTAAAAAAGAACGAAAACAACGAACGGGTCCGACGTGTGTGCTTAACGAAGTGTCCGCAGAAACTAAAATATTGCACAAGAGGGAGTATAGTTTTACTTTACCTACTTTAAAAAAAAAACATAAAAAAGTGTGATTATTAACTTGTGCCTTCGCCAAACTTAACATAACACTAACATAAATAAACCTAAAATTTTTTTCTCAACAACCAATACAAATAAATGCTAACCTCAGAGCACGTTACTTTTTCAAACAAATTCAGACCAGGATAAGCATCAATAGATGGAAAACCCTATGCGTAGACACACACTACGAAGCCGGTATAGCAGCTTCAGCTAGTGCATATCCGTAAATGGCAGCCAGCTGGACCAGGTTCCATGAAACAAGGCTTTTAGGTGGCTGGTCCATAGAGCAACTAGTATAAAATGCTTTGAAACATTAACAAATATTGGACGTGTCCATTGAAGACTAATGATAATGATGAAGATGAGCATGACAATGAAGAAAAAGACGAAAGAAAGACAGTGAAAGGGGAACAAGTTGTGTTTGAAAGTGAAAATAATTACGTGCAAAAAATTAAAACTGCCGCTGAAAGTAAAACATATCAATGATGATGTAAATAATTCAAATTTTCTCACGATAAGGGTTTTCAAAATTTGCTAAATAAAAAGGAGTGTAAGAGTACTGACTGTACTTTCGTAGTGATTAAGAAGTCCTCGTGTGATGAGATGATTCATCACAAACAGAATTCATTACAAAGAGAACAGATTCTATGGTGAAGGACGCTGCCAAAAGGTGAAAGACTGCAAGAATGAGTAGAAATGCATAAGTGCTACCTTCCTTAGAACTATCTTGCAACCCATCTGAAGGGTTTTCTAAAACAGAGGATGAAAAGTAGATTTTTTTGGCCTAAAACTGAAGATATTACTGAGGCATATAAACGATATATACTTTATAGACCTATGTCTTTAATGACTAGTGGTTGCAATTTCATACACAGTTTAATCAAGTTAAGTAACTGACACACTACAAATAATAGAATTCCCTTTGACTCTAAAGGCCTAAATTGAAGGGGTACGCATTTCGAGACAAGGAATACATATCCAATATCCGAGTATACCGGGATCATTCTTTTTTTTCTAAAAAATCTCAGTGCCCCGACCAGGAAATAAACCCGAACTCCAGACGAAAGCCAGTTGTGTTTGCCTCTGGACCACGCAGTCATACAAAACTATATCTACATAAGTAATGTTTATTCTTTTTATTTTAAATATTCCTTTATTATATTTGTATATATCTTTAGGATCTATATTGTGTACATTGCTCAAGAATTGAATGAAGATTGTGCATATTTAAAATGTATTGCACAATCTTGAATTATATTGTACGTGTAGTGTTACGTAATCTTCACTCAATACAGCTTGTAGGTATGACAAATAAGACCGAAGTAGTGATTTATTCAAGAATTTTCAAAATTTATATGGACAATTATAAGTTTGTAGAATACTGAAAGTGTACATATAATACTCTGAGAAGAACTTAAAAAATGAAGCATATAAGGAACTAAAAGAAAACAAAGATGTAACCAAAAGCCGGCAAGGAAATTGTAAAAAAAATATTAAATTGAATTCAGTACATTTTAAGTGCCACCAACGCTGTTTCTTGGTATTTTACAAGCAAAATGTAATAAAACCGCCAAGCAAGCTTTTCGTTTATATATTTTAACTCACCTGTTTCCAGAACTTAACTGAATATTGTGCAAAAATATTGAATCGTTCGAAGTATACAACATTGTGCAATACTATTTTGCACAATAAAAATTGTGCAATATTATTAAGCTTCTAAGAGTGCCTTTAGTTTAGTTCCCAATTAAATATTTTAATTATTTTCCACGTTAAGGCTGATTTATTAGGATTTACAAACGTTTCTGAGAAGCATTTATTGAATCACAGTATTTATTTAACATAAGTTCTTTAATATTTATAATGATTTATGGAGGATTTGCATGAATTATTTGTGAAAATGAATTAACGGTGTACCAAATATTGATTAGTTTAAAAAATATTTAAGCATCCAGTAAATTTTCCATTTTAAAGAACTAATGTAAATATACGAAAACAAATCAACAAATAAAAAATCTCCATAAGAAATGAATAAAGATCGTTTTATTTCGATAAAAAAGAAAGGGAGAAAATGTTAAAATTCCAGTAACGTTTCCCAAATTTTGGAAGACAATATTTTATTTTTGGTAACGAACTTTGGGATTGTCAAGAAAACAAATAAATCATATGATTAGTATGGATCAGTTAACGAACAAAATAAAGGAATAAATAAATAGGGGTTCTTGCCTAAAACTGAAAGCGAAGGGAGGTAGCCACAGGAAAAAATGAAATATTTATGTCGATGTTCTAGGTACAATTAAAGCGAGATTACTTTACAAAAATAAGAACTGTTATTGCAATCTTACCTTTTTCCAATATTCACTTATACTGACAAATATTTCGTTTTTTAAAACATTATCAACAAATCAGGTAGATTTAATCTAATTTAATTATGTTATCTTACAAAACTATGTTAAATATAAGTGTGCAATAATGGTAAAATAAGTGGTTTCGCTGTTTTGCTAATAATTAAATAATACAGGGTGTCAGGGTAATACCTCTCGTCTGCGAAGCTAGCAGAGTATGACATGCACATTACCAAATGAAATGAAACAACAATATTGTCTTTAAACCTCTTTCCTTTAAAACGGTGGCGTATATTTATCAAGAGGGTCGTTTTATACAATGTTAGCTGGGAATTTTGATTTAAAATGTTAAAGCTACTTAAAAAGGATGATATACAGGGTTAGGTACTAGTAACTCGAGGTATTTCCGTTAATAGGTATTAGAGGACCTAATTTGCAATCATTTCAACTCACATGTCTTACATGCAAGTTATTTGTTTAACTAAGCAGCAAAATAGTAGATTGACTGCCGCGGCTTGCCATGCTCGACTAGGAATAGAGTCAAGTCAGTCAATCTATTTTGCTGCTAAGTTGAAAATATAATTCTTTTAAGTATACAACATTGTGCAATACTATTTTGCACAATAAAAATTGTGCAATATTATTAAGCTTCTAAGAGTGCCTTTAGTTTAGTTCCCAATTAAATATTTTTAATTATTTTCCACGTTAAGGCTGATTTATTAGGATTTACAAACGTTTCTGAGAAACATATCACAGTATTTATTGAACATAAGTTTTTTAATATTTATAATCATTTATGTAGGATTTACATGAATTATTTGTGAAAATGAATTAACGGTGTACCAAATATTGGTTAGTTTAGTTTAAAAAATATTTAAGCATCCAGTATATTTTCCATTTTAAAGAACTAATGTAAATATACAAAAACAAATCAACAAATAAAAAATCTCCATAAGAAATGAATAAAGATCGTTTTATTTCGATAGAAAAGAAAGAGAGAAAATGTTAAAATTTCAGTAAAGTTTCCCAAATTTTGGAACACAATATTTTATTTTTGGTAACGAACTTTGGGATTGTCAAGAAAACAAATAAATCGTATGATTAGTATGGGTCAGTTTCAGAACAAAATAAAGGAATAAATAAATAGAGAATCTTGCCTAAAACTGAAAGGGAAGGCAGGTAGCCACAGGAAAAAATGAAATATTTAAGTCGATGTTCTAGGTACAATTAAAGCGAGATTACTTTACAAAAATAAGAACTGTTATTGCAATCTTGCCTTTTTCCAATATTCACTTATACTAACAAATATTTCGTTTCTTAAAACATTATCAAAAAATCAGGTAGATTTAATCTAATTTAATTATATTATCTTACGAAACTATGTCAAATATAAGTGTGGAATAATGGTAAAATAAGTGGTTTCGCTGTTTTGCTAGTAATTAAATAATACATGGTGTCAGGGTAATACCTCTCGTCTGCGAAGCTAGCAGAGCATGACATGCAATATTGTCTTTAAACCTCTTTCCTTTAAAACGGTGGCGTATAATTATCAAGAGGGTCGTTTTATCCAATGTTAGCTGGGAATTATGATTTAAAATGTTAAGCCACTAGTAAAGCATTATCGTAAATGAGCGCTTTCACACGTGGCAACTGCAGTGGCGACAACTGATATCACTGGCGGATAGTTGCTCACTCTCGCAACTGGTGGCTGATGATCACAGTGGCCGCCACCCTAGTTTGGGTATTGTTTTAAATGCAAGCGTTCACACGTTTCAACTTGTGGCTTCCACATTTAATAAATTTTATATTATTAAAACCAAAATATTATCTTGTTTTTTCTATATTATTTTATATTATTAAAACCAAAATATTATATTGTTTTGCAAGACATGGTGAATAGATGTCGTTTCATGACTTTTTACAATGACTGTAAAACAATTATTTTGGTTGACGCAAAAGTGAATACAGAGGACTTAACAAACACAAACACAAATCGTTAAATAGTGTAAAATATAGACCTTTATCCACTCTTGTTGATAGCATAGGACGCACTTGCATTTGTCTTTGCCTTCGATTTTTCTTCTTGATTAGCAAAATAAGAATTCGAGACCATCTTTTCAACTGTCAAAGTACATTTTCCTCTATCCTTGATGAAGAAATCAGTCGTAAAAGAGAGGTGGGGGACAACTAGTTGCCTGCAAGTTGACCGTATCGCCACCAAAGAGTCACTAGTGGCGACCACTGATTGTCGTCACTAGTTGCCTCATATGAAAGCGGCAAAGCTACTTAAAAAGGATAAACAGGATTCCATCAAGAGGTGTTAGAGGACCTAATTTGCAATAATTTCAACTCACATGTGTTACATGCAAGTTATTTGTTTAGCTAAACAGCAAGATAGTAGATTAACTGCCGCGGCATGCAACGCTCGACTAGGAACAGAGTCAAGGCAGTCAATCTATTTTGCTGCTAAGTTGAAAATATAATTTTTTCGCCGATGATTTAATATATTTTAAAATATTTAAATTATTACAATTTCCATAATCTCTTTAATTGTTGTTGTTGTTTTGTCGTAAATTCAATAGAAATTTATAAAAATTGCAGTTGTTGCGTGTTGACATATGTCAATAGTCACTCTAATAATCAAAGCTCGACAAGTTACATGAATTAGAAAATAAAAAAACTAGTTCCACGAAAAAGTTCAATAACAGTACTTTCCGGTGAGGCCTGAAAACGTCATTTTTGACACCTTAGCAACGGCAGTATTTACGGATCGGTTACTCAGGCGCCAGTTCCCTATATTACGTTGGGAAACGCCGTGTTCCTAAAACAGCTGGTACAGTAGAGCTGGAGTAACTACAGTGGAGAAACGGTAACTTCCAGTGGATAAAATAGAGAAAATTAGACTTTCACATACACAGCAATAAAACACACAATTCGGAATACAATAATTTTTTTTTTTTTCTATAAGCTACAATATCGAAACTATTATGTACACCAAAGCTACCTATATATACAAACACCTCAGGCTATGATACTGTGACGTGTTTCCACCCTTAGGAAACTACCCCTTGCAAATTCCGTGGGTTCCAAAAATTATAACAAGAGATGTCCACTAACACACTTTATTAAATATTTACTGGATACTTCACAATACTATTATTAATTTAAATACACTTTACTGACTAAAATCCACAATGTTTATCACTTTGTTTATCTTTGAAGTCTTAACCTCACTTTCTATACTTTCTGAACTTTCTGAACTACTCGCTGAGAATGCGGTCGGTCTTTTATACTTAAAAATGACAGATCTCGATTTTTCTGTGATGACGCCACCATTCTCTAGATAATTCCAGATGTCACCAGAACTAGCTTCTGGTAGGTTTCTCGAGTAGGTGCAAATACACTACATTCATTCAGACATTCGATCTGTTGAAATCTGCCTACTTTTTAGTAACCAACATAACCTTAAATTTTTAAGGGGTTGCAACATATTACACTGCCCCTTCCTTAAGCCTGAACGTCCCGGTCAGGCAATTCAGCCTCTTTCACATACTTCGCCAGTCTATCCAAGTGTACGATCTTCATCTTGGACTTTTTGTTTCGTTGAATACGATAGACGACATCATTAATTCGGGTAATAACAGTATAAGGTCCTTCCCAAGGAGGTTGAAGTTTCGGTGACTTCCCTTTCTTCCGCTGTGGGTTGTACAGCCAAACCAGATCTCCTGCCTTGAATCCTTCTGAACTACCCTTACGGTCGTATCGAGCCTTCATTCGGTCACTGGCTATGGTGATTTGGTCTCTAACCAGCTCATGAACATTTCTTAGCCGTTCACTCATTTCATCCACATAGCTGTTCACAGGAAGCTGTTCTCCGCCTGGTGTTCCGAAAATCAAATCACACGGCAGTCTGATCTCATGTCCAAATACTACACGGGCTGGTGTTTGTTTCGTAGACTCGTGGATAGCAGCTCTGTATGCCATGAGGAAGAACGGTATGTGGAGATCCCAATCACGTTGATTCTTATGAACCACTTTAGAGAGATGTTCTTTCATGGTCTTGTTATGTCGTTCCACCATTCCATCTGATTGCGGGTGAAGGGCTGTTGTCCGTGTTTTGTGTATCCCCAATAACTTGCAGATTTGCTGAAACACCCCTGACTCAAAGTTCCTCCCTTGATCTGAGTGCAGCTCCAGGGGTACACCAAACCGATATATCAAATTATCTACCAAGACTTTGGCGACAGTGACTGCTTCTTGGTTTGGAATTGCATAGGCCTCTGGCCACTTACTAAAATAGTCCATGGCAACCAGGATGTACTTGTTCCCATCCTTGGTTACTGGGAATGGGCCGGCTATATCGATCGCGATCCTCTCGAAAGGAGCTCCGACGTTATATTGCTTCATTGCACCCCCACTTCTAATCTGTGGTCCCTTACTGGCTGCACAAATTTTGCAATTGCGACACCAGGCTTCCACATCTTGACGACTATTTACCCAATAAAATCGTTCTCGTACTTTATTCAGGGTCTTATTAACGCCGAAGTGCCCACCGGATGCTCCATTATGCACTTCCTGAAGTACTTTCGGTACTCGACACCTGGGAATCACTAGACGCATAACAACTTCCCTGCCATCCGGGCTTTCCCAAGCTCTCTTTAGCAGCCCGTTCATGACTTTAAGTGAATCCCATTGGGCCCACAAAGCCTTCAATCCAACTGCCTTATCCGAAACATCCTTCCACGCTGGTCGAATTCCTTTCTCCTTTGCTCTCAATATAGCCCCAATTTCTGTGACATTCAATTGTTCCTGTCTCAAGGCTTCGGTTGTCCAATCATCCGGTACCTCTATTTTAATTGTGTTGACGGCCACCGTACCCTGCAATTTCTCAACATGGCGGCAGTGCTTACAATCTTCCTTGCACGGTCTTCTAGATAAAGCGTCTGCGTTCTTATGAGATCTTCCAGGTCGATGTTCGATTTTGAAATCATACTGTTGCAGCCGTTCTATCCAACGAGCCAGTTGACCTTCAGGGGTTTTCAACTGCAACAGCCATTTTAATGCAGCATGATCGGTCCGAATCTTGAAATGTCGTCCATAAAGATATTTATGAAAATGGTCCACTGATTTAACGATGGCCAGTAACTCTTTCCGGGTTACACAATAGTTTCTTTCCGGTTTGGACAGCACCTTGCTGAAGTACTCGATCACTCTTTCCTGCCCATTCTGGATTTGAGACAGTACACAACCGACCGAAGAATTGCTGGCATCCGTATCTAAAATAAAAAGTCCTTCCCGTTGTGGGTATGCTAGCACAGGACCAGTACATAAAGCTGCCTTCAATTTTCTCCATGCCGTTTCACATTCCGGTGTCCACTGGTACTGCACTTTCTCTTCTGTCAGCCGGTGTAGTGGCTTCGCAATTTCTGCAAACCCTTCCACGAAGCGCCTATAATAAGTGCAGAGGCCAAGGAAGCTCCGTACATCATGAACGTTAGATGGTCTTGGCCAATCTCGTACAGCAGAAATTTTGTCGGGGTCTGTTTGTATTCCATCCGAAGACACCACGTGACCAAGAAATTTGACTTCTTTCTGGAATAGCAGGCACTTCTTCGGGTTCAACTTCAGATGGGCATTCCTGACTCGCCCAAATACTTCTTGAAGATTTTTCAAATGTTCTGTAAAGTCCTGTCCCATAACAAGCACGTCGTCAAGGTAAACCAGGCACGTCCTCCAGGTTAGCCCTCGCAGTACGAATTCCATCAATCTTTCAAAGGTAGCTGGCGCATTGCAAAGTCCAAAAAGCATCACGGTAAATTGATAAAGACCACTGCCTGCTGAAAACGCTGTCTTTCCCTTATCATCCGGATGAAGCCCCACTTGCCAGTATCCACTCCTAAGGTCTAACGTAGAAAACCAACGTGAGCCTGCCAACGTGCTTAATGTGTCATCAATTCGTGGTAATGGGTAACTGTCTTTCTTCGTGACATCGTTTAATTTTCGATAATCGACACAAAATCTTAACGTTCCGTCCTTCTTGCCAACTAAAACTACTGGCGATGACCAGGGACTCGTCGACTCCTCAATGACTCCATCTTGTAGCATCTTGTCTATCATTGCCGAGGCATCTTCTTGTTTTGCTAATGGAAGCCTCCTAGGTGGTTGTCAAATAGCGCCAGTATTTATCCGATGCTGGACTATGTCTGTTTTTGTAAGGGCCTCTGTATTCTTGGCAAATACTGAACTTTCCTTTTCTAGGAACTTGATTGCCTCCCTTCGTTCATCCTCAGATAAATGCTCCAACTGGGTAGTCAGCAAGGTCAAAACTTCCTGGTCTATTTTCATAGATGAACTTCTTCCCTCTGTTTGTTCCTCGCACCTCGCTACCCATGTGACCGGTTCATAGGAGCCAATCGGTTTGCCTTTCTTAATTGTCACAGAGTGGGAATTTAAATTAACGACTCTAATTGGGATTTTGTCTTTAGTCTCGCTACAATAATATTGGGTAGGGACTTAATCGATTCGTCATCTTCAACTAGGCCAACACGGTACCCTCCAGGATTTCCTTCTAAGGCAGCAATGATCATTTGTTCTGAATGAGCAGGAATCTTGATCGTCTGTGTTGTTAACAACCTTGCTTTATGGAATTGGTCATCTGCGGTTGCCAGAATAAATTCCTCATTTCCAATTTTTAAGACTCGCTCCCCTACGTCAACAATAAATCCCTGCTCTCCCATGATGTCCAGACCCAAAATGAAATCATCCATAATGTCAGCCACAATGACCTTGTAATTGAACCTCAACCGTCCAACCTGCAGTTCCAAGTTGACCTCTCCATGGACCGCAGCCCTGTCCCCCGTGGCTGTCCGAATGATTACTCCATTTTGCTTCTTGTTAATCTGCAAGCCTGATATAAACCCTGGCCGCACTATTGATGACGTAGCACCGGTGTCAATAGTAAACACGCATTTTCTTCCATTCACATATCCTTGCAACAACAGACTACTTGGAATTCTTTGGAGCTGGGAAATCTTTACTTCTCTGGGGGCACCGCATTCCCTAGCCAGCACAGCCCCCTTGGTGCTGGCTATCTTTAGTTTTCCTGCTTCTCTTCAACATTCACAGCATTTACTCGACTCTCCGAGTTCTGCTGTCGACAGTCTCGTTTCATATGTCCCACCTTGCCGCAGTTGAAACATTTAATACCTCCGCTCGGCTTTCCTTTATTTTGTTGTTTTTCCTGCTTTCCGAGGCCATCCAATTTTTCGCATAATTTGGTGAATATTTTCTGCATCTCAGTCAGCAAGGGGCTCTGGTTCATTTCTGGTTGCGATTCTTCGAGAGTCACAGCTCTCACTCTCGACCTTGGAGTATCCCTGTAAGCGGCTTCTATTTCGAGTGCACGCACCAAAGCTTCGCTACTACTTTGGTGTCTCGTCAGCCTCAGAACTCGCCTGACCTCTTCGTCCCTTATACCATCTAAAAAGGCCCCCACGGCTAATTGTTCCTGGAATTCTTTAGGTGCATTTGGATACGCCAGGTGTGCCAGTCTCTCTATCGCAGCTTCAAATTCTTGTAAACTTTCCCCAGCTTTTTGCATCCGGGATTTCAGCTGAGCCTGGTATAATTGGGCAAGGTGTTGATCGCCATACCTCAAGTCTAATGCAGCTTCCAAGACTTTGAAGTCCCTTTGTTTCTCAACTGGGATGGTTTGGAGTAACTCTGAGGCCTGGCCCCTTAACGCCAGAACTACTGCCATGGCCTTTTCCTCATTATCCCAGTTGTTCGCACACGCTGCCGCCTCAAACTGCCTCTTGTACGTCGTCCAGGAACCTTGGCCGTCAAAAGAAGGAGGTTTTAGTCGCTGACCTGATGATACCACCTGCTGGCTTCCTCTATCTCTCAACTGTCGTTTAAGCCGGTCTATTTCTCCTTTGACTTTTTCTTCGAACTTGTTTACTTTTTCTTTAACTTGACCGACTTCTGTCTCGACTTCACCTACTTTTTCTTCTACCTTGTTTATCTCTTCTTTGACTTCACTCTTTAATTCCTCGTTGGCAGAAATGATAGCGTCCTGCTGTATTTTCATTTGTTCATTCAGAATTTTCCTTAATTCTTCTTGGCGTCTTTCTTGTTCCTCTTTCTCCTCTTGACGTCGTCTTTCTTGTTCCTCTTTCTCCTCTTGACGTCGTCTTTCTTGCTCTTCTTTCTCCTCTTGCTGTCGTATCTTCAGGTCCTCCATCATTTTCTTCAATTCATCTTTTTCTTCTTGACGTCTTCTTTCTTGCTCTTCCTTTTCTTCCTGGCGTCTTCTCTCTTCATCCTGACGTCGTTTTTCTTGCTCTTCCTTTTCTTCTTGGCGTCTTCTCTCTTCATCCTGACGTCGTTTTTCTCGCTCTTCCTTTTCTTCTTGGCGTCTTATTTCCTGGTCTTCCATAATTTTCTTTAATTCATCTCGCTCTTCTTGACGTTTTCTCTCCTGTTCTTCTTTGTCTTCCTGCCGTTGCTGCGCCATCATTTTTTTGGAATTGTTCGAATAAGTCCTGTATTTGTTTATCGGATGCCATACTTCTTGTTGTTACGGGCATACGACGAAATTAAAATAAAATAAATTTAACTGTCACGTCAATATCGGTAATGGAACTTTCCAGACAAATCTCGAAATAGCACGAAAAAGTCTTATCCAGAGTCTTTTGTCACTATCCAGTTCAGAGAATTTAATAATCTCCACTAATGTCCAAATAGAAAAGTTCTAGAAATTTTCACGTACTAAATGAGTCTTTTTCAGTGTCTCTATCACTTCTCAGTTCAAAGGATTTAATTATCACACTAATGTCCTAATAAAATGTTCTACAATGTCTCAAAAATGCACTTAACACTATTTTCCTGTCCGAAAATAACCCTCAAACAATGTCCAGTAAATTAGTCCACTGTGTTAGCACTAAACCTCGAGAATACGTCTCGAACACTCCAGCACAACTTCAGAGTCCCTCTTGTCATAAAATTCCGCTTTCTGACACCAATTGTGACGTGTTTCCACCCTTAGGAAACTACCCCTTGCAAATTCCGTGGGTTCAAAAATTATAACAAGAGATGTCCACTAACACACTTTATTAAATATTTACTGGATACTTCACAATACTATTATTAATTTAAATACACTTTACTGACTAAAATCCACAATGTTTATCACTTTGTTTGTCTTTGAAGTCTTAACCTCACTTTCTATACTTTCTGAACTACTCGCTGAGAATGCGGTCGGTCTTTTATACTTAAAAATGACAGATCTCGATTTTTCTGTGATGACGCCACCATTCTCTAGATAATTCCAGATGTCACCAGAACTAGCTTCTGGTAGGTTTCTCGAGTAGGTGCAAATACACTACATTCATTCAAGACATTCGATCTGTTGAAATCTGCCTACTTTTTAGTAACCAACATAACCTTAAATTTTTAAGGGGTTGCAACATATTACAATACGGTCACAATGATGTTACGGTTTTAAGCTACGGTGATGTTACTATGGTGGATGGAAGCAAGGCGGGTGTATGACGTTAATTATGATATAATGGCGGTGATATACCTACACAGCACAATCGGGATATGGGATGACAAATTGACGTACCTGGATATCCCGGTACGTAAAATGAATAGAGAAGCGGATGTACCTTTTAGGATATCCTATTTTAGGACGTCCTCAAGACAGCCCATTTTAGTACATCCCAGGATATCCTTTTATGGACGTCAATGGGCTGTCCTGAATAGGGATTAAGAACGAACATCCAATGAAGAGCCCCGAATCTCCTTAAAATGTACCCTAATATTAGGTCTCTAAGGGCCAGTTGTACGAACTAAGTTGAGCCAAGTTCAGCTTGAACCAAGATTAAAAGCGATGGTTATGATTATTGTAACAATCATAACTTTGGCTTTTGATCTTGGTTTAAGCTGAACTTGGCTCAACTTAGTTCGTACAACTGGCCCTAATATATTTAAATAAAGCGCCATTTTGATTTCCGGCCGGCCAAACTGGCCAGGCCAAAGCAACTAGAAAATACCCCAAACACACAGCAACCATGGTTTATTAGTTTTTATTTTCTCAAATATTTAAATAATAATTATTGTTCGTGGCTGTATGAAATATTTTAAAGTTGTATCTTTGTGTTTTATCTATTTAATTCTGTTTTATTCGAGTATCTTCATTCCAGACTATAAAAAGTGAGTATAAATGTATAAAAATATAACATAACCTATTAAACTTCATGTTATGAAAAACTTATCTGATTATTCTGATTATGATTGAATATTTAATTAGTTATTAATGTCTAAACCACGAAAATTTAATATGATTTTTTATACTTTCAGAATGCCAAAGGAAGCTAAAAAAAAAAATGAGGATTTATACTCGCATTCCCGTATTTTAAAATTAAGTACTGAGAAACCTACAAAATAAAATATTAATTTGGCTCAAGAATTGAATACTGACAATACTTTCGTGATTTAAGTATTGTCAAATCTATAAACCTGATGAAATTGAATTTAAGAATGACGACAAATAATGTGCCTACTTAGTTAATAATTTAAACCAACTAGCAACTAATTGTGGATGAAAATAAGTAAGTAAATATTATGCTTTAAGATAATTATTTTAAACTTTTATTACACTTTTAAACGAAAGATATGATACGATATCAGGCCGAACACAGGTGGACAGACTGCATGAAAATACAGTCTGTCCACTGTACAATTACCTATTACAATCTTTTATCTTAAAATTCTATTTGCCAGTGTAGTACTTTATGAATTTTAATTTATAATTCGGTAAAATATTATTCACTGAGTGCTATAGGTCATATCTATATCCTTCAATAATTTCTATTATTTTCATCTGGCCCATTTTTCATATATTTTTTTAATAATACTGGTTCAAATAATAATAACTACGTTTATTTTAGCTGCACCCAAGAATGAGTATATTATGGAAAACGAAGCAGAGAAGCTGGTGAAAGATTGGCCGAGAAGTGCAAAAGAGAAGAGCGTGGCAAAGAAGAGAAGAGAAGAGAAGAGAAGAGAAGAGAAGAGAAGAGAAGAGAGGAGTAGGAGTGCGCTACATCCTAAAAATTCATGTTCGGCTATTGTTACATTTGCAAAAGTAATATAGGTATTTATTTTACATTTTTCTAACAAGTTTGCTTTTAAATATTGAATGTGTTTAGCTTATTTCTATTATTAAAATATTATTATTATTATTTAAGTAGCACTTATTTCTATACATACAAAATAGTTCTGTTTTTTTATAAAATTGTAGTATCTTTGACGATGCTTAATAAACTGAATCGTATAAGAAAATAACATTTTATTTTTTAACTGACCATAAACCCAAGAAACTACATATAAGTTATAAGGAATAATAGACAAGTGCAAATATTTCAAAAATGTGCATTATTTGACAAAAATTCTAAAAATCTTACAATTTAATTTTTTTTAACATTATTGTCTAAATGTTGGTTGTGGTATTTTCTTAATTTTTATGTTTCTTGGTGAAATTCTTTGCCACATGTTATCTCCTAAAACAATGTATGTAAAATCTACAAAATAATGCAATTGTCCAGTATTTTACCTCTACACTCCTATAACGTAAAAGTCACAGGCGTAGAGGTTATTTTCCAGTAAAATACTGGATAATTGTATTATTTTGTTGATTTTACGGATATTGTTCTAGAAGAAAACATGTGCCAGAGGATCCCACCAAGAAACAGAAAAATTAAGTTGCCCGTGGATATCTATTTGCAGTCCGTAGGATATCCTGGGACATTTCAGCATGTAATTTGTACAGCCTATTCCTAATACTTAGGACATCCTGAAATATCCCGGGATGTCCTGGTACGTCCTTAGTACAAGCGCCGGTATATCCTTCAGGACGTCCCTCGTACTACTTTTATCTGATACTGAGTTGTGACATTGGGATGACCAAAACAGTGCCGAAAAGCATACAAACTGGGATATTAGGATGTCCATAGGCAAGCCCAAATACTAAATGGGATTTGCCATAGTACGTCCCTCGGACAGCCTTGTGTTGTGTGGGTACGGTTAACGGTGGGAAGTGACAGGAGGGCAGGCGGCGGAATCGATTAGGTTGCAGACAAATACCAGGAAGGAGCAAACAAGGGACAGTTATATGACCAATTATTAAATCTAGGTGTTAAACTTGGCCAATACCCAGTACTTTGAGTGCTGAAAAGATGTAAGATTAGTAAAACAAATTCTGCAGCGACTAGCCTGAAACAAGGTATGGTTAGAATGGTACCACACTGATCTTTTCCAGAGAAGTGGATTGACCCCGGGGATATTAGTGTGTCAATGTTATGTCAACGAAGTACCTACAGAAAAACGGATTGACTCTTTGGCACTTTGAAAACACAATATTTAACCGGAAAACAGTAAAGCGGGAAAACAAATAAAGCACTCTCGTCCTCCTGGCCTGAAACAAGGTTAAAGCGGTATGCACACTGATCTCTTCCAGAGAATGAAATCAGTGTGCCAATCCGATGTCTACGACGTACCTACAGAAAAACGGATTGATACCTCGAGAACACAAGATTTAACCGGAAAACAGTAACAGCGGCAAAACAAGTAAAATAGAGCGGCCCACATACGGATTGCCTCCAGAGAGACGGATTGAACATCAGCGCGCCATCCTATGCCCACGGCGTACCTTCAGAGAAATGGATTGGCCCCTTGGTACCTTGAGAACATAGAATTTAATCGGAAAACATTGAAATAAATAAAGGCAAATGATAATGCAAGTCCCTAGTATCAGTCAAGTCATTACCTATTATTATTAATATTATTCTTACCCTTATATTCTCCTTGCACGGCTGCTCTCGGTGACGGATTGGTATCCACTGATTCCTCTCCGGTGATTTGAACGGACTCTAGAACAATATTTCCAAAGATACCTGTACCTTCTGCGCACCGCTAATGACGTAGGCTTGACTTGTGATTTGTGGTTTCTCGGTACTTGCACAACTTGAAGGATTACTTCACCAAACTTACTTGCTGGTCCTGCTGGATCACGTCTTTCACGGTCGGTCGGTCGGTCAGGCGGGACTGGCACACTGTCTCGAGTCCAATTGCTAGCTCTCCTAGTTCAAGACGAAGGCAGATTGGGAGGCATGCAGGAAAGGTGAGTACAAGTATACGGTGACATCAACGGAACTTATAAAATTTCACCACGACGGGTTTGTAATTATTTTCTGTTTTGTTGTTAGAAACGTTCGGTGTCACACTTACTTAGTTCTGGATCCTGCTTCTCCACCTCTGGTCTGTAGGGTAGCTCGTGAGGAACTCTCCATTCATTCTAAGTTCGACTGGTAGCTAGTCCATATCCATCAGTGGCGGAAAAGTGGGAGAAATGGTCAAATCTCGATGCGTACATGAATCAAGCGACACAGGCTCGACTTAATAGTTTCACCAAAGCAGATTTCAGTGACTTAAAATAGTGTTATTGAAATATCTCCACTTTCGTTTTACGGCTGATCTCTGGTAGGCACTTCTGCACGCGCGAGCCTTCTGGGATCGACTGTCAATTCTCCGCAGGGAACTCTGACTAGTGTAGATATTTGCCGGCGCGCTGTCGTGGTGTTTGTACGGTAATACTGAAATAATATATTCACAATAAATTAATTGGGTGCAACTAGGATTGCCAAAATACGCTTCGTTACAAGGTGAGCAGGTCAGGTACGTTCATTGTTTCAAATATGCTTAATCTTGACAATTTAATGAAACAATAATCTTAAGTTGTTAGCTAATTTATTTATTATTGCAACTCTTGTTCAAAATGAGAACCTCCGTTCCGCATACGGATATAAAGTTTCTTCCTCACTTCTGTTTTGGTCACTCTTAAAGTGAAACTGTTTTTCATTTGTTCTACAGAGTTCACCGGTGTTTTGTATACCAACTCCTTCAGATGCCCCATACAGGAAAATCCAATTGGATTAAGTCAGATCATCTCGTAGGCCAAGGAATTGGTCTTCCCCTACCGATCCAATTATTTGGATACTCTTCATCCAGCCACTGACGTATTGTGGTCGGAAGTTGAGCTGGACAGCCATCGTGTTTTAACACCATATATTTTGAATAACAATGACAAAAATAAAGTGAAGGAACTGCGTAGTAGTTAGATAACAAACGTACTTGTGCTTGTGTATAGCGTAGTCCTGCACTAAATCTGAATCTAACTAGTTAGTGACTTTTGACATCATGTCAAAGAACTAATCCCGAAGCTTATCGATATATTTAACACTCCGTTAAAAGCAGGTAAATAGGACTCCCTCTAAAATATCAAACAATTAGCGTGCTCCACCTGCTCATGTGTTATTGAACTTTTAGTAAAACTAGTTTTCTTTTCATAACATTTTTATCTCGTTGGAAAGATAATAATAATAATAAAGTTTATTGAACCAAGTGTTACAAGATTGAATTACTTATTTATTGAACAATGGTACAAAGAAAATAAACCTTTAGGTAAACCTCATGTAGTTATAAAAACTGGCCGTGAGTGCTATACTGATACTATAGAAAATACTCTTTATAAAAAAATGACTTAAACAATAAATTAATTCTATTCAAATTCAACAGTATGAATAAAACTTATAACTAGGTATATATATTCTGATAATTGGATAAGCATATTAAGTATAACTAGTGCGATATTTTATAATTTTTCTTAATATTTAGAAGCAGATAATACAATTTTCAATTGACCAAAATAACTTAAGTAATAAATTAATTCTATTCAAATTCAATAACAGTACGAATAAGAGTTACATTATAATTAGGTATATTCATATTATTTGATAAGTATATTAAGTATAACTAAGGCTGTAATTTACAATTCTTCTTAATATTTAGAAGTAAATAATGTAATTTTCAATTGACCAAAAAGACGCCAGTGTCAATAAAACTGTGCAGTATTTGGAATGGATAAGTAAGAAACCATTTATTTATTTCGTATTTGAATTTGTTTAACTTACAGTTCTTAATTGCTGGTAGAATATTATTATATATTCTAGGAGCTAAATAGATAAAGCTTTTTTGTCCTATCGTTTTTTGGACCCGAGGTACTGTTATTACATTTTTTTCTTTACTTCTAGTGTGATAATCAAAAGAGATAAAAAGCATTGCAATATAATTTTCGAATAGTTAATAATTCTAATCCATTATATAATAAATCTGTCGGGTAAAAGTAATCTTTTTTAAAAATGACTTAAAAAAATCTTTTTTGTAATTTCTCTAGCGGGTCTAAATTGGTTTTGTTTATGCCACCCCAGGCCAGGATAACGTAGCATAATTGCGGCTGTATAAGTCCATAATAAACAGTTTTTAATTATTTTTCTGTTAATATATTTTTTAGCTGCTTGAATATATAGATAAGATACCTTAGTTTCTTACATACGTTTTCTATATGTAAGTTCCATTTTAGGTGGTGTCAAGAATAACTAATATGTTATAGATTTTGCCCTTTGGTGATGTTTGTGAACTGTGAAAGATGGCTTTCATAAGAATAGAATTGTAGATATTTTGTCTTTTCTATATTAATCGCAAGCAGATGATTATCGAACCAGTCTTTTATGGGTTTCAGGTTTTTACTTACAAGTTGCACTAGTATCTTCCAAGATCGTGCAGTGAAAAATGTTATAGTGTCATCTGCAAACGATATGATTAAGCCATCTAATGATAGGTAAGCAGGTCGTTTAAGTATATACTAAACAAAATTGGTCCTAGGACTGTGCCCTGTGGAAAGCCCTAAAATGGGGTTCTGGGATTACTTAATGTATCACCTACTTTCGCTCTTTGGGATCGATTTTCTAAATAACTGGTCAATAGTATGTGCCCATGTTCCAAAGTTTTTTGTGACTTATCGTGTCAAACGCCTTCGCAAGGTCAATAAAAACACAAATGGAAGGGAGGGGTTATATTTTTTCAACTAATTTTGAAATTGCGTCTGGGTTGAAGTTCCCTCAAGAAAACCAAATTGTTTACTTGATAACAATTTAAATTTGTTTATAAATGATTCCATTCTAGTTTTGATCGCTTTTTCGAAGATTGTTGAAATATGCGTTGTGATAATAAAAAAGAGATGTTATTTACATGACTTTTAGGACTAATGTATTAATGATTTTTTTAATAAATCGCCGTCATTTCAACAGAAATTAAAAAATCGTGTTGCATCTTCGAACCGTTGGGTATTTTTGACACTTTACTGTTAGTAATGCATTGTTGAAGAGCTATCTAAGCACAAAAATTAAAATATGAGCCACTGAATTAGTGGCACAGACCGATACCTGTAAAGTATTTTCGATATTGAAACCAGACCTTTCCAAGACCTTTGACTGATGTCTCTTATCCTATTTTGGTGGAGAAATTATATTCAGTTTATTAATTATACTCAGTTTATCCCATTCCTCTTTGTTTGTGATTTAACAATAACACAGCCCCACAAAAAAAAAGAATGTTCAAAGCAGCTAACCAGACCCATGTATCCTATGTATTTTCGGTCGCTGAATTCGAATCCGTGGTCAAAAAAAAGCATACACCCCCAAAATCATTAGCTAGAGCCAAAAAACACCCCTGAAATGGGGTAAAAAGAAGATTAAGCTAAGAGAATAGTTGTTACATCTTAATCAATCGAATTATACAAATTAAGGTGAAACAGCAGCGTACATACAATAGATATGAAACACACCCCCACGGAGGGGCGAAAACTAGCCCCTATATATAAAAAAATCGATCCAAAACAGCAATGACTTGATGAAAAAGATCGAAACGTTTAAGTTTCGTTAAAGTGATAAGAAACTGCATCAGGTCCGACGTAATTTTCGTAAACTGCCCTATAGAGTTTAAAGGACAAACAAGAAAAAAACGTAAAATCCGACAGGAAATTGCGTAGGACTCAAAAATAGAACTATAAACTTACGCACCATCAACGTCCTACAGTGTTAACCCTCAGAAGATGTGAAAACTACCCACATTCAACATTCAACTTGAAAAAAGCTGCAGTGACCCTCGAAAAGCTCGAAACTCCGGAGGTTTGTAAAAATGAGAAGAGTCGGCAGTAGTTTTGGCTTAATTATTGAAAACTACCTCAACAGCGTTGCCAAAAATCACCCTTTATCTTAAATGACACAAGAAAAAACATGTATCCAAGAGTATTTCCATTTTTATGGATGCTATGATTGGGTACAATTGCATAGTACTCAGAGTTTGACTTAGAAAGTCACGTGTCACTGTTATTATTCAAGTCCACTCCCCTAGGGGTGAAAACTACCCCCTCTGTAAGAAACAACAAAAAAGTTACAGTGATTTCTGAAAAAACTCGAAACGTTATAGTTCCATAAAAATGTAAATCCGGTTAGTTTCTCTCTGTTTTTCCAACATCCTGCGGATGTAGGGGTGGCATCTCGCAACTCTCAAGCACAGCGTCGAACATAGTCTAGTTTCTTCTCACTTCCATACAACGCAGGTGTTTCGAATTTTTATAGAAGTCACTGTAACTTTTTATAGTTAAATCTTATATAGTTTTCACACTCTCTGAGGGTTGACACTGTAACACGTTGATGGTACGTAAGTTTCTAGTTCTATTTTAGAGTACTACGCAATTTCAGCCAATCATAGCATCCATGAAAATAGAAATCCTGTTGTATTTTACGTTTTTTCTTGTTTTTCTCGTGTCCTTTAAACTTAAGGGTCCTAATAGGGCCCCTATAGGGGCAGTTTATGAAGATTACGTCGGACCTAATGCAGTTTCTTATCACTTTAACATAACTTAGACATTTCGAGCTTTTTCAGCAGTCATTGCTGTTTTGGATCGTTTTTTCTATATATGGGGGCTAGTTTTCACCCCTCCCTGGGGGTGTGTTTCATATCTATTGTATGTACGCTGCTGTTTAACCTTAATTTGTATAATTCGATTGATTAAGATGTAGCAACTATTCTCGTAGCTTAATCTTCTTTTTATCTCATTCCAAGGGTGTATTTTGGCTCTAGCTAATGATTTTGGAACTGTACGATTTTTTTTGACCTCGGATTCGGATTCAGCGACCGAAAATACATAGGGATACATGGGTCTGCTTCGCTGCTCTGACCATTTTTTTTTTGTGTGTAATAGCACCAAAAATATGTCTATTTCACATGGGGTGCCTCAAGACTTCATCTCCCGCTCCTGTTTATTTTATATGTCAATAATTTATTCCATTTTATGTTACGTCAAAAATGTGTGGCCTATAGACTGGCGGTACATGACCAGTCAGGTGCAACGTTTTTAAAATGCATGCCAATCATATATATGAATGAAATTACTATTGAATATGCCAGAAACGCAAATTTTAGGCAGTCGTCGCGTGCAGAAGGGTGTGCAAATCGATTTTTTTTGTTTTTTTTGTTTTTTTCTTTAATTCTAAAATGGATGCCAATAGTGCCAAACGAAAAGCCGTGAAAAAGAATCCAGCGGAAATTCATTGGCATGCAGTTTCCGCGCGCAAAACAACTTTTGATGCGCACATTAAATCGTAAAATTTTTTTTGTTCTTGATTTTGGATGATTTTGATTTTAGATTTTTTTTTTCAAGGCTTTTCGTTTGGCACTATTGGCATCCATTTTACAAATTAAAGAGAAACACAAAAAAAACAAAGAAAATCGATTTGCACGCGACGACTGCCTAAAATTTGCGTTTCTGGCATATTCATGGTAATTTCATTCATATATATGATTGGCATACATTTTAAAAACATTGCACCTGACTGGTCATGTACCGCCAGTCTACTATGCAGACGATACATCTCTACATGTCAATAATATGGCTATGAACGATAATAAAACTCAAAGACTAATCTTTTTCACGCATAGTGGCTCGGTTAAGGATATTTATGTTAACAGCCATATGCACCATTACTTACTTAGTCAAATCCGTTGTTAACTATCAAACTGATAAAATTTATCAGTCAGCTAAGCATAATTCGTGTGCACCATGTGTTTGACGATTTCAGTTAGTAAACAGTTGGATTATTAAAAGTTACCAGCAATATTAGGTGGGCTATACTTCACTCAGATTTAAATTTAAATGTTCATTTATTCTTAAAAATAATTGTTTCCTGTCAACGTTTTTTCGCTTTTAGTATAAAACAAATATGGTGAAAAACAAAAAAACGTTCCCCAAATTTTAGTGATCTGAAAAAAGAGATCATCGTTGCACAGGTCAAAAGCAATATTACGTAATAAAATCGAAGTGTTATTAGTATCTGATTTATTTTTGATATGGGTTGATTTCTTTGGTTTGTAGGATCATCAATGTCACCTAATAAATCTGCTAATAGTTGCACTGTGTTTCAACATATGAAATCTCATTTTAAACTGTTGTTCATCCAATTTATCAAATAAATTGTTTCTTGGTAGAACTATTCTGATAGAATTAACTGGAAGACACGATATTTATAATTATCTGAGTGTTTATTTTATAATTGAAAATACAATTAGAATATTAGTGACAGATTACATCAATCAAAAATTATATTACACTAAGTAGTATTCATACATACTAACTATCATAATACACTCATCTACCAAAATTGCGTGTGTCTTGAACCGCGGGGAATTCAGACATCGCTAACACGCCCCCTCTTTACCTGCTGCCCAGTGTTGATTACTAGGTTCATTAGTAAATTGAGCTAGTCTTGATACGGTATTTGCAATATATGGCCTGGTTCCTACAGCAAGGTACATTAGAGCTCCTATTAGCTCCCGATAAGGAAAATTACCACGTTTGGTCTCCTCTGTGGGTTTAACCACTTTCTTACTTTGAAGCTTAGACGGTGTTGCCACTGGATTACATTGACTCATTCCATACTTCTCTAGTATATCTAGGACATATCGCGTTTGTTTTATCGTGATGAAGTCCTTTTCTTGGTTAATCTCCAACCCCAAACAGTATTTTGCTCGGCCTAGGTCCTTGATTTCAAATTCTTCTAATAATTTCGATTTGATTTCATCTATCTATTCAAGGTCCGTAGATGCCACCAATATATCATCTACATAAATGATTAGTAACAACATAACTCCACTGCGTTCTGCGTGATACAAGTAAGGTTCTCCCTTCGTTGGTACTAATCCAATACTAGTTAATTTTTCTGAAAGACGAGCATGCCACTGCCGACCTGCTTGGCGTAATCCATAAAGGGCTTTTTGCAATCGACAAGCATTTGCTCCTTGCTCTAATCTTTTCAGCATTTCTGCAGCTCGTTTCTTCACTTCTTGAACTGCTCGTTTGTCTTTGGCTATCTTCTCGAGCATTTCTGGTAACATATCTGGAATTTCCATGAATACTTTTTCTTCCAAATATCCATTTAAATACGCCGTTACCACATCAAACTGTCGAATTGTCATGCCAAATTCTACTGCAAGAGCCAACATGAGTCGTATTGACTCCAATCTTGCTACTGGGGCGAAAGTTTGGTTATAATCAACCCCATATTGCTGACTGTATCCTTTTGCGACTATTCGAGCTTTTCTTCTCTCTATAGTTCCATCTGGTTTATACTTGTTGGTCAACACAATGCGACTTCCAACCACATTTTGATCTTGCGGTTTTTCAACAATTTCCCAAGTATTATTTTTTACCAGACTCTCAACTTCTGACTGAATAGCTCCTTTCCATTCGTCACTTTCAGGAGACATCATTGCATTCTTTAGATTTACTTCTACAACTCCAGCAAACATCTCATCGTTGTCGTCATCATTAATTTGAATCGTTGAATTTTCACCTTCTCGATCACTTTCTCGAACTGATGAAAATAATTTCCTAGGACGACCTCTGGATCCAGTACGAAGTATCTTTGGTCTTCCCCGTCCTCTTCGATTCTCTTGTATGAATTCATGATGCGACGCTGGTGTAGTCTGTGGAGATCTTTCTTGTCCCAATGACTCTCTTAAAGGTGTACTACTCACATTAGGATTATTTATCATTATTTCGATTTGATTATCATTTTCAGTTCTATCAATGTCATCGTCGATCAACACAATTTCCTCTTGGTTGTCTTGAGATCCGTCAGTGTTTTCCTCTTGGAATTTGACATCCCTTGCGAAAATAAATTTTCTGGCTTCTGGTAACCATACCCTATAGCCTTTTGTCTCACGTAGGTATCCAACAAACACTCCTTTAATAGATCGCTCAGCGAGCTTTCCTTTCGATAGATCTTTATTTAAGACATAAACAGTTGATCCAAATGTCCTCAAATAGTTCCATGTCGTCTTCCTACCTGTCCACTTTTGGTAAGGTATTCCTCCATTCAGGCTACTAGACGGACATCTATTTCTGATGTGACTTGCAGTTGCAATTGCTTCAGCCCAAAAAATCAGTGGTAATCTTGATTGGATAAACACTGCGATAAACATCCCACATCCTTTATGGTGATTTTCCTTTTGGTTACTTGACTAATGACCTTCACAAGATCTCTTGAATTCAGATGTCCCAAACGTTGGTGCCATCTTTTCACTTCAACTTGTTCTCTCGTCTCTGTCATACCAGCCATGCTATTTGTCTGCTTAACATAATACAGATCACCTTGACGTTCAGCTGTTAATTTTACTTGTCCTTGTTTATCGAAAACAATAGCTGAATCACGTCTGAACAACACATTATGATCCTTGTCGGTGATTTTAGCAACTGAAATTAAATTTGATCGAAGTTCTGGTACAAATAAAGTATCAAGGAATTGTATCCACCTAGAATCTTTTTCATTGACTACTGATAAAACTACAGTACCGTTTCCTTTGATCTCACTGGATGCTTGACTAGCCAGGTTAATTTTTCCATACGTGGACACATCTAGACAGTTAAATGACTCCTTATCTCCGCACAAATGCGTTGTACAGCCGCTATCAAGGATCCATGGTCGAGTTGTAACTTCAGCTGACACTTGACGTTTACTATAATACGCTGCAAACGTATCATCTGTGGCCTTTGCACACTGCTTGCCTTTTTCAAGAGTTTTTTTATCATTCCTAGCTGGACAGTCCGGCGACTTATGACCTTGCATACCGCACTTGTAGCATTTTCTTTTGAAGGTACCTACAGGCGTACTTTTCTCATTCTTTTTACCCTGCCATTGACGTCGTCGATTTCCATTACTGCCAGCTGCAAGAGCTCCGGTCATCTCAACTACATTAGATTGCTTTCTTACATCAGTCTCTTCTAGTATTTTTATTTTGAGAGCATCTACAGATGGTAGCTCATCTCGAGACTCGATTGCACATCTGAAGTTCTCGTAACTAGCTGGAAGACTATAAAGCAGCATTATTGCCAATAAATCTTTATGTACCTGTACATCCATGGCGGCCAGTCGGTCTACTGCATTGAAGAATCTATTCATGTGGTCTCTAATATCACCACCTTCACTTAACTTTTGAAGCATCAGCTGCTTGAGTAGCGTTGCTTTTCTAGCAGGTCCTTTTGATGCATAAATAGATTCAAGTTTCAGCCAAACCTCACGTGACGTCGTGCATCCTCGTACATGCTGCAACTCTGTTGGATGTATAGACAGGATCAAATCTGATTTTGCCTTCTTATCCGCCTTGGTCCATTCTGTCTTTGCTCGAACACTTGCGGCTGCTGTAGCGTCAGTTTCAGTTTCTTCCTTCGGAAGCGGTTTCTCTCCACTAACATATTCCCAGAGATCATTCTTGGTCAACAGTGCTTCCACTTGCATCTTCCAAGTTTCATAATTGTCCTTGGACAGAGATTCAATTCGAGCAGAATTTGATGCACTCGATGCCATTTTACAAGTCTCTATTGATTCACAGATTATAAACGCAAAAATTCACAACTCAGTATTATAATCGTTCTGGGCCCATAACCTGATAGAATTAACTGGAAGACACGATATTTATAATTATCTGAGTGTTTATTTTATAATTGAAAATACAATTAGAATATTAGTGACAGATTACATCAATCAAAAATTATATTACACTAAGTAGTATTCATACATACTAACTATCATAATACACTCATCTACCAAATTGCGTGTGTCTTGAACCGCGGGGAATTCAGACATCGATAACATATTCGTACTCAAGGGCGGATCTAGAAATTTCAATAATTTTTTTCTCGTCTGTGGCGCATGGGACCCATACGAAATATGGGAAATAACATCTAGAGAAGCACTCCTCTAACGACCCCCAAGAAATTTTGAAAAAGCAGTTTGCGAAAAAGAATTTCAAAATTCGAGTGCCCCCCCCCCCCCGAGCCAAGGGACTCCCGTTTAAAATTATTCTTTTTTGTCATATACATTTTACTTTTCATCAAAATCCAACAATAGGTTTTGGAGTTTATGAAAATATTTTCATTATTAACTGAAATACAATGAACTGAAATTTTGTAATTTACGATTTAACAATTTACATAATTTCAATTCGTTGTATCTCAGTTAGTAATAAAAATATTTTCATAAACTCTAAAACCTATTGTTGCATTTTTATGAAAAGTAAAATGTATATGACAAAAAAGAATAATTTTAAACGGGAGTCCCTTGGCTCGGGGGGGGGCACTCGAATTTTGAAAAAAATTTTCGCAAACTGTTTTTTCAAAATTTTTTAGGGATCGTCAGAGGAGTGCTTCTCTAGATGCTATTTCCCATATTTCGTATGGGTCCCATGCGCCACAGACGAGGAAAAAATTATTGAAATTTCTAGATCCGCCCTTGTTCGTACTCGAGGAATTTCTACTACATCATCATCAGACGATGAAAAAGTTAATAAATCAAAATTCAGTCTCTCCATTGTCTAATTAACTATTCTGAAATATTTGTCTTGTATAGAATATCGTTGCTTCAATCTATATAGATAAGGCTAACATAACCTCTTTTCTTTTTTTTTTATTTCTTGTCTTATTAGACTGATACTATTTTAACAGGTCAAATTTGGTTTGTTAAACTATCCAACACTTTAACAGTTTGATAACTATCTTTCATGTATGGTGCATACCAAACCTTACACTTAATAAACTGCTACAAAGTTAACTCTCTGATAACGGTAAACTAAGGAATGGTGCATATGGCTGTAAGTTATTAGGTATTGTCCTGGATGACAGACTTAATCGGTCCAGTCATATAGATCAACTCAGCCATAGACTATTAAGTAACGCATTTTTAAATCGTAATTTGAAAAAATACTTGAACTTGACACTTTAAAATCTTGTTATTTCTCATTATTTAATTCCCGTATAAGTTACGCAGTTATCCTGTGGGGTAACTCTACTAATACGCACAAAAATTTCTGTCTACAAAAAAATGCGATAAGAATTAGAATTCTTACCCGAGCAGATTTTTTTAAGATCATTGCTAACCTCTCTTCATTCGCTTTGGCATTATGCCCTCATTATATATTTATTACACTCTTCTCTAAATTCATAAAACGATTATAACTCTGTCAACTCTAATCACCATAACTATAACACTAAGATTGGGAACTTTTTGGATCTATTCGTATCATGCTCACCAAATCTGTTAAAAATCCTTTGAATATTAATTTCTATAACTAGCCCAGTGTAATTAGTCATTATAAATGAAAAATGACGGAACCCAGCTATAGTGAATGGATTTGAATGATTTTTGTTGGATTTCTAATGCCATATACTAAAATGTTTACCCACTGAAAATTACCGTAATTTCGAAAATCCGTAAATGAAAAAAAATTTAGAAATCTCAACGAAAAATAAAATTGTCTGAATTTTTTAATATTCCGTTTAAGAAAATAATGATTGTTATAGTTTTCGATGCTGTTTATAAAGAATTTGTAAGAAAATTAAACTTTTTAAAATCCTAATTTGAAGATGGAAGGAGCTCCAAAAAGCGAAATAAATGATTAGTACCAGTAAGTGAAGCTTTTAAATCCTAGCCCGAAAACGATGTAATGAATTTCCAATTTTTTTTCAACATGCTTCATACAGTATGTACATAAGAATTTATATTGTCATTTTTCCTGCTTTTTGGTTAAGGGTGGTTACCACTCTGATAGAGAATCAAATTATACGAAAGAAAGATCTTTTACACTTTTTGTTAAAATGCATATTTTTCGAGATATTGCTAACTGAAAATGGCAATATTCGCTACCTAAAATCAGAATTTCTAGGCTTTTTTTTACTCGAAAAATGTGGACTTTAAAAAAATGCAAGGGTACAAAATTAAAGCTTTACAAAAACAAATCGAATGTTTTTTTCTTTCTTTTTTCTCCGATGTTTAGTTTTGGAAATATAGCATTTTCAAAATGGTGGCGAAACGTTCAGAACAAATCTAAAATTACTCAGAATCTACAACTATGAGAAAAATTGTTATTCTTGTAAAAATCAAAGTTATTAAAATTTTCTTTAGATTGAGACGTATTAAGAACTTTTATACTGAAAACTAAAAAAGTTATGAACAAAAAAGTACCGCATTTAAAAATTTAGGAGCCATTTTTTTTTAATCTTATTGCTCTAGTTTCTTATTAATTCATTTTTTTTTAAATCCTTCTATATATATTGTTAATGCATAATAGTCCATACGAAACGTCTAAATCCCCAAAAGTGCAAGGATAGCGACAGAATATGTCTACTCCCCCGTTAAACGCAAAAAACCACCCCTTCATGCGAGGACTTGTTGGATCGGTTCTTTTTGAGGAAACTCGATATGTCCTGTAAAATTTCGCAATCAGACATCCTAACGACCCCCGGGGGTTAAAAGCACCCCTTCCCTGAAACATGCAAAAAAAAAACATCCAAACGTGCCGAAAATTGTTTTCTACACGTTTTCAAGGGCGGGGAACACGATGCTGATATTATTTAGCTTCCCATCCCTAACCAACTACCCCTAAATAGTTGGTTAGTGGTGGGAGGCTAAATTATATCAGCATCGTGTTCTCCGCCCTTAAAAACATGTAAGAAACAATTTTCGGCACGTTTGGATGTTTTTTGCATGTTCCGGTATTGAGGGAGGGGGTGGTTTCAACCCCGGGGGGTCGTTAGGATGTCTGGTTGCGAAATTTTACAGGACATATTGAGTTTCCTCAAAAAAAAAGAAACCGATCCAACAAGTCCTCGCATGCCTAACAATGAAAAATGGAAGAATAGGGGTGGTTTTATGCATTTAGCGGTAGTTGGTTAGAGATGGGAAGCTAACAGTTAAAAAAAAAAAAAAATAATATCAGCATCGTGTTCCCCGCCCTTGAAAACGTGTAAAAAATATTTTCGGCACGTTAAGATGTTTTTTGCATATTCCGGTATTGAGGGAGGGGGTGGCTTCAATCCCCGGGGCTCGTTAGGATGTCTGGGAAATTTTATAGGACACATTGAGTTCCCTCAAAAAAAAACCGATACAACAAGTCCTCGCATGCCTAATAACGAAAAATGGAAGAAAAGGTTTTTTACGTTTAGGAGTAGTTCGAGAGGGGTAGAGACCGCGCAAGTATCACCATCGTGTTGGCCGTCCTGGAAAACGGGGGAGTAGACATATTTTGTCGCTACCCTTGCTCTTTTGGGGTTTTTGCAACTTTCGCATGGGCTAAAATGCATATTACCAACATGCTCAGAATTTTTAAGATAATTATTTTTCATTCTATACCCATTTTCAATGATTAAAATTTTCATAATTTTTTGAAAAAATCGAGTTTTTGAAAATTGCTCAGAAAATATTTTTTATAAAAAATGGTACTTAAGAGTACAAAAATGAACCTTATAAAAAAACGAATAGTTTGAGTTTTCTTTACTTTCCTGCCACAAACTGTTCCAGATATAAAGGTTTAAAGATGGCGCTTGAGCGCATACGCTAGAAAATTATGTATGTATTTAAAAAATTTAGATATCTCAAAAACTATAAGATTGATAAAATCATGAAATGAAGCTTATAAAAAAACGAAGAGTTTGGGTTTTTATTTTTTCTCCTACGACAAACTGTTCCAGAGATGACAGTGGGAAATAATGTTGAAACTTTTCAGTTTGTACGCGCATTTTAAATGTCTATAGTATGTAGAGAAACGACCACGGAAATGCGAGCTGTATTGCACTCTGGTATGTTTAGAATGCAGATTAAAAATGTTATTTAATTAGTTTATTTATGTAATTTTATTAATGTTAAATAATACAGTAATAAAATATATTAATTTGATTCATTTATAAGAATCTGTATTTTTAATAAAATTCGACATATTACTATACTCTTTTTTGACCATCCACGTTTTTTTTTATATAATTTTAGACCTCGCATAATCATATTCAGCGACCTAAAAATCATAAGTATATGGATTTTCATGAATTTATTTGTAACATTAGAAGAATTATTATTTTTTCAGTATTTAAATAATATTTTCGTATCATAAGTTTTGATCTCACAGTCATATTCAGCGACCTCAAAAACATATGTCTAAGGATTTTCGTTAATTTATTCGTAAAATTAGAAGAGTAATTAATTTTTCAGTTTTTAGGGTTGATTTCTTCCCTTAAAAATAAAAAGCGTCGATATAGATTTTAAAAATTACAGATTAAAGTTTCATTTTCTTACAAATTCTTTATAAACAACCTCAAAAACTATAAAAATCATTATTTTCTTAAAAGAAATATTAAAAATTTTCGATAATTATATTTTTTGTTGGAATTTCTAAAAATTTTAATTTTTTTTTTAATTTATAGTCCAAGAGCTAGCAACTGTTTCGTTACGTCGCGTCGTTTTTAATCAGGCTAGAAATTTCACAATCTGTCCCTTGTAGCGTTACAATAAGATAATCGGAAGTCTAGCAACCATTCGGGGGTGGCTCTTGTGCCCCTAGATTTTTAAATCAAAGTTAATAAAATTACATTATTATAATCAGTCTGGCACTTTGGGATATCAAAGTTGAAAATATTTCAAGTGAATAAAGAAATCGCCAGACCGGTGTGTGAGTTGAAAGTGGGTGCAAGAGGGGGTTGAAGTGGAATAGCTCAGTGCGTAAAGTTTTCGCTTGGGAAGCGATAGGGTCCCGGGTTCAACTCCTGGACCCACTGAATTTCTTTTACCGATTAATGTATTTTTTTTACTAATTCAGGATTGATTTGACTTCAGAACTAATATTTTCCTTCCTCTTTCTTGTTATATAATAATTTCATTTTTTCATGTGATTTGTTCAGGTTAGTTATTGATTTTTATTTTGCCATTTAATTATTATTTTCGTGAAATTATTGAAAAATTCTCTTTGGCCTGGAGAAACACCCACTGCTAGTATTTTATACCTGGAAAGGCCACAAAATGGTTCAATCAGGGACCCTTGTCACGTTACGAGAGGATAAAAGCTGGCGACGGCTACGTCAAAAATGTCAGTTATAATAGTTATTTTGTGGAAAATAGGCGGTGAGACACCACCGCACCTCCCTTCTTTGTCTGCGACGCTATACTACCTACGGTGCTGACAATTATTGATATTAAATGGCAAAATAAAAATCAATAACTAACCTGAAAAAAATGAAATTATTATATAAAAAAGAGAGGACAGAAAATATTATTTCTGTCGACAAATCAAACCTGAATTAGTAAAAAAAATACATTAATCGGTTAAAAGAAATTAGTGGGTCCAGGAGTTGAACCCGGGACCCTCTCGCATTCTAAGCGAGAACCTTACGCACTGACCTATTCCACTTCAACCCCCTCTTGCACCCACTTTCCACCCACCCACCTGGTGATTTTTTCATTCACTTGAAATATTCTCAACTTTTATATCTCAAAGTGCCAGACTGATTATAATAATGTAACTTTATTAATTTTGATTCACCCTTTAAAAATCTAGGGGCAAAAAAGCCACCCCCGAACGGTTGCCAAACTTCCGATTATCTTATTGTTACGTTACAAGGGGCAGATTAGGAAAGTTCTGGCCCTATTGTCTATGGTGTAACGAAATCCGTTGCTAGCTCTTGGACTATTACAGATTTTCGAAATTGCGGTAATTTTCAATGGTTAAACTTTTTAGTTTATGGCATTAGAAATCCAACAAAAAAAATCATTCAAATCCATTCACTACAGCTGGGTTCCGAGGTATAAACCTAATTGCATTATACTAAACGTTCTTCCATATCACATTAGGACGTTAAATTTTAACAACTTTAATTCGCAAATTAAAAAAAAATCATTTTAAAATTTTGTTTCTACAGCGTAAAGAAATACCTGGATTCCATAGGTCAATTTGACATGAATATGTGACATGGAGCATACTTACTCTATGCCTCTTTAAAAGGTATATTCTTATGTATTTTAAATGTACTTGCCTTTAAAAGTAAATTACTGTTCTGTGTACACATTATTTCTTTATATGTATGTATATGTGTTATTATTACTTATACATATTGTATTATCTGTCACATTGCGTGATATTTGGATTTGTACTTTTGTCCATGAGGTATTTTCTTGTTGTCTTGTTACAAATAATTGTATTTATAATGTAGTCAAATAAATGATTTGATTTGAATAAGATTCTGTTCCACAATGTTGTGTAAAATTTTCCATAACTATTTCTTTTTGTGTAAATACGAAAGGACAGAGCTGTAAATTCCTATTAAAATTTCTGTGATTCAATGTTCTGCGAAAACTGAGATCCAATGCTCATAAATGCTTACGAACCGAGAGACGTGTACGTCGAAATAATTCTAAACTGTTTGTGAATCGAATTTTTTGTTATTTATTTAACGTCGGCCTATTTCCGCTACCATGGCCTATGACCGACCCCAGGAGACGAGCTACCCTCAACCTGGACATTTTTGCTGAATCTCTTGTCTTTAAAAGAGAGTAAGGAGTTGTTTACTTGACTAACAGGGACCGAGAGTTCTACATTCCTTCCGAAAGATGGTATATCCACTACGCAATCCTCGTCTTAAACCTCTTATCTTCTGCAATAACCCTGCAATAATGCTGAGCACTTTAAAACTGCTTTTATAGAATCATCTGAATACATAGACTCTGATGACACTAACATAGACGAGAATGAACATGCACCGTCACAGTCAGTCCAACTGAATGAAGATAAGATATTTAAAACTCTCAAGAAGTTAAAAGACAAATTTACCGCTGGTCCTGATGGTATACCGTCATTTCTTATCAAAGACTGTGCCAATGTCTTAGCGAAACCTTTACTTATTTTATTTAGTGTTAAGGGTAACACTAACACATTCCCAGAGTTATGGAAAAACTCCAAAATTATTCCCGTCTTTAAAAAAGACAATCGGACTGACATAAAAAACTATCGACCCATCACCATCATTAATAATTTTAGTAAAGTCTTTGAATTCGCTCTATACGAGGAGCTTCACGCACATGTCAATGAACAAATTTGCCCTAATCAGCACGGCTTTGTGGCAGGTCAGTCGACAATCAGCAACTTGGTTGGTGTTACACAATTTATTTCGGAGGTGTTGGATGGTAATGGACAGGTAGATGTCATTTATAGACTTCTCAAAGGCGTTCGACAGACTTGAGCACGGTATTTTACTAAGAAAGCTTTCTGCTTTCGGATTTAACCGAGATTTAATTCTATTTTGCTCCTCCTACCTAAAATGTAGAAACCAGTATGTTCAATATCGTGGGTATAAATCTGAAAGAATAGTTTGTACTTCTGGGGTACCACAAGGGTCAGTGTTGGGTCCACTATTCTTTATTTTATTTATAAATGACATTGTACTTGGTCTGAACTGCCATTGTTTACTATATGCGGATGACCTCAAACTGTATCTGGCTATCAAGGATGAATCTGACTGTTTGCTACTGCAAACGGACCTGGATCTAATAACCGACTGGTGCACCTCAAACTTCCTCAACGCTGCTAAATGTAACGCTGTGACCTATACTAGAAAATTGAATTCGGTGCAGCATGAATACTCTATAAATCAGGTACATTTATATAAACCAAATGTATTTAAAGATCTAGGCATCACTTTTGATAGCAAGTTGACCTTTAACCAGCACATCAATATCATTGTATCATCAGCTTATAAAATCCTGGGCTTTATCATTAGAAACTCCGGTGAGCTCAACAACATCGACACATTAAAAACTCTATTTACGTCTTTTGTGCCTAGGCCGGGAAAGTAACATTCCCGTACGGTTTTGTTGATCGTTGCTTGGAAAGAGATCTCTCCCGATCTGTTTTGTGATAGTTTCTTAGCAACGGACTAAAATACTGGACTTATTCATTTTTCGATTTGAAATCGCGCCAAAAATGTAGACATTGCCGATCGATTTCAGAAAAATTTTTATACCAACATTAGCTGTTTGTATTTCATATCTTACGTAGTTTACTCTTTATAAATAAGTAAAATAAATAAATGGCAATTTGTTTTGTATGAAATATTAAAACAGAGAGAACCTTCCTCTAAGTAAACTTGTGTCGGTAATGGTCCTCTCATTATAATAGCGTTCAGATGGTGTAGACAAAAAATTTTATATTACAAATTAATAATTATTAATAAAATGTTGTAAATACACATTGATGTGTAAACATAAATTACTTGAGAATGGTTTATCGAAATGAAATAAAAGTATCTTTTTTTTATTTCTAATAATTATAATAATAATATCTATCTATTATTATCCGTAAAAACCTGATGCACATAAATAGTACAAAATGATCTGAAAATTCTTTTTTTATAAGAATTTTTAGAAATATGTAAAAAATAAAAAAGTTAAGAGTAAAATTCCGACAGTCAGCCCCTAAAACTACTACTTAAACAGAAGAGGGGGTTTGTTTGATACCACGTAAACTAATGTCCAGACGGATTATATCTTAAAATATGAATTTTATATTTTAAGTAAGACGGTCGTAAGAGATTGCAGAATAACTGATATTTATTATTCCCCTTTAAAGGGGTATAATTTCCTTATTATTCATTTAGGGCACCTTTATTTTTGGATGCATTATCAGGCACGTAAATATAGAGAGACAATTTTGTGTTAACTTAAAAAGTAGAGATCGGGGGGGGTCCAAAGGGATATCCTTGCACTTTGGTACGTAGTACGCAGAGCTGGGCAAAGTACTACTTCAAATATCAAGTACTTGAAGTAGTTTTATGTGCAAAGTATACGGTGAAACTACTTCAAATAAAGTACTTGAAGTAGTTTAAATGAGTACTTTGCCCAGCTCTGGTAGTACGTCTGTGATTTTTGTGATTTCTGGAACTTCAGTGATATCCTCAGGGAGGGGCGCCAAAAAATGCTCCCGCCCGGGTGAAAAATTTATCTTGAGCCGCCCCTGCTAGAAACTGTAATTTTTCACGCATCGTGTGCAAAAATCCAAAAAGCACAGTACTGTCATGTTTTTTACAGTCATGTCAAAAATAAAACACACCTTTTATTTGTATTTACTGAAGTAGGCTGGCCTATTCAGTTTCATGGCAACCGACTTATTTAACGACTAAACATCAGTTTTGAGGTCTTCAAATCACATAACTTTTAAAGAAGTTTATTAAAAATAGTTGATTCTGCAGTCGTAGAAAAAGTATTGTAAACAACACTGTTGAAAACATCTCTTTACACTCATTCGACTTATGTCTGTCTCATTCGTGTGAAAAGATTCGTTTTCGAAACTTGTTGTTTAAAATACTATTTGGGTACTGTGTTGTTCCTTGGATCTGTATCGGAAAAATAAAGGAAACAATGATCGAAACGCTCACACTTCGTAACTCGATATCATCTACATAGTTGAATCGAGTACAAAATAAAATTCCCTAAAATAAAAAATGCGATATTTTATTTTGCTCCCCCTAGTCACATAGATTTATTGTTTTAAAGATCAAGAACAACAACAATATCCGTTTAGCAGTTAAGACAATCGCGAAGAAACTGTTCATTCAATAAATAATCAACTTTATTATTTCTATCAGGTCGAGATAATGGTAAATACTTTGAAGTCAACAGAATTACTGAGTTACAACACTCTTAAAATTAACAAAACTACAGCGCTAATGAATTTTGACAAAAATAAATTTTCAGGAGATGCACCAGAAGTAGTAGTGGGCTCAGTAGAAGTAGAAGTGTTGCCCGTACTGCCCTCCGTAGTTGTAATGGTTGATGCATTGTTTGTTGTTGTTATTGTTGTTGTGTCGTCTGATGCCGCTGGTGTTTCTATTGTTGTTGATGTTCTTGTTGTTGGTGGTAATGTCGAAGGACCTGCGAATCTATTTCTAATTTCACCCTGATAATGATTCCTCCAGTAGTTGTTAACAGAAACCAGTTCAATGGCCTTCGACCTAACTTTTTCGTGGCTGTTCAAAACTCTGTCAGCAACAATAGTTTTAATCTGAAAATGAATAAAACTGATTAACAAACGATCTATGATGCTAAAGCTTAAAATTACTAATCCCCTGGAAAGAAAACTATTCTATATTGTAGCAGTTATACTTTAAAGGTACTTGTCATTAGAAAAATATTACTTAGTATAATAAATTGTTAATTCAATAACATAACATAATAATACGAATTATAAACCAAGAACCTGATTAATTGGCAAAATTATTTACATTTACTCTTATTAGTTCACTTTTTTCGAATACTGTTAATCGTGAGAGTAGGTATAAGGATATTTTAGAACAAATTCTTACAAATTCTTAATTTAAGTACATATCAAGAATATGCTTAAGTATTACATTCTCAACATTAATCGTTGTTTCTCTTGACATATAAATATCGCTTTTAGATTAAGATTTCAAACACGTTGCTGGAAAAACTATCCTATTAATTCAGTGTTTCCTGTTGGCCTGGGATTGCTTTCGCTTTTTATCGAACCCACAGGTCATTTAAGGTTGTCGGCGTTAATTGGCGTTTCTCCATGGGTTCAAACCAATCTTTCTTTGCTCCTCTTCCTTCTTTTTGATAATACGAGTTATTCCCACCTCCGTCCTTCTCCAATTCTCCTCCGTTTCTAGCATCCTCTCTACCGTATCTTTCGGGGACAATAACGACCTATCGTCTCATCGCTCTACCTTCCATCTGTTGCATGCTGCGAATACGGTGTGCTCCACGTCATCAATTTCTCCACAGTATACACACTCTCTGCTGTCAGTCTTGCCAATATCATATAAATACTCCATGAAGCACCCATGTCCGCTCAGGGCTTGGCTGAGGTAATAGCCTACCTCACCATGCCTCCGTTCCATCTACGCTCTGATGTTCGGGATGAGGCATCTCGTCCACCTTCCCTTGTCTGCAGTGTCCTACCCCCTCTGCCGTCTTTCAAACAGCCTGCCCCTGGCCTCTGCCCTCCCGGCTCCTTCAGATATTTCCAATCAGATCCAAACTCCGATTAAAGAACTTATATCTAGATACATAATGGCTACCTTTTCTTCATATGCCTTATTTGCTCCTAACATAGTAACATTATATGTCCATTAAAATGGATAGATGAACATCAATCACATCCCATAGGCAACAGAGGCGGGTATGTGTAGAAGGGAAAATGTAAAATATTGTACCTCTTTTATGTGATAATTATTGGTTAACTTCTAGGAATATTAACGCACATTGAAAAAATACAATAGGTAAAGATGTTTTATTCAAGGGAAATATGCATTGGAAGGATATTATTTATAATATTATTATTAAAACTATAAACTGAACCTCATCATGTTACGACTATGATCTACTTACTTATGAAACGATCGGTTTCTGCAAATGGCACAGCACTGTTGCATGTTGCACTAAATTGTCACTAAACTGTCTAAATATGAACAGAGAATATTATTTAGGTATTAGGCAAATCACAACTTAAAATAGAAAGACTTCTTCACCACATTTTGATCGAAAAACACGAAAAACACTTATTAACATTAATTACGGATACTGTCAAAACTGTCAAATTGAGATTATGATAATCGAACTGAAGCCGACCGTGTACGAGCGACCGCGAATACGCCGATGGGCCAATCAGCAACTTATGGGAAGAAATGCCTTAGATTGGGAGTCTTTCGGGATCATAAAATTCATGCCATTATGTATCTAGATATAACTTCTTTAATCGGAGGATCCAAACGAGCAAAAATTTAAACTTTATACAACTATTTTGTTTTATTGCAATTTTATAAATGTAATAAAATAGCAATAAAACAAAATTGTTGTAGAAAAGAGAATTATAAAACAAATTTGTTTATTAGGCTACCAACGCCGCGCCGCCTCGTACAAAATCATTTTATATGCACTGCACACCTTTAGTGTGGCACATCGCTGGATCCCAGCCACGCTCCCCCTCGTTTTATCCACTTTCAACGCACATTTCCAGATCGGGGCTGCATACCGGCATGGTAGCTCAGTCGGTTAAGGCGTATTGAGTGGCGAATATGCTGACCGACTGTCTATCGCGCTCTGATTTCGAGCCCCAGCCCCGGTATTGACAACACCGGTGGGTATGGATGTATGTCTGAGTTTTTCCAAATGTGTAACCCCCTTTCAGACAGCCTTGGCATTGAATTTGGGGGATGTCTACTATCTGTGGTGTGTTTATATTTATGTTATGTTTATATAGGAGGATAGAGTGCACGGCGCTGCATAGCAGTCTCCTCTTGCTCGCTCTCGGTTCGTGAGTATTGGCCATAAGCCTCTCAATGGTTGTGGCTGCCTTTTCCACCTTCTCGACCGTCTTTGTGGTATGGACACCGCATTCAGCTTGAAGTCCAGCCAAACCCCTAGGTGTCTCGGGTAGTTCCCTGGGGATATCTCCACCTGGCCCACCTTAACTTTCATGAGTGGAAGATTTCTTTTCCTGGTGATAACCAGGAGCTCCGTTTTTTTGGCAGCTAGCTCAAGCTGCATTATTTTCAGCCATCTCTCAATCTTCCTGCTGACCTCGTTGGCTGATTCCATTATTTGGACAGTCCACCTTCCAGTCACCGTTATGGACAAGTCGTCGGCATGCCCGATGACCTTCACACCCTCCTTCCAGGGCAGTCGAAAGACGTCGTCAAACATCACGTTCCACAAGGTCGGACCGAACATCGACCCTTGTGGAACTTCACACGTGATGCTTTTCCAGGTTATCTCTCTCTCTGTCTCGAATCCGATCATCCTGTTGAAAGTAGCTCATCATCACCCTGACGAGGTACGGAGCTACCCCCAAGCTCTACGTCTGCCTGACAATCATCTCCGATCTCGCCATGTTAAATGCGTTTTTGACATCAAGAGTCGCGACATATCTGTTTCGCGGCTAGGGCTTACTCCGCCATCTCCTTTAGTAGTTTAATGGCTCCTACTGTTGATCGTCCTTTCCGGAAACCGGACTGGCTTTCAGATAAGCCGCCCTTCTCGGCAATCTCCTTCTCTAATCTCCCCAGCATCAGATACTTGAGGAGCTTACCCATCACGTTAAGTAAAGATAGCGGTGGGTGGGATGACGGTTGCTCCGGTGGCTCTTTCCGGGTTAACACGTCCCTGGCCTGCTCGGGAAATCCCCAATCGGGCACGGTTCATTACTCTTAAGATGTCTCCCGGGTATTCTTCCGCAACTAGCTTGACTATTTCAGGTGGAATCTCGTCTAAGCCTGAAGCCTTTCGACTTTTAAGTCTGGCACATACTGCCTCCAGCTCCTCCTCCGTGAGCGAAGGGACCACAGCCACCTCCAACGCCCTCCATCTGACTTGACTATACCGGGTGGCTCAGCCGATAGGGACACTCTTGTAACTGGATGGGCGAATGGATTTTTTTTAAATTTAGTGTAATGATATGGAATGAAATTTCCAATTATGTGATGTAAAAAACCATAATAGTCGACTTCCGTTTTTGATGCAATTTACATGAAAATCGAATTTTTAAATTGGACAACCTGTATATTCTTGCATATTTGAATCGTGCTGGCCAAAATACATATTATTTTGATTTTCAAATATTATTATTATTTATTTAATTATAAATTTAGTACCTAGAGAAGGTAGACATTATGCATCATTTTCTTTGTAATTTAAAGATCTACTTAAATTACAAGTTGTCCCATAGGAGTTCCATTTAAAAAAAATATAGTTTTTATTGCAAAACCAATATCGTTGAACTTAATGAAAAATAAATCGTGTTTAATATTAGTATCTGAAGAAATAATAATTTAAAAGTATTTTCAGACTAATTTTTAACAATGTTGGCAAAATCTATGATTAAAACTAAAAATTAAAAAAATCCATATTTTTTGGAAATCAAAATAATATTTGAGGGTCGGTCAGATCATATGTATTTTGGCCAGCAGCATCCAAATATGCAAAAATATGCAGGTTATGTCATTTAAAAATTTGATTTCCATGCCAATTGCATCGAAACCGGAAGTCGGCCATTTTGGTTCCTATATAAAATTTCATCCCATATAACTCCACCAAGTTTAAAAAAAATTCATTCGCCCGTTAAAGAGTTACAAGAGTGTCTCTATTGGCTGAGCCACCCGGTGTCCCTTTCTGGGTATAGGGCATCCACGACTTCCGCCACTTTCTCTACCGGTAAGGCAGGGGAGAGGATTTCTGATTTGTCGCTTTCTTGTAGCCATCTCCCCAGTTATGTTGCCCATTAATCCAATAATTGTTATACTTGACTAATAGCCCAGTAACTTAAGGAGGAAACAATTGATTGTTTTTAAAAAATTCGCAGCAAGCTGAATTTTTGCACACACCTTTATTTAACCGTTATAAATAATGTGTAAAAAGTTTCCATTGATATCGTGTACGCTTCAAAAGTTATACGGTTGTCAAAGGTCAAAAAATTGGTTTCACGTTAATATCTCGCTTGCTATTGGCAGGACGATCATTTTTGCAGTTACAAATATTGTCGATAAGGAAATTCTCTATAAAAAAGGTTCTTTACATTTTCCACGTGGGAACTACCGTTTCCACGTTATACGCCGCACAAAGAGTCAACATGACTTATTCCAGTCAACCCACGAAATCACGTCCAAAATACTAAATTATGAGATTTATGAGTATACAAAAATCTTCAAAATGGTTTTATAGTACAGCACCTAGAGGTAAAAAATATGCAAAACTTCGGAATAATGTCATATTGAACGGATTTCGTTCATTTTTGACAGTATAATAGTAAATGCTTCACAGATAAGTTTTTATATTGTGCGGGGGCTTGCTAATTTATAGGGGGTGGATGCCAACCCATCTCAGGAGGTGGCACTTAAAAAATATATATATTTATTGAAGCTGAAGTAGAGTCGAATTTTAAGAAGAAAAGATTCTATGCTATTCTTCACATAAATGGCTAGTTTTTAAGTCACAACGACTTCAAAATTGCGATTTTAGCTTAAAAAAAAGGTATTCCAAACGGATTTCCTCAAATATTTCGAAAAGCATTACTTTATCGAAAAAATATTACAGACCAATTACAGAAAGTACAAACTGGGAATTAATGATGTTTTTTGTTTATTGACGTAGAATTAACAATTTTGGAGATATTTAAGTTTACATTTGTCATCCAAGTGTTCATAAGATAATTATTTAGAGTGAGAGTTAAATAGCTCAGAAACTGTGACACCTACGTCAAGGATGCTAATAGGTAGAATAATAGGTTATTAATTAAGCTTTCAGCTGTTTTTTTATTTGTTTCTGTAGCATAAAAAATAAAGAACTTATGACCGAAGCAATGTGCGCCTACACATTTTTTAATAGCAACGTCGCCATTTTGTTACTGTAATTAGCCAGTAATTAAAAAAAAGGAATTTCAAATACTATTTCTCATTAATATCTAGCATGACGTAGATGTTCAAATTTTTTGGTTTGTATACGGCACTTGCTTTAGAAAAAAAATACAGTTTAAACTATAAAGGTATTTTCGAGAAAACGTATTTTCTTTTTCCTTTCCCAAATATCTCAATAAATATTAGTTTTATTGAAAAATGGGTAGAGATCAAAAATAAAGCTCATAAACTGATAATGAATTTCGCTTGTTTATTTATTTACATAGATTTAATAGTTTCGGAGATATGAATGTTTACAAATGGCATCCAAACCTTTATAAGACGAAAAATGCAGTTTAAATGTTAAATATCTCAGAAATTGTGACACCTACGTCACGCATGCTAAGAAATGAAATTAAAGACAATTAATTGCGATTTCAAATTATTTTTTACTCGTTCCTGTAGCATAAGAAATAAAGAAGTTATGACTGAAAAATGTGCGTATTTATATTTTTTTATATAAAAAGGTCGAATTTTGTTACTCTAATTAGCCAGTCATTAAAAACAATTATCTCAAATACAGTTTTTCGTTAAGATGCAGCATTACCTAGATGCTCAATTTTTTTTGCTCATTTAAAGCACTTGCTTTAGAAAAAAATGCATTTTAAACTTTAAAGGTAATTTCGAAACACTTGGATATCAAATATAAACTTAAATATCTCCGAAATTATTAATCCTATATCAATAAACAAAAAATATAATTAATTCCCAGTTTGTACTTTCTGTAATTGATCTGTAACAGTTTTTCGATAAAGTAATACTTTCCGCGATACTTGACGAATGCCGTTTGGAAATACCTTTTTTTTTAAGCTAAAATCGAAATTTTGTAGTCGTTATAACTTAAAAACTATCAGTTTATATGAAAAATTGCATAGAATCGTTTCTTATTAAAATTTGATTCTATTTCAGCTTCAATAAATATATATATTTTTTAAGTGCCAACCCTCGGTGGCATCCACCCCCTATAAATTAGCAAGCCCCCGCACAATATAGAAACTTTTCTGTGAAGCATTTGCTATTATACTGCCAAAAATGAACGAAATCCGTTCAATATGACATTATTCTGAAGTTAAAACCTCTAGTTACTGTACTATTATGGATGAAACTCATTTTAACCTCCCCACAATAAAATTATGCGAGGTTACTGAAATTGGTCCAAAATCAAAAATTGAGATAACATCAAATCTTTACGTTTTGAGGTCCCAAGTACCCAAAAAAGTGGTTTTTGAAAAATGTCTGTGTGTGTATCTGTGTATGTGTGTGTGTGTGTATGTGTGTATGTATGTTAGAACGATAGCGGCGAAACTACTAAACAGATTTGAATGAAACTTTGCATGATGGTTTTTTTGGTGCTCCAGAAGATCTGAAAAGGTTTTAGTTGAGATCGGATTACGTTTAGTGCCGTTTTGGCACAAAAAATTGCTTATTTTATGATTACTTACAATTTGTAATCGAATCATTGAAAAGCAGTAAAAATTCCAATTTCAACGATATATCACACTTGCACCCTTTCGATTTGGTTTCCGTGAAAAAAATTAAAAAGAATTCGTTATATGTGCACACATGACAGCATCCAAAAAATATTATTGATGTTATTGTTAGGGGAAAATGTATTTCGTCATCTCTCAAAAACATTTGGGTTGGTAACCTTTGTGAATGTTGATTTATAGGTTATGGTACATTTATCCACGTGACGTCACAGATAACCTCAAAAATATATATTTCTTAAGATTTAAGAATATAACGTAGCTATTATTAAAATTTCTGCCTGATTCCCGTACTTTCAACTAAAATCTAGTACAGTGTAATGTTTATGAAGTTCTAAATACTTTGCCCTAATAAAATATGAGTCTTTGTGTAGGTTGGAAATTTAACCTGTAATTAGCAGTATAATTTTATTAATCAACAATATAAAAAAATTATTTGCGTGAATTTTTAAATATTTGCTTGGAGCCACTGTGGCTTCAAGCAAGAAATGCGTATACAAACATTAAAAATGAGAAAAAACTTGAAAAACTTAAACATGATGCAGATGCCCTATATTTCATAACCTAAAAATCAACATTCGTAAAGGTTACCAACCCAAATATTTTTGACAATGTCAAAACTTATTTTAGTTGGTTTTTTAAAAGGTAATAATTGTTTATAGCCGTGTTCGGATATTAAGTCTATGGAACGCGTCACAATCGTTCATTTAATGCAAATCGAGCTAACCGAGCTAAATCTGAAACGTTCGAATATTACAAAATAAAGGCCTCGGACGAAGCTCGAGTTGCTCAGACCTTTTTAATCGAGTAAGAAGATTTTAATTTGATGCATGCGTAGTCTGCTTGAATTGTCCATAATGTTATTGACTTGAGGTTAGAGTGTCATTTGAGCTAAATTCTGTGTTATTATTTCTTTTCCCTATCCAATGTTCTACAAAATCGTCGAAATGTTATTTGTTAATACCCTTATAATATCCGGCAATTGATTAACATGCAACATAAACAAACATGAGAGGTATTGTTTTAACAGATTGCTTGTAGTCAGTTTGTTCGATATTTGTTCATGAAATAAATGGCTCCAAAGTCACGTGTAATTTATCTGTTTGCTCAGTGCTGTGATTTCCGATGTAATATCCAAACATAGCTTATAAAGATCGACCGTTTGGGGAAGTTCCAGTCGCTTCCAGTAGCTGCCGTTTTTTTCTCAAATGGAACAATATTGATACAAAGATCCTATTCAATAACATCAACTATGAGGAACCTACCCATATGTCTTATTTAAATGTGCGACAAATACAATCAAAATGAAAAATCTAGCTAGGTTAGTCTAGCTTAAATAATTATAATACTAACCCATTCAACATGGTCATCTGTTATCAACTTTTCAGCCACTGCATATAACATTTCTGACAGCACATCGACCCCCTTGTCTCTAAAACATAGTTTGTGATTATATTTACTGAATTACAAGGGCCAAAGTAACTTACAAAGATACTATGGATTTAATGTTGTCCTGCAAAAATTCCATAGCCGTATCTAGTCCGAGGGAGCTCGATAAAACTGACTTAAATACTATTAATGAATCTTCCTTATTTATTCCAGAATTTGTGGAGATAATTCTTTGTAGGTACCTAAAAATTAGCGAAAATTAGTTTGCGTATAAAAAAACTTGCTGTAAAATTGTACTGAAAGAAATATTTATATATTTTTGTTCTTATAAAAAAAAATATCTGCAGCGCCAATAGTATAGTACTTAGGAATAATCTCATATATTATGTAATGATAAATTTTATGGGTAATTGTTGTAGTAAAAGATATCACCTTCAGTTTCTATATGGTTTCGACACTTGCTCATATCCCTAAGGATTGACCCCCCCCCTCCTAAATTTAGATATTTAATGTTGTCACGCCTGAAACGTGCTCAAACTGTAGATTAGGAATACCTGGATTAAGACGGTGAATTAACTCCACTGCACTTCAAGAAAACAATCAACACATCTTGGTCGTGTCAAACCTAGTTCCTAATTTAATTTCTTAATAGGTTATTTAAAAAATTAGTTCAAAACATTCATGTCTATAAGCATAAATCGAGAATTGCTGATTAGACGAGGTTAGTTATATTTTGTATACAAAATCAATATTGAACTGTGAATGCCATGCACCATCTATCCGGGGTATTTAAACGAGAAAATAGACAATGATGGGGAGTCTTACGAGGGAACCAGGGGTGCGTCTAGATGAGCACCGACGTGTTTAGACACAGGCCGCTGCTCGTTGAAAACGTAGTGGGTTTGTTCCCAGGTTTAATCGTGATTGTGATATTTGTAAAGTGTATTGTTATTGTTCTATTGTTGTTATCAAATAAATATTGTTTAGTTGAAGTGCAGTGGATTTAATTCCAAGTATTCCTAATCTACAGTTTGAGCACGTTTCAGGCGTGACACATGGTGGAGGCGTCGCTGGTTAAGTTCCCTTGGTCAATTCTTCCTATTTGGTCAAATAATATTTTTTGGTTAATCTGTGTTTTTCGCAACATTTTTTTTCTTCAACATGTGTTTTTGTCTTATCATGGGACTTGGCAATATTTATTACGTAGGTTTCTTTTTAGCCGCCTGGATGCGTCCAGTAGTGAGAGCTCCCAGAAGTGGCAGTGAGGGATAATAACCAAAGGCTTTGAAAAATTATAAGTGCAGTGAGTCGTTGTGGGTATTTGGAAAGGAAAGTGGTAAATGATTATTTATCAGATTGTTTAGAATTGTTCTTTTTTGACAGCGCCATAAATGAGGACCTCTTGTAGCGTTGTTAAAGGTTGGAAACCAAATTTGTGAGTTTTTTTGGAGAGATAATTTTGTTAGCATCACCTTTTGGAGATGGTCTCTTAGCGGGGTAGGCACGGACCGGGACGGCCTAATTGCTGCATCGGCAGGTTCAGGGAAGCTGAGGGAAGAGCTGGCATTCATTCATGATTCAACCTTTGAATTATACAGAAGTGTTCGTTACATAATAATTGTACCCGGTGGCCAAATAAATTGTATTAACTTTGTGTTTAACTTTATTTTTTTTAATTAATAATTTCATTTTATTTTAATTAATTTAACATCAGAAGTGGTGATAAAGGACCTAGCCATTATTAATATTTAGTGAATAAGTGGTGAATAAGTGATTAAGTGAAGTTTAAAAAAAAAATGTCACGAGAATTAGAAAATGAATTTCGTCGACGATCCAGTTTTGGGAACCGGAGAGCACGTAGTCGGAGTCCGGTTTGGGAAATTACTCCAAGGGAAGCTTCTGGTGATCACCGCCGGAATTATCGAAGAGAGGATTCTGGCAGGCAACAGAGGGAAGCTTATGATAGGCAACAGAGGAAAGCTTATGATAGGCATCAGAGGAAATCTTCTAATGAGCGACGGAGAAGAACGAGCCGTTCTCGTAGCCGCAGCAAAAGTGAGTTCACTGAACTGAGCGACGCCATAATTAAAGATATGGGCAAGATAGTTCAGGATATAGAGGTGAGGAATAACAACCAGTTGGTAAGTGTGACTTCAATTACAAGTAGTATCGTCCCAAAATTTAATCCTCTCCACCAAAATGTAAAAGATTGGTTAGGAATGGTGGATGAATTTATGTATCTTTATAAATGGGATGACAAAACTGTGTGCCATTTAGCTCTAAATAAATTGCGAGGTCCTGCCGAAGTATGGTATAGAGGGTTACCTACGCGTATTTTTAGTTGGCCTGAGTGGAAACAAATGTTGCTTGATAACTTTAAGGCTCAGCGCAATTTGCACAACTTATTAAAAACAATGCTCGATTGTACGCCCAAGGCAAATCAGGGATTATACGAGTATCTTTTTGAGAAATTATCTTAAATAGATTAAATCTTTTGATAGGGGATGAAGATAAAGTAAATTTAATAATGGGAACAATTTCAGATGAACAAATTAAATTTTCAGTAACAACTGCACAAATAACAGATCCTACGATTTTAGCCAGTCATTTCAAAGCACTCGACGAACAGAGAAAAATACAATCAAAATCAAACGCAGTCACCTCTAATAAAAATATATCCGCCTCACGAAGTTTTGCTAAGCCACCCAGTACCTATTCTAAAGCTAAGGCCTGCTATAATTGTAAACAAATCGGTCATTTTAAACGCAATTGCCCTCTCGAACCGTCTGCATGACTATATGGGAAAGGGACCTTAGACTATCTTAATGTAAACTATTTAGGTCCCAACACCAACGATAAATTCTTTAAAAGTGCTTCATTAAATAAACAAAATTTTAAGTGTTATATCGACTTTGGAAGTGAGTGTTCACTTATTACTAAAAAAGCCGTTGAAAAATTAGAACTAACAATAAAGCCTATTGAGAACGATATTATTTTAACGACTCTTTCAGGCCCGAAAATTAAACCAAAACATTTCTGTAATGTTGAGACCATGATCGATGGCGTTACGAGATATGTTGATTATTTTGTTATCGATAATTGTGTAATGAAACTCATGGGCGTAGAGTTGTTAGTGGGCCAAAATTTCACAGAATTAAATGATATACGGTATAGTAGAATTGGTAATAAGTTAAGGTTTTCTGATAATGTAGTCGATCTAAAAGTAAACTTAATTGAAAATTCAGTAGTTAATGTAGGTTTGTAAAAATTCAAAAGCTGTAAATATCCTGTAAATGTTAATATTATTAAATCAATATTCAAGTTGTATAGCTGGTACTTTAGCACAAATCCGAAAGTCACATTTAACCGAAATGAAAATAACCCTGACCACTGATAAACCTGTAGCTTTCAGACCCAGGCACTTTTCAGATACTGAGCGTTTATAAATTAAGGAAATAATTGATGATCTCTTAAATTTTGATTTAGTAATAGCAAAACATTGGTTTTCACACATGCGGCGCTTCATAAAAAAATATGTAAAAAACTGCATTAATTGTTTGTTTTACAAAATGCCGGGTGGGAAGGCTCAAGGTTATCTTCACCCTATACCAAAAATTCCCAACCCTTTCATGCAATTCACATTGATCATCTTGGACCATTTATAAAATCAAAATCAGGCAACACTCACATTTTTGTAATAGTTGATGCCTTTACAAAATTTATTTTAATATACCCTGTGAAAGGTACAGGATCAAAAGCAGCTATTAAAAGTATTAAAGATATGGTAAAGGTATTTGGAGTACCTCGTAGAATAATTAGTGACAGGGGAAGGGCATTTACTAGCAAAAAATTTCGAAAATATTGTGAATTAATCAGCACTAAACATCATTTGAACGCAGTAGCAATTCCACGGGGCAACGGACAAGTTGAGCGGTATAACAGAACTATTTTAGACTCGTTAGCAACAATGGGTGCGACTACGGATGACACTAGGTGGGACCAAACTATTCACAACATTCAATTAGGGTTGAATGGCACACTTAACAAAGCTATATGCGTTACACCTAGTGAGGCTTTAATGGGGTATAGAGTATTCTCACAAGGCCAGTTAGAAACAGATGAGCGCGAAATTTTAAATGTTGCAGAAATTGGAGAACGAATGGAGAGGTACGTAAGCTAGTATCAGTACAGGTTTGATCAGAAGCGACAAGACCCTTGCGTGTACGACGAGGGAGATCTAATCTTGCTTAAAGTTACCAGCAATCGAACTACTGGGCGGAGCCAAAAACTGCTGCCCAAATGGAAAGGACCGTTTCGAGTTGTGAAAGTCCTGGATAATGACCGTTATGAGGTGTCAGACATACCTGGGTGTAGTCGTTCTCAACAGCGGTACAGTGGCGTGGCTGGCGTGGACAACATGAGGCCATGGATACGTTACTAACAGCACAGGCGGTGGTCCACGGCGTGGCCAGCGTTGACAACAGGAGGTCACGGATTTGTTGGCAATCCACGCGGGAGTAGGGTGGCGGCAATCATCGGGTGGAAGTCAAGTCACATACAGGAGTATGGTGGCAATCAGGTCACATACTGGAGTATGGTGGATGGCAGTCACCGGATGGAGATCAGGCCACATACAGGAGTATGGTGACGGTTAGGTCTCATACTGGAGTATGGTGGTGGATAGGGTAAGTCAGGGGTACGTTGTCCCAGCTATACCAGGGTAAGAGAACAAATAGCGTAGGTAGCGGTGGTAAGTGGATATAGGTTGTTCGGGTGACCGTAGAGTCACTGAACAAGAATAGAAAAGGATGAAAGGAAAGTCACAGGACGATGGTCATATCATTGGACAAGGAGGTTAGAAGAGGAGATGCTACTCAGGATGATGGACATGTCACCGGACAAGGAGGGAGGTTAGAAGAGGAGATGCTACTGAAGGGTTCTCTTACCGGGTAGTAGTGGTACCGGACATAGAGACGTACTTCCTGGGGTCGCTTGTGGTACAGGGCTAGCAGGGTACTAAGTGACCATTAGGCTAAGTTATCGCTAAGTTAGTACAAAGTTATAGTTTAAGATTAGTTATCTTATTTTTAATTTTTTTTAATTATAATTACTAATAAACTTGGCCAAGTTCATTAATCAATTTACAGGTTAGGTCAGACTGTGAGAGATTTTGGACTAGAAAGTTGCAGAACTTTAAGTCACGTGTCGTCTGATTATTATTATTTTTTATTATTATTATTTTTATTATATGGATTTTGATTGTTGTGTTAATGTGTTGCTGAGACATCTCGAAGACCTAACACAAACAATTCGAGTTTCAGTTCCCTTGGACTTGAAGAGTGAGGACACTCTTTAGTCAGGAAAGGCCGAATGTTAGCATCACCTTTTGGAGATGGTCTCTTAGCGGGGTATGCAGGGACCGGGACGGCCTAATTGCTGCATCGGTATGTTCAGGGAAGCTGAGGGAAGAGCTGGCATTCATTCATGATTCAACCTTTGAATTATACAGAAGTGTTCGTTACATAATAATTGTACCCGGTGGCCAAATAAATTGTATTAACTTTGAGTTTAACTTTATTTTTTTTAATTAATAATTTCATTTTATTTTAATTAATTTAACAATTTATTGGTTATTTTTTTTATATAATCAGAGTTTCCTTTGAATTATTTCAATATAATGTCGATTATATTAATTTCTTCTCGATTTTTTTATATTTGTTTTTCTTTTTAGAAAGTAAAAGATAACAGTAATTTGATTTTTTTGATGGATGTCAAATAAAGTGTCTAATAGATTCGGGAAGTACGTGACTTTATAAAACAACCGGTAGTCATGAATAGGTCCTGAAAAAGATTTGAAATATTATATGGAAAATGTCATTGCAGCAAATTTAAACTCACTAATTGTAACCGGAGGAGTTATTGAAACTATACAAGCTGCTACTCTCAACAATATTTATTTAAAACATGACTTCATAATAGGAACCGATTATTTAACTTAAGATCACGTATTAATAAGCAAATCTCAAAGGCAATTTAAATTATATACATTGCCAGATTTAAGATTTATCGATGAACAAAATAATCATGATTTAATTTGAACCAAATAATGAATTGCTTATATGTATTAGGACAAATTAAATATTGGTGATAATAATGAAAGTCAAAAATTAAGGTTTTTTAAATTATTGGAGAATCATAGCGATTGTATTTCATTTCCTCTAAAAAATGTTGGTAAAACAGTTGCAGTTGAAATGCACATACGTATAACTACTGGGGGTCCATTGGCGTATCATCTATATTGTATGTGTTAGCTGAACGAATTATTTTAAATTCAGTGATACAATACTTATTAGATTATAGCTTTATAAGAGTGCTGATGCGAGTAAATATTCAAAACTAAACACATTAACTGCTGCCTTTTATTGAGGATCAGATGAATCATTGTTTTACAAGTTGTTTTTACTAGATTAGGTTTAGCCGCTGTTTAACTGTACAATCTATGGCAAAAAAAACAGGCCCTGTGGCGCCAGATGGGCATTACAAATTACTGTACATGGCTTTTGTGACTTTTCAAATACTCAATTTCTAAATGACATTTTGATTATCCACTCTGTTAGTTTCCATGAAGGGTTTGTAAGATTTATAACAAATACTTAAAGGAAAGCAAACTTACCTTGAAATTAAGTGAGTGTTAATTTTTGAGAGTGACAAACGATTAATTTTTGTTGGGAAGAGAGATCAATAGTCAATGTGTGAGCCCAGGATTGAAGAAAGTTAAAGCAGCTCTCAATTGCCACATCCATAAAAAAAACATGAAGCAAGTTCACTAGTTCCTTGGTTTATCAGGCTACCTCAAAAGATTCATCAAAGATTATGCTCGTGTGGTAGATGTTTAAGATTGGTGTAACTGATGTTTATTTAGTTTTGGGTGCAAATGATGCACACACTTCGATATAAGCCATCTGTCGCTTTGCATATGTGAGCGGGGAGGATCTCAGCGCCCTAAGCGTCCAAGCCACCCCGAGATAGTTAAGAACTAGACTTAAGAGAGTTAAGTAAGTTAAGTGTTGAACACTGTACCTATAGTTAAGTTAATAAATAGTGTTAAAATCAAAAACAAAAGCATTTATTAATCACAATTGGTAAGGTTCAGTTTCTAACCCTGAAAGAAACATATGGTCAGCTTCGAGCAGGATATTCTGAGTGGAGAAGTGAAATAAATGCAAGTGGTGTTTTAACAAAATTAAACATATAAACATATTATTGGATTGGATTTATTATTGGCATTGGTACAGATGTTCAACGTGGAAATTAAATTGGTGAATTAAAAGTTAGACATTTCGTAAAACGTTAAAACGGTTGGTGATTTAAAATTGGTTATTGGTTATAAAAACTCTGTAAATTGGACTAGTGGTTGAAAGACAAATATTTTCAATAAAACTATTATATGAACAGTACAAAAGTTGTAAAAGTGGCACGCTTGGGTCAAGCGGGGTGCAACAAAGTGTCACTGCAGGTATACGAGCCGAAGTGTGGAATCAATTCCTAGAAGTACTGGGCGAAAGTTTCGTAACGACAGGCAGAATTCCAGCATCTCCAACGGGCGCCCTTAGCAAGGCTGGTAAGAGAGAGAAGCAACAAGTGCATCTGGAGCAGCGTGTTCAGAGAAAATACGGCGCACTTGCAGCACGAGTTAAACAGAGAGGTTTGGTACAGTGAGTCTTTGCATGCCCTTTATTTATTCCTTCTCAGTTTCTATTTGTAGGAGCAGGTATTAGTTGTTATTGTTGGTAAATTGATAAAATACATAAGTAAATAAAAATGAGTGAGGACTTAAAAACACTAATAAAAAAACGGGGTTGTGTCAAAGCACGTCTTACTCTTTTCAAAAATTATTTAGAGGATATTGAGCGATTACTGGTAGAGTCAAATAGTTTAGATAAAAGGTCATATATGGAATTAGAGTCAAGGTTGGAAAAGTTAAATAGTGTATGCTCGGACTTTAATAATGTTCAAACGTTAATCGAATTAATTCATGACAACTTTGAAGAACAGTTCAAAGAACGAGAAATATTTGATAATTCGTATTTTAAATTAAATACCAGGGGTAAAGAAATCCTATCTAACATTAGTTTTGAATCAAATGTAAGACCAAATACAACTAATGGGAGTTTGACTAATGCCATAAACTCTGTAACGTTGCAGGCAGCACCCCGGTTGCCAAATATACCGGTACCTAAATTTAACGGAATATATGAAAATTGGCTAGAGTTTAGGGATACTTTCCAATCTCTAATTCACAAGAATACATCGATCGGTGATATTGAAAAATTTCATTTCTTACGTGGAGCATTGGAAGGAGACGCAAAGGAGGCAGTTCACTCCTTAGAATTTTCTGCTGCAAATTATAAAGTAGCATGGGAAGTTTTGTGTGAGAGATATAATAATACCAGCTTACTAGTAAATAATCATGTCAAGCTATTATTCTCGTTGCCATCGTTAACTCGCGAGTCGGCAACAGAGTTACGCAAATTATTGGATTCTATGGTAAAACATCTTAGAGCATTAAATACTTTAGGTCAGTCAACTGACACATGGGATGTGATGATTATTTTTTTAATTAGTGGTAAGTTAGATGCGGTTACTTTCCGTGAATGGGAAGAACACAAGACTAGGGACAAACTTCCTACCTTGAAGGAATTTAAAATCTTTTTAACAGGTAGAGTCGAGCTTCTTGAATCACTACAAGGTAATCGGGGAGAAAGTAAACAAATTAGCAAACATAAATCACATTTTAGATCACAACAAACATTTATAGCAACGAATCAAACGTGTTCATTTTGTAGAGGAAATCACTATATTAACAATTGTGACGGTTTTCTAAAATTGAAGGTGTATTCGAGATATGAACAAGCAAAACGGTTAAGGCTTTGTTTAAACTGTCTCAAAGGTAATCATATTAGCAAAGTTTGTACTGCAATCACTTGTAGAAAATGCCAAGCAAGGCACCACACGTTATTGCACTATGATAAACAATCCCAGTCGACAAGTACACCTGATGCAAGAGTTGATGTGGGAGCAAATGTTGAGGTAAACGAAAATTTACCAAATGTAAGTAGTGGTAACCCTTCTGTCATAATGTCTTCGTCAAGAATTGATCAGGAATGCGATGTGTTACTGTCAACAGCAGTGATTAAGGTCATGGATGTACATGGGCATCCTCAAACTTGTCGTGCGCTCCTGGACTCCGGTTCACAATCGAATTTAATTTCTTCAAGTTTGTGTGACAAGTTAGGTTTAATAAAATCTGATATCAATTTGTCTATAGTAGGTATCAGTCAAGTTGTGTCAAATATAAATAAAAAATGTTTGGTGCAGTTGCACTCGTGTCATACTGCATTTGAAAAAACTATTTCTTGTTTGGTGGTTCCAAAAATTGGTGAAAGTATACCTAGTCATTATGTCAACGTGTCACATTTAAATATTCCTAAGCATGTCAAGTTGGCAGACCCGCAATTTCAAATTCCTGGCCCAATCGACATGTTGATAGGTGCGGGATTATTTTATGAATTGTTGTGTATTGGACAAATTAGTTTGGGACAAGGTCAACCTACACTTCAAAAAACTCGATGTGGTTGGATAATTTCTGGGCCAATATGTGTAAATCGTAATTTAACTCGTCATTGTAATTTAAATATTCAATTGGGCATTCAACAACAATTAGCCAAATTTTGGGAACTGGAGGAACCTCCGACATTTACACCGATCTTATCTGAAGATGAAAGGAAATGTGAGGAAATATTTGTAGCCACCACACGTCGTAACAACGAGGGCAGGTTTGAGGTGCAGATTCCCTTGAAGGAGTCTCAGTCAAAATTAGGGGATTCAAGGCAATACGCTTTGAATAGATTTTATTCTCTTGAAAATAGGTTGCGGAAAAATCCTACACTAAAACAAATGTATAGTGAGTTCATGGTCGAATATGAACAAATGGGTCATATGTCTAAGGTATGTGAATCTTTAGATAATCAGGTTTCGTATTACTTACCTCATCATGGGGTTTTAAATGATAATAGCATAACAACCAAGCTGAGAGTGGTATTCAATGGATCAGCCCCGTCTGATTCTGGTCTTTCATTAAATGACCTTCAATATATTGGGCCTAATATACAGGAAGATTTATTATCTATAATTTTACGGTTTCGACAACATAATGTTGTAATATGTGCAGATATCGCAAAGATGTATCGAATGGTTGAAATTAATCCAAATCAACGGTCACTTCAAAAAATCTTCTGGAGAGCTGATCCTAACGAAGAGCTAAACATCTACACTTTAAATACTGTTACCTATGGGACTGCTTCTGCACCTTTTTTGGCTATACGGTGTTTGAAGCAGTTAGGTGTTGAAAGTATTGATAGGTATCCAAAGGCTTCGAACATGATCATGCGCGATTTTTATGTTGACGACTTCTTGTCTGGGGCAAATTCAGTAGAGGAAGCGGTCAAACTTTGCAAGGAAGTTGACGCAATTTTACGCTCAGGTTGCTTTGAATTAAGAAAGTGGAACTCTAATAAGCAGAGTGTTCTGGAACAAGTGAAAGTTTCTACTCATGTCGCTCCAACTGTTCAATTTGGAGACAAAGGTGAAACAAAAACTCTTGGATTATATTGGTCAAGTAGTAGGGACGTTTTGATGTATAATATAACACCTTCTGAGATGCCTAGTCGAATCACAAAACGCTCAATTCTGTCTGATATTGCGAAAATTTTCGATCCATTGGGTTTACTGGCGCCATGTATTATCACGGCAAAAATATTACTTCAACGGTTGTGGGCACAAAAGTTATCATGGGATGACTTACTGCCAGTGGAGATCGAATCAAGGTGGAGACAATTCAGGACAGAATTATTTAAGCTGAATAAACTTGAAGTTTCGAGACAAGTTGTATGTAGTCAGACAATTCGGTTGGAATTGCATGGATTTGCCGATGCGTCACAGGAAGCGTACGGTGCATCCGTGTACATTAAAAGTATTGGGTCAAATGGACAAATTCAAGTTGCGTTGGTTTGTGCGAAGTCTAGGGTGGCACCTATTAAGTCGATCACAATTCCACGACTTGAACTGTGTGCTGCGTTGGTATTGGTACAAGTTGTTGATAAGGTTAAGCGGTCCATGGACCTAACTTTTGATGCGGTACACTTATGGTCGGACTCAACAGTTGTTTTAAGTTGGATTGCAACTTCTCCTAATTTATTGCAAACTTTCGTTGGTAACCGGGTCTCCCAAATTCAAATGCTTAGTGTAGCAACTGATTGGCATCATGTTCGGTCAGAACACAATCCAGCAGATTTGTTATCTCGTGGTGTAGCTCCAGAAAATTTACTCTCATGCCAGTTGTGGTGGAGTGGTCCAGTTTGGCTGTCACATAATGAAGAATTGTGGCCAAGCTCCGCTTTTAAATTGGAACAAAATTTACCTGAACTAAAAAAATGTAATATGTTAGTTCGTAGTACGTCATGTGTCCCAATTGTAGATTTCAATCGGTTTTCAAATTTAAATCGGTTGATGCGCAGCGTCGCATATGTCATACGCTTCATATCAAATTGTAAATCTGTTAATAGTCGTCGAAAAGGTCCGTTAACGTCGGTTGAATTGGATACTGCAATGAAAGCCCTCATTAAAGTATCTCAAAAGGAATGCTTCTCTCAAGAGTTACATGAATTAAAAACCAACAAACCACTTAACTCAAAGGGATGTCTCCTTGGTTTAAATCCCTTTATAGATACTGATGGAATAATCAGAGTAGGTGGCAGGTTGCAATTGTCAGAATTTGAATTCAGTAAAATGCATCCTATAGTACTATCGGCTAAGCATCCGTTAACGGTTCTCATATTTTCTTACGAACATGTTAGGCTTCTGCATGCAGGACCACAGTTGTTATTGTCCTCAATACGGGAAAGGTATTGGCCCCTGAGAGGCAGAAATTTAGCTAAAAATACAGTCCACAAATGTATAAGATGTTTTCGTGCTAAACCAATACACAAATCTCCAATTATGGGTGTCTTGCCAGAATTGCGTGTTCGTCCAATGCCTCCATTCTATTCCACAGGGATAGACTACGCGGGGCCCTTTTTAATAAAATCTAAACAAGGCCGCGGGGCAAAATTGTCGAAATGTTATATCTGTTTATTTGTATGTTTTTCTACGAAAGCCATTCATTTAGAACTAGTTTCCGACTTAACGTCAGAGGCTTTCATCGCAACATTTCGACGATTTGTCTCACGTAGAGGGAAACCTCAATATGTGTTTTCCGACAATGGTTCAACCTTTGTCGGTGCAAATACAGAGTTGGTGGAGTTAGGCAAATTCTTAAAAAGGAATGAAAATTCACTGGTAGAATCATTCGAAAATGAAGGGGTACGTGGCGATTCATTCCCGCACATTCTCCCCACTTTGGTGGTTTGTGGGAGGCGGGTATAAAGTCCTCTAAGTCTCATTTGAAACGGGTAATGGCAAATGCGTCTCTCACATTTGAAAGTTTTTATACTCTGCTCACGCAAATCGAGGCTGCATTAAACTCCCGTCCTCTCACTCCATTGTCATCGGATCCTAATGACCTGGATGTGCTCACTCCCTCACACTTTCTCGTTGGCAAAACCAGACCCAGACGTCCTGGACATAAAAGAAAATCGGCTGTCAAGGTACCAGCACATACAGCAGCTTTATCAACACTTTTGGTCACGCTGGTCGAAGGAGTATGTGGCTGAGCTACAAAATCGTAGCAAGTGGAAAGTTGGTCAAGGCCACTTAACTATGGGCCAGTTGGTTCTACTTCGGGACGACAAATTGCCTCCCTTAAAATGGGAACTTGGTAGAGTTGTGAGGATTCATCCAGGACCAGATGGGAAGGCAAGAGTTGCAAGTGTCAGGACACAAAATAGTGTTGTGAAACGCGCGTTCACTAAAATTTGTCCGTTACCTCTGGAACCTATTAGTGACGTGTAGTGTAGATATTAAGTGACTATAACTAATGACTCTAGTTTAAATTAGGATAAGTTTAACTTTTTTTTTACACCCTTTCAAGGCTGGGGGGTATGTTTAAGATTGGTGTAACTGATGTTTATTTAGTTTTGGGTGCAAATGATGCACACACTTCGATATAAGCCATCTGGCGCTTTGCATATGTGAGCGGGGAGGATCTCAGCGCCCTAAGCGTCCAAGCCACCCCGAGATAGTTAAGAACTAGACTTAAGAGAGTTAAGTAAGTTAAGTGTTGAACACTGTACCTATAGTTAAGTTAATAAATAGTGTTAAAATCAAAAACAAAAGCATTTATTAATCACAATTGGTAAGGTTCAGTTTCTAACCCTGAAAGAAACAGTAGAACCGATTAGGAGCGAGGTTGTTAAAAAAAATACACAAAATGACAATGGAGCCAAGCTCAGACTAATGTGGTTGAAAAATTGAAAGCAGCTTTAGTTACAAAATCTTTCTTGGCTGTTTTGACCTCAGGTTACCTACTCATTTTCGCACAGATGCCAGTTCAATTGAAAGTCAGAAAAGATAATGGTTCATGTAGATGCATTGAGTCGTAACTCAGTTATGGCAGAAATTAATGTCATATTGACTTAACAGAGGTTGAATGGATTAGAGTGGTGCAGATGCAAGGCGAGTAAATTGTGAAATTAAAGGAGATTTTGTACAAGAAAAAGAAATTCCCAAATTCTAAGCATATTTCATTGAGAAAAGGAAAAGTATATCAAAGATTGTAAAATGGCCTGGTTCGTTCTTAAAAGTGCAAAATGGCAGATTTGCAGGTTGTCACGATGATGCAAAAAAAAAGAAAGGCTTTTGAAGCAATCGTGGGCAGTTACTGGTTTCCGTGAATGAAGAAACTTGTAGCAAAATACATTCAAGCCTGCTTGAATTGTATATATTATAAACATCCTTCAGGAAACTGAGAAGGTAAACTCCATCCAGTTGAGAAGGTTCACGCACGCACTTTCTTTATCAGCTTAGTTCATTTATCCAGTCAAGAACATTAAAGTTCGATGCATCACGAAGGTTTTAATGAATATAATGTACCTATTACGGTACGAATTATAACAGATAGAGAATCAGCTTTTACCTTTAGACGTTCTTTTCCTCGCATGGGATCAAGCATGTACTAAATACAGTTAAATCTCCAAGGACAAATAGTCAGTCTGTGCTAATGAGTAAGATAGTATTAAATTATGTAGCAACCACAGTAGGTGGACAATCAGAAAATGTGTCTTCGTTGGAAGTACTAGTTGGGTACAAGAGTAGAATGAGTGCTGAATCTTGACCATTTGAGTGGTTAAAAGGAGAATTAGGATCGAGTCGATGTCCATTAGTTGCGAACTGACCTCTCCAGATGAGTAACAATAGAGCAGAAGGCTCAGAAAGAGGGATATGACGAGACTTAAGCAAAAGCAAAACAGTATCAAAAAGAGAATGATAGTGTGGAGGATCGACAACCCAGTAAGAGGAATAAACCACAAGCCTCTTCAAAAATTCAAAGAGCTATTTTGCATTATTTGGGTGATACAGAATGACCACTATAAGGTTGAAGATCTGAGAGAAGGCTTTAGGATACAGAAGACCATCGTAGTGGTAGATAAGCAGATACCCATTAACAGTTATTGTCGGCGAGCAGATAAGCAGATACCCATTAACAGTTATTGATGGCGAACAAATAAGCAGATATCCATTAATAGTTGTTGGTGCCGAGCAGATAAGCACATATCATTAACAGTTGTTGGTAGCGAGCAGATAACCAGATACCCGCTGAAGTAATCTATGGTGAGCACATGAGCAGATAACCGCTAAAGAAAACATCAAGCGCAGTTGGCACAAGACATTCGCAGTTGGCGAAACATCAAGTACAGTTGGCACAAGATATTCGCAGTTGGCGAAAGATTAAGTGCAGTTGGCACAAGACATTCGCAGTTGGCGAAACATCAAGTGCAGTTGGCACAATACATTCGCGTTGGCGACAACATAAAGTACAGTTGGCACAGTGCATTCGCAGTTGGCGAGAACATGAAGTGCAGTTGGCACAAGACATTCGCAGTTGGCGAGAACATGAAGTGCAGTTGGCATAATACATTCGCAGTTGGCGACAACATAAAATGCAATTGGCACAAGACATTTACAGTTGGCGAGAACATAAAGTGCAGCTGGCACAAGACATTCGCAGTTGTAGAGAACATAAAATTCAGTTCGCACAAGACTTTCGCAGTTGGCGAGAACATGAAGTGCAGTTGGCACAAGACATTCGCAGTTGGCGAGAACATAAAATGCAGTTGGCACAAGACATTCGTAATTGGCGAGAGCATGGAGTGCAATTGGCATAAACGGTGAATCAGTGGAGAGGGCATGGATGTATATATGTCCTGAGGACAGGACAAGTTCCAGGGTGGCCGAATGTGACGGACACCTACGCCTATGGTAGCCAATGTCATCTCCCGACGCCCCTGCCGTGATCAAGTATTATGTTTCTTAGTTTATAAACAATATAAAAATAAGAAACGATTATGATGAGTACGTAGAACTGGAGAATAGCATTTTAGCTAGATAGGCAGTTACTTACTGTATTCAATAATGTAAACATGTATTCATAATTCAATATATTTAGTTCAGTGTTGTACCCTTTATATTTTAATTAACTTATCTTTACACATGTTAATAAAATTATTGAGGCGTTAGGTATGATACAATCATAGGGTAGTTAGAAGTAGTCGCTAACATTAAAAAATATATGTAAATTAAATATACTCAAACTCGTACGGCTTTTTTATCGAAGGTCTTTTAAGGTTTAAATAAATAATAAATGGGTAACTAAAAAATAATGTATGGGTTGACAGTAGAATATATGTATACTTTTTTTGTAATATTCACTAAGCAAGTCCTGAATCTGACTGTTCTCAGAATCTACTAGGTAATTTATACTATTGGTCGAGATGTTGGCCAGCATCAACTACTTTTGTGAATTACTCTGTGAACAATGCTGCAGCATAGATAATAGACTGATACGAGTTTAGGAAAAACGAAATAATTAGAATCTTGTAATACAAATGCACTTGGGCAGGTGCAAGAATGAGAGGATGTAAAACGATTTTGAATGAAAGTAAAAGCTACACGAAATAAGTAAATAGTTGTACCAAGAATTTCTTTGTTATGGAAAACAAAATACATGTTTTTTTTGCACAACTGTTTGCAAGTTAACACGATTATATGACGATGATTTATTATTGAGGTATATTAAGAATTATGTAGTCAAGTTTAATACGAAGATATAATGATAATTTATTATTGAGATATTAAAGAGTTATAATATGTATTATGAGATTGCAAATAAAATGTTTAAGATTTAAGATATGAAAGATGGTTCAAAAAAGAACTGAACATCAACCTTGTCAGATACTGTCGCACTATTGGTGTGTGGTTAGTTTGTTCGAAACAGAACAGATATTGGAGGAAAAGCTTATTCTGTTTTTTCATAATTCAATATTCAGCGTGGTACATAGCCAAGTACTACATTGGAATGTGTGCAAGATTTTGAGTATAAAATATGTTATGGTACATACAAAGATTAGTACAGAAAGTTGTCCTACACATGCCTAGGTGAAAAGAAATAAAATGTGTTTTTTGATTTGTGCTGCAAGTTATGAGGAAGTGAGTATTTTATCAAAAAATTTGAGGAGTTATGGGTACAAGGCATGGTTATGAGTATTTTGTGTTGTAAGTTAGGTGCAGAGAAGTATGATTTTCCCAAAAAGTGAATCTAGATGTTGTTGTTCTTAAAAGGATGATTTTTTTATGTTTATTGGAATAACGGTACGTACCATGTTTATTATTGGGTTTTTTATGCTAAGGTTATAAGTAAATAGATGAAAAATCGAGTGATTTACAAAATATTCCAAGCAAGTTAGTCACGAATATGTCACTGTCTTAACAGAATGAGGGCAGCTACGGGTAATATACATACATCGGGGAAAAATAGAACAAGCTAAAAACGTACTCTTCGCCAATTTACTGAGCTTTTTATATATAATTGTTACACATTCTATAGGATACTCTTCGCAGTTTTCTTGTAAATAATGTTAGTTTTTGGACATCCTAAATTTTGTGATACCATCTTTGTTGTGAAAAAAATTATATGCAAAAAAAATGAAAAAAAAACATCCATACCTGTGCTGGATTCGAACACGGGACCTTTGGATTGCAAACGCAAAGCATTAGCATTAGCATTAAAGCATTAAAGTGATTTTATTAAGCATTTGTATTTTCACATGTCAAGGGCTTAAAAATATATGAATTTATTTGATTTATATCAGTTAATAATCATTTTAGTAAAAGCGTCTCAAACGTCGCGAGAACGTGAGGCGTTTCGACCTGCCGGTGGTAGGCAAGGTAAATTCAGAAAGCCACAGGAATTGATCAGATTGTTGCACTCCGTGATTGACGATTATGCAAATTTTGTTTGTGTTATACCTGAGTTTAAAATACTTTAAAATAAAAAGGATGCTGGCGGAAGAGGTTGAGGATTATGTTTAAAACATGCAGGAAAATAAAATGAAAAAAAACCTGAAAGAATAGTTTCGACGGATAAGGGATCTATGTGGAATTAAATTTGATTTGATTGTAGCTTTTATTTCCCACTGGATTCCTCAGGGGGGGGGGGTATTTCGAGGGGAGGATCATGGTGGGGTAAGTATTTTGTTTCGTGGCGTAAGGGATGTTTTGTGTTATTATAATTGTTATTGTCTTCTGGTATGGTAAAGGTCTAGTTTTTGGTGAATAAGTCCGTGTGTATGTTGCGTAAGTGTCTGACGTCTGCGATACCCCTGGTCAGGACAGAGGTGGAAATTTTCACCGAGAAAAATTTTTGGGCCATCTCTCTGACGTAATCCGTTATGCGTGGTAGGCCACATATCCTATGCAACTCATCAGTGGTTACGTATCTGAAGGAATTGGTCAGCAGACGAAGCAACTTATTCTGCGTGATCTGGATACGTTTTAGTTGTGTGTTTGAGGCTGCGTTCTAGACCACGCAGCCGTATGTTAATATAGGCCTAAAGATAGCCTTATACAAGGTGATCTTATTTTCAAGCATTAATTTGCTTCGTCTGTTGACCAACGGGTACAACCGACTGAGAGCAGCATAAGTCCTGTTAATGGCCGCCATTATATGGGGGCCAAAACAAAGTCTCTTGTCCAGGGAGACGCCCAGATACTTAATTGTATTCTTCTCGGTGATGTCCTGACCGTGGATTTTTATTTTATTAAAGGTTTTTATATTTTTAAATTTTCTATGAAAAGTTATTGTCTCTGTCTTGTCGGGTTTGATTTTTATTTTCCAGGCTGCATAAAATTCTAAGATTTTGTTAATATGATATTTAACTTTTTGGGTAGCAGTCTGGGCATAAAAACAGTGTGCGTAGATGGTTAAGTCGTCGGCGTAAAGTAGGGTATTTGTATTTGGGTATGTAGGGAGATCTGCGGTATACAGGTTAAAAAGGATTGGGGAGAGAATGGACCCCTGGGGAACTCCTGCGGAGAGCCTCGTTCTAGTTGAGAGTACGTTGTTTATTCGTACCAGAATATATCTATCGGATAGAAAGGATGCTAAAAGTGCCGTTAGATATTTGGGAAATTTATGCGTGTGGTCTAGTTTGTAAATTAAACCGTTTCTCCACGTGGTGCCAAAGGCCTTGGCAACATCGACGAGCAGCACCACTGTGCATTGCTTTTTGTTGTACCCATTTATTACATCCTGCACCAGTTTACTCAGTGCATGGGTGGTACTATGACCACCCCTGAAACCAAACTGATGCATGGGGATGAGGTTTTACTTCCCAATGAACCGGTTTGTTATTTGCAGAATAATTTTTTCTGTGATTTTTGCCATCGTGTTAAGTAGAGAAATTGGCCTATAACTGCCCGGTTCATGGGGCGGTTTACCTGGCAAACGCAAAGCTTTAGCCGCTGCGCCACCAGTCATTGCTGCAAAATTGATTGTCCGTGAAATATATCTTTCGAGATTTATACACATTTCAACACGTACTTCTATGAAATATATATTACTAAAATTCATAAACAAAAGAAATATATATTATGGAAATAATATTTCGCAAGATTTCCATTTCAGTACAAGCGACAAAAATTAAGAGAATATATATTTTTTTAAATTAAATAATTAATACCTTTTTTATTTACTGATCGATTTTCTTCAAATCAATAGGGTTCTTCCTCTAGCTAACACTAACTTACTTTCTAAATTTCAATACAATCGTGCTTACAAGAAACGTGACGGACGGACGGACAGACGGAAGGCCAGATGGACAGACGGACATTTTGAAAGTTGTTCAGAATTCGTTCACTATCACAACGATATGAAAATTTTTTCTCTACGAGCGATATTTACGATTTTAGAAATGTGCCGATCAAATACAATATACTCTTCGTTTTTGCGAAGAGTATAATAATAAAGATAGGAGCCCCTGTGATTTGAAAAAATATTGCTGATTTATTTTTTAAAAGTATGACATTTATGATATTTGTATTGCTGATTACGAATCAGAAGTCAAAATAAAAAATTCAAAATGGCGGCTACGACATTCAAACTCCAACATCTCAGTAAAGGTTGTACTTTCTAAATATGTTTACATGTCCAAATTTGATTAAATAGTAAAGGTTTTTGACATAAACTATATTTCAGAGATTTTGTTATCGAAATATTTCTTTGTAGTGCAGTGCCATCTACATAACATACAAATATTAAATAACGATTTGTATTTAAAACTGAAACCGTTCGTATATTCTAGCGATTGGCTTTTTCAGTATTCAAATATCCCTATTAGTTTTCAAAATATTTTGCCCGAGAGTTTTTATTGGAGCTCCCCGTGTACCAGCATTGTTAAAGTAAATAAGATACGTTTGTTCCTATTCTCTTTTAATTACAAATTAAATGAAAAAATATATTTACATTATTAGAAATATAACTTACGCTTGAAGAAGTTCCTTCTCGTTGGCACAGCCTAAAGCATTCAAAACGTCAGTTCGTTCATGAACTGAGAGCGAATTACTATATACATCCAATAGGAAGGCCCAGTCTTCTAATATACTTTCACTATATCGGATGCCGTTACAGAATATCAGACCTCTAAAATTGTAGTCCTTGAGGCTAAAATATAATTTTTTTATTAGCATATCAAACAAAATTTATATTGAAAAGAATTAACAAGTGTGGTATTTTTATATTACTCCTAACTGCTTCAAGTCAATTTAATGAACAAATAATCTTGTTTGTTACCTGGCAACATGGAGCAGGAAATCAAACAGTTGTACCTTTTAACACATGATTTTTTAATTACTGATTTTTTATTATTGATTTTATCTATTTTGAATATGTGTTAAGTTTTCTACAAAAAGAGCATTTTATTAGCACTAGAACCCACAAATGTTACAATGATAATTTATTTAGATATTGCGGCCGGTCTCTGCTGCTGGACGCAATTAAAAGACGCTGTATAGGCATATGCTGTTTCTTTAGCTCCCGACATAAAATTTGTATTTTTAGTCATCCCGTTTTATAACATTCATTGGTGATGTATTATTGCATTTTTCTTACAAGTAATTATTTGATAATATCTTATTGTATATTACCATATACAGGGCATTAACTATAACTCTGGCCAAACTTTATAGGCTTGTTCTACTATACAAAATATTGAAAAAACTGTGTATTCAAGTGTGTCCGGAAGTGCTTCTTAGAATAGTTATACCTTCGAAGTTTAGCTTTTACCCAAGTTTAATACAAAATTACAATAGTATCAGAGCCCTTACTTAGCACTGTGCTTAGTGCTTGCCTAAGCACTCTAAGCACTTCTGAACTCGGGAGCACTGTGCTTAAGAACACTTCTTAAAATCGGTGCTAAGTGCTTAAGGTTTCGAACGTTTTATGACAGGACTTAGTGCTTAGTAATCCTGCAAATTGCCCGCGAGCACTTGAAAAGCTAGCAAACACTTTAGTGCGCGGGAGCATTTGAAATTTGATTCACATCACATATCGTGCCTAATTGGTTGTAAATTCGGCTATTCTCGACGAATCGCTCCACGTTTATCACTTATTCACTGGACTTTCGGAATGCAGTGTAGGACGGTCGGGTGAGATGCGTGTGATGGGAGCTCTCGCTTCGCACGATGAGTGCTCACTCTCCCCATAATTACAGAATAGAGGTCCTCTACCAGGAAAATAGCGGCAGAACTAGGTGGGGTAAGCAAAATTTGATTCACATCACATATCGTGCAATAATAATAATTCTTAAAAAAATGCTTTACAATAAATTGTTTTCATTCATTAATTTTTTCAAAATAGTCTCAAATAATTTTTTCTAAATTGCGTGTGCGCCAACCGATGATGGTTTCATGTTTCATTATTGCTCGAAAAGGGCTGGGATTATCAAATTCATTCATACATCATCATCAGTCATCATATTATGTTACATTTTACATTACAAGCACAATAAGCATACCAAATTCACGTAAAAATGATACCTTTATCATTTATCATATTATTATCTATATTCTGATCTAGTCAGAAGTACAAAATGGCGTACCCTTCTACCCTCTACCTAAAAGCATGACGTGAGATGTGATAGTTATAAATCTCTTTCCTTAAAAAATAATTCTCCTCCAAGGTGAAAGTATAGTATAAAGTAATAAAGTGTGTAATCCCCAGACGGACCTAACACCTAACTATACTTGCAATCTTTTTTATTTTGCATTTTTAGAGAAAAAGTCACCCTTTATAAAATGTTTTGCTTGCTCTGAAAAGTCCTTAGCTCTAGCCAGGATGGTTAACAAATAAGAAAACATAAATTTGTGCCAAAAGTATAGTAAATAATATATATTTTGAGAGGAGATTGTTACAGGAAAAAGTTGTTTCTAATGCTAACAAAAGGTCAGATATGAGATTTGAACGTCGTATCTCAAAGTTGATATTTTTTCCAAAATTATGATTAAAATGATTTTAAAAAATTGATGTTTTATTATCATGTTATTATGAACTTTGGTTCAATTTATTTATTTTAATCATAATTTTGGCAAAAATATCAACTTTCAGATACGACATTCAAATTTCATATCCGAACTTTCATTGGCACTAGAATCAACTACTTTCTGTAATATATTTCCTCTCAAAAATCTCTCAATTTCTTGCTAGGTTGTTTTTGTTGACCTTTTTATAAATAACACAAAAATTCAATGAAATTCTAGCCTCAATCAATAGATACTCTATTTTATTTAAATTTCTAAAAAGTGCTTAGTGCTCCTGAATTCAAAGCACTTTTTCCGAGTGCTTAGTAATCGCGAGCACTCTACTATTAACAGTGGTTAGTACTCGAAAAATTAAAGACTTTTTCGAGTGCTTAGTGCTTAGTGCTCGCGAGTACTTTTTAGCAGTGCTCTGACAGCTCAGAATAGTACTCTATGAAACTGACAGTTACTTTAAATTTTCTGACAAATTTCACAATGGACATTGTCTGACAGTAGCCTTATTGTGTTTTTTGACTTATAATCACATTCAAACATATACAGTTGAATTTGTACGCCAATGCTGAATTAATTGATTTTCGTTTTATGTATGACAGAGCCAATGGCGTATAGCTCAGCTACTCTACCAGAGAAATTTTTCTAATTATAAGCGTCCTGCAAAAAGTATGTTTTCTGTAATTTTTGACTAAATGGGAAATCGAAAGTCTGGGTGCTTTATAATGTATTTCAGCTGTAAATGTTCATTTGAGGTATAATATTGTAGCAAAATTCCCTCTGTAAACAATTGTTGGCATCCTACCAATAACTGTATATTAGGTGCCAATGATATCTAATATGCATTATCATTATTATTGTTATTGTGGGTATGCCAACGACTACCTTTTCCAAATTAAGAAAACATTTATTGACAGGAGTGCCAATAAGCTCAGCCCTATAGAAAAAAATACAATGAGAACGACGTGCAAAAGGCACTTAATGCTATTAAGAAGGAATTGTGAAAAAAAATGCTTCTAAAATTTATAGTCTATCTCGTCTACATTACAGTTTAGATTATCCAACAGAAATTATTAGTTAGCTGGATTATCGAAGCTCAAAGAAAGGGTTTCCCCAAAAAAATCGAGGATATTCAATCATCGGTAAAAGCATTTTTGGATAAAACCCCTCGAGAAAATAATCCTTTTAAAAACAATGTACCCGGAAACGGTTGGTATAAAGCTTTTCTGAGACGTCATCCGGAAATTAGGCTTAGAACTCCATAAGCTGTAACATCCTGTGTTAGTGAAGCAGATATTAGAAAGTGGTTTGGTGAAGTTCGAAATTATTTAGTTGAAAAGGGTTTTTCAAACATTTTAAACGACCCAAGAAGGATATTTAATGGAGATGAAACTAATTTTCAATTATGCCCAAAGAACAAGAAGGTTTTAGCACAGAAAGGTGCTAAAAACGTTTATGAAGTGGAACGCAGCAAATCAAAAAGCACCCTGACTGTTATGTTTACATTTAGCGCAGCAGGAGACGTCACACCGCCCTTCATAATATATCCTTACACAAGAATGCCTAGCAAAGTTATTTCATCAGTACCAGATTCGTGGGACGTTGGTCATACTGAAAATGGGTGGATGAAAAAAGAACTCTTTTATGAGTATATGGGTAATGTTCTCCATAAATATCTCAAAAAAATAGAGACACAATTTTTAGATATTAAACTAAGTAATTGTGCACTGAAAGGAGAATCATACTGATCGCACTTTATTCTAATTCGACTAGAATCCTACAACCAGCTGATGTTTCGGCTTTTAGACCAATAAAGTCTGGTTGGAAAAAGGGACTTATAGAGTGGAGGTTGAAAAAAGGAAATGCTGATAAGGAGGTTAACACTGAAACTTTTGCCCCCATATTAGAATGTGTTCTAGAAACATCAATTAATTCAAAAATTATAGAGAATGGATTTAAGGCGTGCGAACTGTATCCTTGGGATGCAGATAAAGTTGATTATAGTAAATATTTGGGGAAAAGTAAAATAAGGCAGGGCGAAACAATTGTGAACACGACACATCATGCTAATCTATTACTCTCCTATGAACGGTTCTTACAAATTGTTGGTTTAGAGAAAATACGATTTTGAAAACATGTCAACCGATACCATAACCAATAATGAAGAATTGCTGACATTGTATAAAATATAGCTGCTATTTAAAAATTCTAATGAATATGCAGACGAAAATAAAGAAAATTCTGGGAGAAACCTCATAAGAATAGGCATGAAGACCAGAGACCTCAAAGCACAACCGAGGCCGAGACTTACAAAGATCTTGACATAGAAAAAATGGAAATAATATTATTAGATAGTTCATTTTAATATTTGAACCACAACAATGATACAAATGAAGATTTGGAACATGAAAATTTACAGACAAACAGGAATGATAAGAACAGTACATGTTCTACTGCATTTGATAGTCAAAACTTGAATTCAGAATTTAAGTTTCTTATAAATATTGACCCTGAAGTTCCAGTTGAGTGTGAAGATCAAGAAGTTTCCCTTGAAAACGTTATTATGTATTCCAATGACAAAAACAAAGTCAATCACGAATTAAAGAGAGAAATTTCTGAAAACATCAAAAGTGACTCAATTGTCAACAATTGTATTAATAAGGAACTCAAGTTAGACATTCTACAAGGAAATGAAAGTAACCCAACTTCTTAAGATTCTATTAACATTGAACTCGATGGCGAAATTCCAGTTAATCACCAAAGTGCATTAAATCAGGACACTTGTATCATTGATGAATCTGAAGGAAAAACTGCGCAATATCATTTAGTACTCAATGATTTTATTGTTTATCCTAAAACACCAGAAAGAAAAAGAAAAAAGAAGGAAAACTACCTTTTGTATTACCTTCTTCTACCTGGAAAAAAATAGAAAGACAAAAAACAGAAACCAAAAAAGAGGAATATAAAAAGAAGGAAGAAAGAAAGAACAGAATTACGATTGAAAAACAAAAAATTAAAGGAACAAAAATTGCAACAGAGATTAACGGAAAAGAAGCAAGGGACAAAAAACAGAGTCAGAAAGCAAAAACGGTGCCAATGAAGAGTGAAAAAATTACCAAAAAATCTACACAGAAGGCGAAAGAACAAAATACAGCAAGTAAAAAATTAATCTTATTTTCATCATAATATTGAACAAGACAACATATACCGGTCACAAGAAGGAATCATTATCTATATTATTACTATGAGTAGATGAACCCGAGAACGTCAGAAACTTATTTGGGACCACAAATTTATCAAATGACACTGAGGTTTTAATAGAAGAAAAACTGAAGAACCCCATTCTAAGCCTAACAATATACAAAGGGATGTGTTTCATATGTACCAATAATATAACTACTATATGGGAAGGCATTAAGTGTCATTCTTATGCTAGAATATATCATTTGGCCTGCATTCTTAAATCAAATATTGTTGCTGAACCATTATTTTATTGTATTACCTGTACAGAGCAAAATAAATTGACAAATATTTTTTTCTCTATTATTAAACTTGTGTGCCAATAACTGTTAATGTCAGTTCCAATAAATATAGCAAGGTATGTCAACAACTAAATTTTGTACCGTGCAAAGTGAATATATTTTTTTAAATTTTTGTACGTTATTTCATAGCAACTAATGAGTATCTTAGTTAAAGTAAAATGATGAACAAACCATGGTCTATCATTGCAGATTATATGCTCCTGAAGTTTAATTTACAAAAAACAAACAATCAAAAATTTCTCTTATGAGTGCCAATAACTGTGCGGCTTACCCTGCTTCTCATGTGACAATTTGGAAAATTCTGAGTGAACAGCAACTTAGGCCATATCATGTTTAACTAGTACAGACAGTTATAAAAACCGATTATCAATCTATAGTGCAATATTGCAACTGGTTTTTAAGACGAAGTAATGTGAATAATTTTCATTCAAAAATACTTTTCACGGATGAAGCTAAATTCTCAAGGAATGCAATTATGGATTTCCATAATAATCATCGGTAGTCGGAAGAAAACCCTCCCGCAATTACTAATTCTAGACATCTAAATCAGTTTTCTTGAAATTTTTGATCAAGCATTATAGGAAATTTTTATCCGTTTCTACTGCCCCCAATTCTTAATGGTCAAAATTGTAGAAGTTTTTTAGAGGGAGAATTGCCTGGGTTGTTGGAGTAAGTACCATTAGGAGTTCGAAGTACAATATGGTATATGCATGATGGTGTTTGGTCAGCACGTCTCAGTATGACAGCTCGAGAATTACTAAATGACAATCACAATCACTGGATAGGACGAGGACCAATTGCTTAGCCGGCAGGTTCTCCAGATTAAAATTCTTTAGATTATTTTCTATGGGGGCATTTAAAATCAGAGATATACATGAACCAAATTACTAACGCACATGTGCTGAGGGAACTTATTATTAAAAATTTAGAAGTAATAAAGAACACCCAGGAATACTTGAGCGTGTAAAACATTCAATGATAAGATATTATGAAACGTGTAATGCTGTGGGAGTGATTCGCTTTGAAAATTATTTTAATTTGTTTTATTATTTATTTTGTATCAGTCGTTACTATAATTATGGTTTCTTGTTATTTTTTAATATTGTTGCATTGATTACATTTGTATAAATTTTTGTGATACATATTATGAATCAACATATCAATTTATAGAAAATGGTATAGCAGATCATACATCTCAAATACTGTAATATGAATTTTTCACACCATCAGATAATAACATAGCCTATAAATATACCTCATTTTATAACCTAGGTAATGAGCCGTGGAATGATATATACAAAGCAGTAACGTCGGAAGAGGGGTATACTAATTTTATTGATGCATTAATTTATTATCATATCTGTTTCTCCTGTATCAAAATAAAAAATAAAATAAACATAAAAAATGGATTGTTAATCCGAGGTATTAAGATATCATCACAAAAATTGAAATTATTACATCAAATAAAGGCGCAAACAAATAAACATAAACATAAAACATAAACACACCACAGATAGTAGACAACCCCCAAATCCAAAGCCAAGGCTGTCCGGAAGGGGGTTACACATTCGGAAAAACGCAGACATACATCCACACCCCCCGATGTTGTCAATACCGGGGCTGGGGGTCGAACCCAGAGCGCGGTAGCGAGTCGATCAGCGTATTCGCCACTCAATACGCCTTAACCGATTGAGCTACCGTGCCGATGATCCAGATGTTAATACTTTTTATAATAAATATAAAAATATATACAAAAAATTAATAGTTGCTGCTAAAAAAAATGTACAACGATTTAATTTATTCTAAAGCTACCAATAAACAACAACTTGACTAACAAAAAGCCCAAAAATTAAATTAATGGAATAGAAATTGATTATAATTTGGTAACTATCTATCTCATAGCACAACACCCAAATAAGTATTTTATAGATCTGCCAGCTAAATGATGACCCAGAAGAAAATATTACTAAAATCAATTTTTGATCTAAAATCAAATTTTCCCACTCTTTTTTTGTCACCAGCTTCGGAATTAGAAAAATGTTATAGTGAAATTACAGAACAGTGATTCTTCCGGTTTTGATAATTTGAGCACTAATTTGATAAAACTGTCAGTGAGCTACCTAGTAGTTCCACTTAAGTACATTTTTATTAAATTTATCACTTTTGGAAGGAACGTTTCGATCTGTTCTAAAGTCAGCAAGGGTTTTTCCTTTATATAAAAAAGGATATAATACATTATCTGAAAATTATAGACCTGTTGCTCTACTGTCAACTATTTCTAAAATACTAGAAAGAGTTATTTCAACCATATTGTCGAATTTGCAACCCAACATAATTTTATTTCCGATACGCAGCATGGTTTCACCGAAACCGCAATAATGGCATTTTTAAATAATTTATATCAAAATTTAGGTCAAAATAAAAAATATATAGGCCTATTCATAGATTTAAGCAAAGCTTTTGATCTGGTAAATCACAAAATACTCATTGAAAAATTGAACAGATATGGTTTAAGAGGCAAAGTAAATGAATGGGTGATATCCTACCTCACAAATAGATTTCAAGTAGTTGAAGTTAATGGAATTAAATCTGGAAAACTGAATATTAAGTTTGGAGGTCCACAGGGATCAGTTCTAGGGCCTTTACTATTTTTACTTTATTTTAATGACTTGCTTGGTTTCTTTGACGATTTTCTAATAATGTTTGCGGATGATAATTCTTACTTGTGTTGCAGAAAAACTTTTGAATCAGCTATGTACAAACTTCTTTAAAAAAATCTGCTGACCACTTTAAATCAAATAGGCTATTTTTAAACATATCCAAAACTGTTTTTATTATATTCTCTCCTAGGCATAAAGTACATAATAAAAGTCACTTAATAAAAATAGCTGGCAAATCTATAGAACAAGTACGCTCTACTAAATTTCTGGGAATATATATAGACAATGCATTAAGTTAGGGTGAACATATTGACTCCAACAGAAAACTTTTTTCCGTCGGTTATGCGTTGTATAGGTTATCTAAAATATCAAACAGATCAACTGTCATGACATATTATTATACTTATTTTATTTCAAAGGCAACATATGGAATTCTTTTTTGGGGCACTTCATGACATTTTGAAAGATTATTTAAATTGATGAAAAAAGGCGGTATAAATCTGTGTTTTTTTTAATATTCATATACATGTCTTTTTTTTCCTAATTTTAAGAATTAGTGATAGCACTGGATTGTAAGGTGCTCAACTCCTCTGTGACTAATACTATATAGCACTGTGGTATTTTGGATAATAAAATTATTATTATTAGTGTTTATAATCATTTTTTATATTTAACACGTTAAAAACTTCTAAGGCGTGTATACCCTTTTAGGAAGTACTTCCGGACGTTCTTGTATATAAACTTCTTCAATTATTTTGGATAAGAGAATAACCTATAAAGTTTGGCCACATTTTTAGTTAACACCTCGTATAGATACCTATCATCCTATTGAGCATAATTTCTCTATATAAATAAACTTTTTAAAGCCATAGACGTGTAATCTAGAATAAAAAGTTCGTATGCTCACCTTGTCTCATCCTCCCTGAAGGCTTTAAATTTACTAGTAGCATATTCCAGGCACTCCAAGTATCCCAAGTCGCACGCCCACTTGAGGATCATAACAGTTTTTAATAGATCTATATGTTTAAAATCATAATCAACTTCCATTCCACTGGGAATATACACTTTGTTATCCATTAGATTCAGTATATACTTCTAAAAATTAGTTACTTACTATTTACTATTTACAAAGTGTTCCAAAATACTATGATTAGGGAGAGTTGATTTACTCAAATGTGTCCAGTACAAAAGCTTCACTGACTTAGTGAAGCAGTTTTTTTTTCAAATTAACTTAAGTAAGAGCAAATCGGTAATTCAATATTATTTTTTCCGTGAATGCAAAATTTACCACAAACAATCACTTCTTCGTCAAGTGTATTATTTCATCATGATTATGACCTATTGTACAAAGTATTTGGTGTATTGAAATTATATTTGTAATTCTAGAAAAACCTGAATCTCTGAAATTTTGAGTGATGCTCTTGAAAATAAAAGAGAATAGTTATTCGAAAAGTTTGCCTTCTTAATCCATTTAAAAAAAACGACTTTTTTATATATCTTAAAACGTATTTCTTTTAGCGGAAAGATCAGGTTTGAGAAAAATTAATACTCGTAAATACCACGTTAGGAATGCATGTTATATAAAAAAAATTACTTGCTATCCTTTTGTGGAATTTTCATGAATACATTCCTTTCTCTAGAGTTATGAAAATAAGTAAACTTCGATCAGGCGAGAACCAACCAACTCGGAATTCAAGCAGCCTTTTCACGAAGTAAACTTTTCCTTCAGTGGTTTGTGGGGATTGATTGAGACGGACCATTGGTATATATAGATATTTTCCTTTTTTGTATCTATTGTATATGTAAAAATATTATTGAATGACAAAAACCAGAATATTTTTATATATACAGGGTGATTTGTGAGGAGAGGGTCGTACTTAACCAAAAGATAAAGAACATTCTTAACATCTTAAATCCCCATACAGTAATGGCTAACACGGCCCCGTTTTTGAAATACAGGGTGTTATATTTTTTGGAAGAATTTTCTTTTCACCATATATCTGTAATGCGTAAACGGAATCCAATGAAATTTTGTATTCTGGTTACAGTAGTAATTCACCGTGAAGTGCCTGGGATCTTAATAAAATATCAGGGCCGGACCCAGAATAAAAATATTTTTAAATTATTCTTAGAAAATAACACTCTATATACTGTTTTTGATATTGAAATATTAATTTACACCAGATAGAAAGATACAAAATCTCATAATAATATTTTATATAACAAATGGCTAAAATGGTGTTTTTTTACGAGTGGGGCGTTTATAGTATGTGTCGAAGGCGAGTGCTATAAACCACACGAGTAAAAAATACACATTTTAGTCTCGAGTTATATACAACATTTTTTATATCGCCATTCGAAATTAGAAAACAATATAATTTTGTAAAAATAGACTAAATACTATTGCCGCATAGAAACCAATAAGTTTTATTTCACACTGTGGTATAAAATTTCTTTATTTCACCCTTTTTTCTTTATTTTACATTTGTCAATTATGACATTGAGACTGTCAAATAAATGTCATTTTGGGATATGGCGTTACAAAAAAAATATTTTGGCACCGTTTCATTGTTTCAATAAAAAATTTAAATTTTTTTTAAGGTAGTACTGTCGATACTGCAGGAGTCAAAAGTATACACTGTCTCGTTTGACCTACGCAGTATTTAGACTAGGCAACGTCGCGATGGAGTGAGAGAGAATTGACAATGATATATCAAAATCGTCGCTTCAACTGCCTTCGAAATCACTAAACGTCAAAAAATACCACTTTCGAGTCGTTCGTGCCGAGCCGAATTTTCCAATTACGATGTGCGATTTACGATCAGGTTTAACTGGAAGTCTTCCTCTTTATGTCGCGACATCGTACGGCCGTCCCCGCTGGTGTTTTTCCAAAAATATGAACGTGTCACGATCGCATGTTTTTGCAATATTTCCGGTTCCGAAATACGAGCTATTGTTCTTTGCTATTTTTCTTTTGCGAATGTTCTTTGCTATTTTTCGCAGATATCTCCGAAACCATGCTCGAAATTAAAAATAAAGTTAAACGAAAGTATTTTCCACAACAAATCTTTTGCTACCATCAGCATTTGGGCGGAATTGGGAACTTTTCGTTTTCCGGTAAAATTACGCCATTTTGTCGCAGTAATTAATCGGTAATTAAATGAAATTGATCTCATATACGATATCCACTTAAAATCATGTATTAACTAGATGCTCCATTAATCTTCACCCTTCAAAACAAAGGTTTCTGGGAAAAATGATTTTTTTTAAGATGAAATATGAAGATGAAGATGCATATAAAAAAAAATAAATATAATGGTTTATTAAACATTTTAGGGAAAGTTGAGAACGGTGTCGTTAAAGTTACCAAACACACAAAATATTACAGAGAATTTTCGATTTTTTAGAAAATAAAGAAAAAAAATAACCAAGAAATCGTTATTATAAAATTAATTACTAACAAAATGAAATATTATTATCTGTAACATTATTAGTCATTTATATTTTATTAGATTTAATAAATATGTCTATGCTAATCAAACATCGTTAATGTTATTTTTAATAAAGAACTTTTATGAAACCTACATTCTCATATTCCATGCATTTTTAAATTTCGAGAGCATTGTAACTTCTTTTACGACGTTGCCACGTCAATAATCTACGATATAAAAAGTATACTTTTAACATTTATTCGCTTATTACTACTATCACATGCTCTGAAGCTGTACTTTTAAGAGCCTAAAATGTTTTGTATATTATTTGCATATTAAGAAATGTGGGTATCATGTATGGGCGTGTGTATGTATTTCTCTAAACAGATTTTTATAGTAAGTTTATTTTTAATGTTTTAATCTCTTTTTTATATATCTTTTACATAAATATGAACCCTTTTGTTAGGGATTTCAAAATAAAACAATTTCAAACTTTCGAATGTGAACAGATCAACGAGTGTGAAACTATATTCAGTGAATCTTCTTCAAGTTTTAGATTGTTGCACAATAATATTCGTAGTATGAGTAAAAATTTCGAAGAGTTACAAATTTTGTTAAATCAATTCAATATAAGATTTGACTGCATTGTGCTAACCGAAACTTGGAAAATATATGATTCAAACTTATATAATATTGACGGCTATGATTTGCTTTATAACAAGGGAGATTTGAATAAAAATGACGGCGTGGTAGTTTATATTAAAAATGAATACAACTACAAATTTAAAATAATTAAAATAGGGGAGAGTGCCTTAATAAAAATAGAAATAAAATTAGACACTCACGAAAAATTATTAATAATATACTGCTTGTATAGATCACCATCATTATGTCCATATCAGTTTAATTCAAATTTAAGACAATATATGAAAACGGAAATAGATAATAAAGTACAGAATATTTTTGTCGGGGATATTAATATAAACATTTTGGCTAAATATGATTATAGTAATGAATATTTAAACATAATGAGCGAGGCGGGATTCGATTCACTAATTAATAATTACACTAGAGTGCAAGACGAGGCGAAGTCTTGCATAGATCACATTTTCACAAAAAACATTAATAGTAAACAAATTCCTGTAATTCTTAAAACCCTCATCACTGACCATTTTTCCCTAGCATATCAATTTGAAATAAAAAAGCACATAGCAAAGGAAAAAAAAGTTTCACATAAAAAAATACTAAATAATGCACAAGTAAAAGAAAAAATGGCTTTGGAGACATGGGAGGAGATTTATACGTGCGGAAATGATGTTGAAAAGGCAACAAATATGTTGATCAAAAAAATTAAAAGTATAATTAGTTCTTGCACCAAAGAAATTAAAACAAAACCAAATAAAAAAAGAAATGAATGGATTACAGCAGGTATAATACGATCAATAAACACTCGTGACAAAATGTATAAGGAAAGCAAAGCAAATCCTAATGATAAGAACTTATTTAGTAAATTCAAGAATTATCGGAATAAAGTAAATAATTTGATAAAAAAAACTAAAAATGATTATTACAGAAATAAAATAAATGAAAACAAGGGCAGTGCAAAACATCTTTGGGAAACGGAAAACAAATATGCCCAGGAAACAACAAAAAACATCAAATTAAAGAAATTAAAAAAGACGGTGATATAATAATGGATGCTAAAATAATAACTAATGAATTCAATGATCATTATATCAAATCAATATAGGAAAAAAATTAGCGAGCGAAATAAAAGAACCTGCAAATTTTAAGGAAAATAAAAAACTCTCAAAAAATTCGTTTTTTTTATGCAGCATAGAAGAACAAGAAATAAAAAACATTATTAAAAGTTTAAAATCTGAAAAAGCAGCGGGTATAGATGAGATACAATCATCTACACTGAAAATAATTGTCGATTATATATCGTCACCTTTGTGTTTTATATTTAATAAAATATTAGATATAGGCATATGGCCCACAGCATTAAAAACAGCGGTAATAAAACCAATGTACAAAGCAGGAGATAAAATGGAGTGTGTAAACTATAGACCTGTATCATTAATATCTAATATTGCAAAAATTCTGGAAACCTTATTAAAAGCTAGAATAGTTAAATATTTAGATAAATTTAATATAATAAGTAAGTCCCAATATGGTTTTAGACAAGCCAGATCTACGCAGGATGCAATTGCCGAGCTGACTGCTAAGGCTTATAATGCACTGGATGAAGGCAAGCCCGCACTTTGCATCTTTGTAGATCTGGCAAAAGCGTTTGACACTGTGTCTCACGAAAAATTGTTGGTATCATTAGAGGAAATTGGTTTCCGTGGTAACACATTGCGACTAATGCGAAGTTACTTATTAATGAGAAAACAGTGTGTAAATGTTAATGAAACATTAAGTAAATTTAGAACAGTAGAGTACGGGGTGCCTCAGGGGACAGTATTAGGCCCAGTACTGTTTAATATTTATGTAAATAACCTATACTTGCAAAAAATAAAAGGACAAATTGTTAGTTTTGCCGACGACACGGCTATATTTTACACGGGCAATTCGTGGGATAATATTACAAGTACAGCTGAGGAAGATTTCAAAACATTAAAATCCTGATTCGACTCAAGGTTACTAACCATTAATTTCAATAAAACGAAATACATACCATTTGTTACACATAAAACGAAATTACCAAATTTCCCAAACCCTCTACCCCCCCTACTAATAAACTGTGAACATGCAACGTTTGAGATTTTACCAGCAACCCAAATGAAATATCTTTATAATCATAGATAGTTTCCTAAAATGGGATATACACATAAATGGAATAGTTCAAAAGATTAGGAGTCTGCTATGTAAGTTCAAATATCTAAAGCAAATTTTGGACATTCCTAATCTAAAAATATTGTATTATGCATTGGTGGAATCTCAGTTGAGGTATGGCATAGTTGCGTGGGGCGGAGCCTACAATACTCACCTGAAAAGTTTAGAAGTACTTCAGAAGTGGATATTAAAAATCATATACGGCAAAAATGTTCTGTACCCTAGTGACTCCCTTTACCGACTAGCAAATGTCTTGGATTTGAACCAATTATTTTATGTTACCATAGCTTATCAACAGAGAAAAACGCGATATGAAAATCCCATTATTCACCGACATTCTACGAGATATAAAATAGACGCAATTAAAATCCCTAAAGTCTACAAAACAATAGGTCAGCGATGTTTCGCCTACCTTGGACCTAAGATTTACAATGCAATACCTCTCAATTTAAAGAAGATTAATGCATTAAACCTATTTAAAGTAAAACTAAAGTAGTGGCTTCTATCCAAGCCCCGCTCGTATGCACATAAAGAGATTGACATTAAAAATACTTATTATTTATAATGTGCGTGAATGTAGGTGTATGTTTATTTATGTGTGAATACATGTATATATCGTATATTTTGTATTTATTAATAAATAGACCAATTTGAATATAAATAGATGTAAGTAGATTAGTTTTCAACTTTAATTTTAATATAGTATTCTAATCGCAACTAGGTTGCAAATGTATGTATTTACATGTTGTACGATAAGTGTATATTGATTGTATTTAAATATTAAAAAAAATGTATATATCGAAGCAGGTTGCCTGTTTCGATAATAGTGTGGACAGTAGTCCAATTCATCTGTGTCCAATAATAGGTAAAAAATTCAGATTGTGAAGCTCACGCACAGTACTTTGTATTTTTGTGGGAGCTCAAACTTTATTTGTTTACTATTCTATAGAGTGTGCCAACAAAATTCCATTAAGTGTTGTTCCTTGAATAAGAAGACATTAATTGTACAAGATTTTATAGATATGTATACATATAGTAAATAAATGAATTATTATTATTATTATTTTCTCTCGTTTTCTCCTTTTTAATTGAAATCTGAACGGTACTTTTTATAAAATATGATGAAACCTGTGATTTCTCATAAGGATCAATGTTTATTCGCTAATAATTACTACTATCACATGCTTTAAAGCTGTACTTTTAAGGGTCTAAAATGTTTTGTATATTATTTCCTCTTGTTTTCTCCTTTTTAATTGAAATCTGAACGGTACTTTTTGTAACATATGATAAAACCTGTGATTTCTCAATGTTTAAAGCATAAAATTTCAAACGTCAATATATTTTTACTGGTGCTCTGTAGCTCTTCAAAAATTTAATTGGATCATTATCTTACCATAATCTATTAATATGCCGAATCTTATTAAATTCTGAACATTAATTCTAAGACCGACAGTATTACCTTAAATGAGAAATTGGGAGAAAAAAGTCACTCCACATATTAGTAACATAGCAGTGTACTCACTGGAAGTTCCATTATGAGGATACACTTCAACTTGTATTTTGAATTATTTTATAAACAGTATACAGAGTGTTATTATATAGAAATAATTTAAAAATACTTTTATTACAGATATATGGCAAAAAGAAAATTCTTTAAAAATATATAGAACAACCTTGTACTTCGAAAATGAGGCCGCTTTAGCTATTACTTTTTGGAGATTTACTCGATGTTCGCTATCTTTTGGTAAAGTACGACCCTCCCCTCCACTCATGAATCATCCTGTATAATCAATGTGAAAAAACAAAAGTATCTCTATATACCAATGACCCGTCTCAATCAATTCTTTAACACGTTGACTGCCATCTCGGTCTATATGACCGAGGTTTTTATTGTCTATGAGGCCAACTCGGTCCATAAGACCGAGTACTTATATTTACCCTGTGGGCCGACTCGGTCTATAAGACCGAGTCATGTTTTTGGGATCTCTGAATCTTCTGAATCTTTTCGGGATCTCAGAATCTCCCATCGACTTGGTTCAGCACACTTCTATTGTTATAAATAGACCGAGATGGTGTAGTAAAGGACCGAGACCTTTTTGACGTTTTTTTGGCAGTTTTTTTTTTTCTTTTCAATATATTGTGTGTCAATTCATAGTGTATTAGCCGATGATATTCATGGCCTGGGGGAATATTTTATTTGGTTAAAACGTTGCTACCTGTTGGCGTCTTATGAGAAATTTGTCTTAACCCGTATGGCAGTCAACGTGTTAAAACCGCTGAAAGAAAAGTTCACTTCGTGTAAAGGCTGCTTGAACTCCTGGATTGGTTGAGTCTCGTCTGACCGAGGTTTACATATTTTACTCGAATTTACGAGAAATAATTCTATCCGACAAGCCACTGAAAGCCTAGCACCGGAAAATCAGAAAGGGGGATGGTTTTTCCGGTTTGGGGGTAGAAGGTGAAGGGTAGATCGGAAAATATTGTCACCATCTTGTTCCCCGCCCTCTAAAATGGGGTTATGCCGTTTTCCAGCTAATTTTCGTTATTGTTGTGGCTACTGTAGATGAATCACTTGACTCATTCTATACTAAACTGGATGCAATTTTCGAAAAACATACTCCTAAGACCAAGGTTACTAATAAATCAGTTTAACGGAAAAATTATCTACAATATTAAATTGAAAAATAAACATTTCAATAAATATAAAAAAAAACAGCTTCCTCTTACGAATTCGAGAAATTTAAACAACTGCGAGCAAAAATTAAACATGAGGTTCATATAAACTATACCTTGAAAGAATTGAAACAGAAATTAAAATTAATCCTAAGAACTTTTGGTCTTTTTTCAATTCAAAAAATAATATCTCGCCTATACCATCCACCTTGTACTATCAAAATGAGGAAGTAAAATATCCACAAACAATTGTTAATAGCTTTGCTGATTATTTTGCCAAGTCATTCACACCATCCGCTAATCAAGAACAGAATTTTCAGTCCAACAATAACAACTTATTGCTTACCCTAACAGAAGTAACTGAAGAACAAGTCTTAAACGTTACCAAAAAACTAAAAGCTAACATGACGATGGGACCTGACCTTAACCCAACTTTTATAGTGAGAGATTGTGCAATAATATTTGCATGCATATATTTAAGTTGATACTATAGACATCCTATTTTCCGGATAAGGAAATTATCACGAGTTTGTCCCATATCCCAATAAAAAGGTGATAAGAACGACTTGTCCAACTATAGACCAATCACTATAATTTGCAACTTTGCCAAAAACTTGGAAACCATTCTACACTCTGTTATCTATGACCATACATCTGGCATGATATCGCTCAACCAACACGATTTTTGAGGGGCATATCTACAGTAACCAACCTCGTTTCTATCACTCAATACTTAAGTGAAAAACTTGATCTGTCTAGACAGGTTGATGTGATTTACACAGACTTCTCCAAGGCCTTCGACAGACTTGATCACGGTGTTCTACTATCAAAAATTGCCACATTTGGTTTATCAGTGGATCTAAGAAACTTGATTAAAACTTACTTGCAAAATAGATACCAATATGTTCAACACCGAGGTTACAGGTCCGTCGAAATCTTGCAGGAATCCGGTGTTCCCCAACTGGGTCCTCTTCTCTTTAACCTGTTTGTGGACGATATTACGACCGATCTTGATGCTAAAACGTTGCTCTATGCAGAAGACTTAAAAATATTTCTCGAAATAACATCAATCGAATACTGTGAGAGATTAAAAAATAATCTAAATAGACTTCATGACTGATGCATTATCAATAAATTACCACTTAATCCACAGAAGTGTAATACCTTGTCGTTTACCAGAAAGCATAACATATTTCTCTACGATTTCAATCTTCAGGGTGTCATATTGCACAGACCAGACCATTTTAAAGACTTAGGAGTTCACTTTGATTTTAAACTTAATTTTATAAAACATATTGAGTCAATAGTAGCTGGCGCCATTAAAACTATAGGATTTCTCATACGGAACTGTAAGGGGTTTGTGAACATTGACACTGTGCGCACGTTCTATGTTACATTTGTAAGATCCGGCCTTGAGTACGCCTCAGTGGTTTGGAGCCCTACCTACAATGTTCATATCCTCCAACTCGAAAAAATACAACGTAGGTTTCTCAAATCGGCCACGTATATAATTTACGGTTATTATCCTCAAATCGGGTTCTCCCACGAAATACTGCTTAATCGCTTTAATGTTTGCGAAATGGACAAAAGGAGAGTAGCTGCTTCTGTAATATTTTTGTGTAAAATAGTAAATAATCACCTCGATTGCATCAGACTCTCCAATCAAATCATGTACAAATTACCTAGAATTTCTTCAATAAATTGCAACCTTTTTCATCTTCCTACTGCCAAAACGAATATTCTTATGTTATCACCTCTATATCAAATGTCCCTTACCTACACAAACCTAGAAAGTCGACTTAATATATTTTGCACTAACCCATCGCAAATAAAGAAATATGTTCTTAATTGAAATAATTGTTCATCCTAAAGACTCACTTCTGTTTTTTGTTTTACCATGCTCATATACCACTCAAAGTTTATATACCTACTGTATGTATAATTTGGTTTATATCTTCATATGTTTTTGTATCTTATTCATTTGTAGTTGTAGTTTTTCTCTCTTTATCCTGTAATTGGGCCTTGTGCCTGTTGGGTATCGTAATAAATAAATAAATACATAAATAAATAAATTTCGTTATTGGAGGTGAGGGTGGTTTCAACCCCCGGGAAGTAACGAAGCGTATTTTGGCAAGCCTAGGTGCATCAAAATAATTCGTTAAATATATATATATATATATATATATATATATATATATAATGAAGGATAGTCACGTCCGACTAGTTAAAGAACAATCTAAATTTAGTAGGGCTTCAAAGACACCACGGCCCGTGATAGTGTGGAATTTCCACCCGCTAAAAACCCCCACCTCTTCACTCTCACACCCCGGAATCGCTTTGCAGCATGCATCTGGATGTGGGAGATTCTGCCTTAATTATCATGTCTCCTTTGCATGTCTCTCTCTTCCTGTTCTTTTGATTGCATCACTTTTCTGATGTATTTCTCTATCGAGCTCCATTTTTCGCTGTTCTCCATCCTTTCTTCTATGATGTTGTTCTCTTTTAGTACTATTCCTACTTCCAGATTTGTCCTCAGTCTTTCGGCGTCCCATCTAATGCACTCGAACATTGTATGTGCTACTGTGTCTCTGTGTTCGCAGTAAGCACATATCTCCTCTTCTGCCTTGCCTATCCTGTGCGTATAGAATCCGTGTCCAGTCAACATCTGTGTTGTAAAATAGTCCGTATGTCTATGTCAGTATGGTTGATATTCCATAAATAAAATAAAATTTCTTTATATATAAATATATATTCCAAGAAGAAAATGGTTTAAATTACATTTTAATAAAATACATGTTATTATTTTGATATCTCAAATTGTTATTATTTTTGTTTATTTTCTTTTTCCTGGTTACTTGAGATTAAGGTGTGACTTATATTTACCCAGCAAGTGAACTGATCGCCACACTACTCCCCCGCTAAGAAAAAGATGTCAGTCATTCAATTTGTCAATAGTAAAACGAACTCTCTTAATTAACGGGGGAGTGATTCTCATTTGTCAGATAATAAATATGCTGGTTTAATCCTGTCAACATTTACCGTGACGGCTTTAGTTCCTTTAACAAAAGTAACCAATTTATTTGTACGGGACAATACTTTAAAAGGCCCTTCGTACAGCGGAGTAAAAAATTTCTTAAAACGTTCTTTCCGAACGAAAACAAAACTACAAGTCGAGATGTCTGAACTGACAAATGATTTGTAATTACCGTGGTGAAAAGGTGGAATGAACGTTAAATTATTAAATGAAGTACGTAATTTAGTAATAAAATAAGGAATATTCGGACAAGTATATGATTTAATAAAAAATTCACCAGGTATTCGTAAAGTTTGGTCAAAAACGAGTTCTGCGGAGAAACATCGCAAATCGTCTTTAGGGATGGTCCTGAGAGCTAATAGTATGATAGGAAGTTCATCTACCCAATGTTGTGTAGAAGTTTTAGCTCTCAGAGCAGTTTTGAAAGATTTATTAAACCTTTCAATCATACCGTTCGAGGAAGGATGATACGGTGTGGTTCGTATTCTATGAAATCCCAAAAATTTCGAAAATTCTTTGAACAGTTTTGATTCAAATTGGACTCCCTGATCGGTTGTCACTGTGACAGGGACACCGAATCGACAAACATAATTCTGAAATAACGTACGCGCTACAGTTTCTGCAGTAATATCTTGAAGTGGATAAGCTTCGGGACATCTAGTAAAACGTTCGATCACAGTAAAAATATAAGAACAACCTTTGGAAGAAGGTAATGGTCCTATTAAATCTATATGTATGTGGTCGAAGCGTCCTTTAGGAATATCAAAGTTAGCTATGGGACTCCTTGTATGTCTTGTCACTTTACTAGTTTGACAGCTAATACAAGTTTTTGCCCAGAGATTACAATCTAAAGACATTTTTTTGGGCAAAAAATAATTTTTAGAAACTAACGTTCTAGTCGCTTTGATACCAGTGTGAGATAAACCATGAAAAATATCAAAAATTGTCCGTCTATAAACAATCGGAACGTAAGGACGAAGTTTTGTGTGGGAAACGTCACACCAAATAAACTTGTCAGAATATGGAATTTTAATTTTCTTTAAATGAAAAGTTCTCTTTGTGTTTGATGAAGAATCTGTTAATAAAAATTTAGGGTCACAATCATCTTCTTGAGCTCTGCTCAATAAATTTAAGTCAAAGTTAATATCAACTAGGTTAGACTTTTGGGTTGAAATTGCGGAAATGCATTGTTGTAAAGAAGACGTATCATGCTCACGTGATAAAGTGTCTGCAACAATGTTATTTTTCCCTTTGATATGTCTGATTTCGCATGCAAATTGAGCAATGTATTCTAGATGTCTAATTTGCCTGGGAGATCTTTCAGTTTTAGTGAATAATGCTATTACCATCAACTTTATGGTCGTAAAGCATTTAAATGTCTCGGAGATTGGTGCACTTTCGCCAAAGATGTCAAAACCGACAATCGAAGATGACTGAAAGTCAATAATATTTTGACAACTGACGTTAATATTTCGGATAGTAAACGTCGTCTTTTTATATTTGTAATGCTAATAAATTAGAATTTCTCATTGACACAGGCGATGATTTGTCGATAGTACCTCGGAATCCGTTAACAGATATTAGAAGAAATCCCGATGTTGTACTCACGGCGGCTAATGTCTCAATTATAAATACCTTTGGGAAGAAATTTCTGAAAATTGATTTAAACTTACGTAGGTTATTTCCTTTCGTATTTAATATAGCAGATATCAACGTCCCAATTATCGGAGCAGACTTTTTATCTCATTTTGGTTTAATTGTTGATTTGAAACATAAATGTTTGATCGACAATATGACTAGTTTGTCAACATATTTATTTTCTAACAATGGTCCATTACATTCTCACATCGGGGTCACCAATATATGGGTTCTATGGACTCTTATTTACCCATATAAATTAAAATCAATATTAGTTTCAATTGGTATATTAATTAAAATCTTGAGAAAGGTATATACATAATCTTTTGTGTATATAATATTATTATATTATTGTATTATTATTTTTGTTTATTTTCTTTTCCTGGTTACTTATATTTACCCAGCAAGTGAATTGATCGCCACATTCGGCACTTGACCCATGTCCTCACGTCGGGTATGAGAATTTTGGTCCACTGAGCTACTTCCAGCGTGTCCGTCCACCGCGCCTGCCATCTCTCCAGACTGGTCTCCCTCTCCGCTTTCTTGGCTTGTAGCGTACCCCCGTCTTCTCTTTCATAGAGTCCTCCTTTCATCTATCAAAAGGTCTATGGGGAAGGATCCCTGCCACTACTTGAGTTGCGCTCGCTGATATCGATACCCGCTTATGACCCTTAATGGGGCTTTCTTTGGATGCTTATTAGCATTTGTCTATGCCGTCTTCTCTTTATAGTCGCGTGCCATATTGGAACTCCATACGTCAGTATCGACTGTGTCACGTTGCATAAGACCTCCCGCTTCTTGCTTCCAGGTCCTTTTATATTGGGAATAATTCTCGAAAGTGATGCTATATTCGAGTCTATTTTCTTGATCGTATGCTTGATGTGTTCGCCGAAAGTTCCCTTGTCGTTGATTATTATTCCTAGGTACTTCACGTATTTCTTGGGAATCATTTGGACGTCTCTCAGTTGGAAGCTGATATGTCTTCTGTCCCTTTTCCCTTTGAGGATAACCGCCTCCGTTTTTTCTGGGGTGAGTTCTAAGTAATGGCGTCTCATCCATGCGTCTATGATCTCCAAAGCGTCATCTGCTTTGGAGACTAGTCCTTCTGATCTGTCTGCTACTAGCACCAGAGCAATGTCGTCGGCAAATCCTACGACCCAAGTTTCCTCCGGCATTTTCTCTTTCAGAACGCCGTCGTAAAGGATATTCCATAATGTCGGACCGAGTACTGAACCCTGCGGGACTCCAGTTGTGAATTTGAAGACTTCTCTTTCGATCTCCAACCATCTTTCTTCGAGGTAGCTGCTCACGATGTTAACGAGGTACTGTGGGATTTTCCTTCTCGTTAACTCCTTCATGATGGGGGGGGGGGGATATCTTGCCGTCCAGTCACTGAACTTTTGAGCTTTTTGCCTTTTTCTGGATGTCTCCAACGGACTTTAATAATAGTATCCTATTTTTCCAAAATCCTTACAAGAATAGTGGTAATGAATGGTCGCTTTGTAATTAAAAGAGATTTCATTCGACGATGTCGATTATGTGTAAGTGCACTTGATGAAAATTTTGAACAGTTATTGTAATAATAAAAAAATAATAATAAAAATTTTTATTCTACTAATATTTTTTTTTTATTCTTGACAAACCAGCTATTTTAGTAAATTTTACTAATGCATTTAAAAAAAAACACGACTTAATTGTAAAAAATTAATAACAAAAAAAGATCTGTTCTCAACAACCAATTATTATACCGTGTTAAAGTCTGCATTAAAAGGAGAACTTTTTCTGATGGTCGGTCAACTTTCTGTGGTACATTCTTCTGGCAGGGTCAGTTAAAAATTAACTTTAATTTGTTTGTGAACAAAAAGTGTTCACAAAACCATTTTTTTTTTATTTGACAGAGAGTTTATGCAAATACTTTTATTGAAAAGTTACCACTTAAAACCCACTAGAAATAAAAAAATAACCAATTATATTAATTATATACTGGACACACTACGCGACTTCAATAAAAAATTTAAAAAATTGAAGTCATTTTTGAATCATCAACAGTTGTATTATGTATGTTAATATATTTCTTTATTGATTAACACCATCCATTTCTGGTTATTATAAAAACTGAGTTTTTTGTACATATAATTTTAAGCAGTATGAAGTTCACATTCATCCATGTTAGTTTTGTATATGCTTGTATTGAATACATATTTGTTTATTACAAGTGGGTTTAATTCATATTAATTAACCACCCTTAAGTTAATACAGAACATTTGGCGACGAGTTGTGTTCGAACTCAAGTGCAGTAGTAAAGTGCAAGTACAATTAAATTTTAAGTGCTGAAAATAAACCACGTGTTTAAAGTATCATACTGTATTTTTTTCAAGTGGTATAATTGGTGTTCAAAATAATGCCTGATCCGCCGGAAAGTGCATTATGTCCTTTGACAAATTTAGAAAAGTTTGATCATAAAACTTCAGACTTTTTAGTTTTTAAAGAACGATTAGCACAAACTTTTATAGTGAATAATATCAAAGATGGCGTGCGCAAAAGAGCCATATTGTTATGTTTTTTAAATGAAGAATGTTATATATTACTGAGAAATCTATGTACACCAGATTTACCGAAAACGAAATCGTATGAACAGTTACCTACTTGAAATATTAACCGATTTCTTTTTCCCAATTAAATCGTTATTTAACGAAAACGAACGTTTAAAATTTTACACGGCTAAGAGAGATGTTAATGAAAGTGTTTTGGAGTGGTCTGCTAGAGTCAAAAGTTTAGCAGCAAAGTGCAATTTTGGCGTAGAGCTAGAAGTAGTTATGCGTGATGTTTTCACCATTGGTTTGGGAGAAAATGCAGTTCGAGATAGATGTTTCGAAGAAGATCCTACTTTGGCAGCTACAACTATGGCTAAAATGGTAAAAATAGCATTAACTAAAGAAATTACGCTTGAAAACAAACATAATTCGGAAATTCCTGTCAGCATCAATGTGAAAACGGAACCAGCACATTTTAACCGACACCGTAGAGGCAACGCTTCACGACCGCTGTCCAGTCGTTCTTCGCAGCCAGCAGAAACTTCGAGTCGTTCACAGAATACGGCTACGCACAGTCAGGTAAATGGACGGAGTCATATGATAAGGAATTCACCTCAGCTAAATGCAAGTAAGTATAGTGTTTGTGGCCGTCGTAACCACAAATCGAGTAATTGCTCATTTCGAAATTGTATCTGTCATAAATGTGGAATAATAGGCCATCTGGCAAATGTTTGTAAACGTGCAATATGACGTAATAATACCCAAAATTTTACAACAGAAAATAACTCTATAAATTCAGAAGAAACAATTTATAGTTTACGTTCTATTGATATGGATAATAATGGCAATATTAAACCTAGTTATATTAAGTTGGTAGTAGAAAATATTCCTATAAATTTCGAGGCAGATTCTGGGTTTGCACCCGCTGCCATTTCAGAAAAATTGTATTTAAAATATTTTAAAAATAAATATCTTTTTGAAAATAATTTATCTCTTAAAGATTATATTGGCGTAACATTTGAACCAATTGGATATTTATTATTAAATGTAGTTTATGAAAAAAATAGCCATAATTTAAAAGTTTATGTCATACAAAATGGTGGCCCTCCTCTCATAGGCAGAAATGGCTTAAGTATGTTAAATTTAGGAATTGGTAAAATTAATCATATAGAAAAAATGTAAATATAAGTGCTTCGACCAATGTCAATCAACTAACCGAAAAATATAAAGAAATTTTTGATAATAGTCAAGGTACTTTTAATAAATACAAAATTAATTTGACACTTAAAGAGGGCGCAGTGCCAAAATTTTGCAAACTAAGAGCAGTTCCTTTGGCGTTAAAACCAAAAATTGAACACGAAATTGAGAGATTGGTTCAAAATAAAGTTTTGGTACCTTTTGAATTTTCTGATTGGGCAACCCCTATTGTCCCAGTGTCAAAACCTAGTAGAAATATTAGGATTTGTGGCGACTTTAAAATCACTTTAAATCCTCAGTTGGAGGTTCAACAATATCCTCTGCCCAGAATAGAATATTTATTTAGTCAATTACATGGTGGTGATAAATTTTTAAAAATGGATTTGTCAGAGGCGTACCAGCAAGTTTTAATAACAGATGAATCGAGAAAACTTGTAACAATCTCAACTCATAAAGGTCTTTTTTCTTACACACGTTTACCCTACGGAATAACAAGTGCGCCTAGCATTTTCCAAAATTTAATGGAGCAAATGTTTTTTAATATGCCCGGAGTTGTATGCTGTTTGGACGATATTCTCGTCACAGGAAAAAATGATCAGGAGCATATGATGCATCTTGAAAATGTTGTTTCAAAGTTAAAAGAATGTGGGTTAAAAGTAAAAAAAGAAAAGTGCTCTTTTCTCCAAGATTATATACAATATTTCGGTCACAAAATTGAAAAAACTGGTCTTCATACCACTGATGAAAGAATTTTTGCAATAAAAAATGTTCCAAATCCGAAAACGGTTACAGAATTAAAATCTTTTTTAGGAATGGTAAACTTTTACTGTAAGTTTATTCCTAACGCATCGACCATATTAAAACCTCTTTATAATTTACTTAAAAAAGATACGCCATGGTTTTGGTCTATAGAATGTCAACATAGTTTTGAAGAAATAAAAGAAATTTTAATGTCTTCGGCAGTACTTACACATTTCGATCCCAATAGAGTAATAAAGTTAACCGTTGACGCATCACAATTTGCAACAGGCGCGGTTATTAGCCATTTATATGAAGATAATACGGAAAGGCCAAAAGCCTTTGCATCACGTTTATTCAATTCTGCAGAACTAAAATATAGCCAGATTGATAAAGAGGAATGTGCTATAATATTTGGCGTAAAAATTTTTTTCAATACTTATACGGAAGAAAATTTTTATTATATTCTGATCATAAACCGCTTTTATCTATTTTTGGTCCGAAAAAAGGAATACCAGTATTCGCGGCGAACAGACTCCAACGTTGGGCTCATATTTTGTTAGCGTTTGATTATGAAATTCATTATGTGAGCTCTAATAAAAACAATACAGATTGCTTAACAAAGTTACCTATTTCTGACAATTTTATTGACAATAATACGAGTAGTAAAATCACTTATTTACATTACAATTTTCAAGTTGATGATATTTCATATTTGTGTTTTTTAAATGAGTCAAATTTTCCACTAAAATTCCAAGAAATTAAACAAGAAACTTCTAAGGATAAAATTTTAAGTAAAATATTTTTGTATGTTCATAATGGTTGGCCTAGTAAATGTCCATCATCTGATTTAACTCCATTTTTCAGTAGAAAAAATGAAATAACAATTGAGCAAGACTGCTTAATGTGTTCCCCAAAAATTTAGAAAAAGTATTTTGGACGAATTGCATTCTGCACATATGGGAATTGTCAAAATGAAGTCCCTAGCACGATCATATGTGTGATGGCCTTCAGTTGATAATGAAATTGAACAAATAACTCAAAATTGTAATACATGTGCAAAGTTTGCAAGTAGACCACCTAAATCTTCCCTAGTAGTGTGGGAATGGCCGAAAAAAGTATGGACACGCATTCATGCTGATTTTTTTGGTCCATGTTTAGGTAAATATTTTTTTATTGTTGAGGACGCTACCTCAAAATGGCTTGAATGTTTCGAAGTTAATAACATTACAACAAATGTAACAATTCAAATATTACGAGGTTTTTCGCCAGATACTGATTAAAGGAAACGTGCACTGATAATGGTCCAGCTTTTACGTCAGTTGAATTTCAAAATTTTCTTGTTAACAGTGGCATTAAACATTTAAGGAGTGCACCGTATAACCCTGAAACAAATGGTCAAGCAGAGAGTGGTGTAAAAATCTTGAAAAACTATTTTAAAAGGTAAAAATGCTGGTATCACAGATATAAATTTAATAATTAACAGATTTTTATTTCAATATCGAAACACTCCGCATACAACTAGAGGCGAAAAACCTTCAAAACTATTATTAGGCCGAAGTCTCCGTACAAAATTCGATTTATTGTTACCTTCCACAGAGACAGTGGTTTTGGAAAAACAAAAGTCACAGCAAAAATATTATAAAGGTAAAAAAGGCATAAGTTTTGATATAGATGATTATGTATGGGTACCTACGAGATTACAGGTCTAATACACCAAATTGGTGTGAAGGTAAAATTAAGAAAGTCATAGGCCGCAGGACCTATATAAGTATCCATTGATGGTGAAAATAATTGGAAAAGGCACGTAAATCAATTAAGAAAAAATAATAAAGTTATTTCAAACAAAAACCATGTTCCAATTATCTCACGACCTATTGTAAATATTTGTAATGAAAATGTACCTCAAATAAATCCTACGTCAAATGAAGTGAATAGTGAAAGTGAAAATTCTGTGGAAACCGCGACACCAAGTACGTCTACTGAGAATAACAATAATAATAGTAGCATGGAATCGAATAGTGATCATAATATTAGTCATTATAGAATTTTAAGGAGACGTAGTAAAATTTTGCCGCCTAAGAGATATCAGTCTAGTTTGTAATTTTTGTTTATAAATTTAGGAGGGAGGTGTAATGTATGTTAATATATTTCTTTATTGATTAACACTCTGACCACGGTTCATCCCCCCGGCGTCACGAACGTTGTATTCCTCTAGAACGGGGATGCGAAACGCAAAATATTATGCAACTTACGGAACAGACAATTTTGTTAACATTGGTCGTACTGCGCCGATTCCGATAGCGACCAATAGCAAATCGAGTGATCGATTGGCGGAGGGTGTTCACAAACTTCGTACCGTCGGAGTCTCGAACCGTACAGTATAATAATTCATAATCTACGAACGATTCGTGCCACCGGAGGTGTAATTGTGATTACTATTTCTGTGAGGTAAGGTAATGTATTGTTTGTGTTATTTTTATTATAATGGCAAATAAATTATTCTAGATAATAATAATTATCATCAACAATAAGTAAGAGAACCATGAAAATTTTGCAATTAGCACAAAAAGATAACCTAAATCAGACCCCGGTTATGCCAGTTGCTTCAAACAGTAAAACCAGCTTAGTGGACTATGATAGCTCTGAAACAACTTTGACTTCAGTAAGTACGTTTCATGATACAACAATTGAAGCAACATGTAATGACAAACAAGACCTGCGGTGTCAAGATATAGTGATTGAAACTGTAATGTTACCGGAAAATATCACGGCTCAAGTTTCACCTGTTTATCAAAATGTATCTTCATTCTCAAGCCAGAATTTCACGACTGAAACTGCACTTATGCATCCTGAAGATGGTGCTGAAAAACCATCAGATATTGTACCTATGCGTCATGAGAGAAGTGAAGATAATAATGACAAGTATTATTTTTCTGATGAAACAGATGAACCTTTCTCGAGCGATGACTCTGTGGTTGATCGAACATACTTTCCTTCTTCGTCATCAGATGAATCAGACGTTTCAAGCGGCGTGAAGAATAGCCTAACAAATAACGTATATGGTGAGGATGTAGAAGAACGCACTACCGGGCGTCAAAATGACGCGACACCAATTTATTTCTCAGGGGGCGCCAGTCGCGTATTACCCCGTTCTTCTACCTCCCAGGCGGGTTCGAGATAAGATGCACTTCGGTAGCCGAGTAATGGACCAAGGCTGCACTACCACAGATCGGAAACTACGCTCTCTCTGGACCCGAATTCCCTCGTTAGGAGTTTAGGCACCTCTTAATTTCCTGAATTTTTGCATAAAAAAATCCCAACCGAAGAATTTCTCTGCGGAGGGATTAGTTTTGGTACGCGAAAATCACGTTTTGGTCCATTAATAACGGAATACATTTCTCAAAAAACGCATAAAAAAATCCCTATCAAACCTCCGTAAAGCAACCAGAAGGTCGAACGTTAATGCGAATTAACTCGACACATCCGGTTTTCTATACGAAAGTTCCAGGGATTATAGACCGTCAACAGGCCTCAAGATCAATTAAGAAATATTAGTTCAAAGAATCCGTTTATTTAACAGAATTGGTTATACAAAATTCTCAAGATAAGAATCGTGCCTTCCCCAATCAAGGTAGTGACTTTCAGACCATACAAGCGAGAGCGCTCACGCTAACGATCGATTAGGTAGAAAAGATTCATACATACCTTCTCAGAATCAAAATGCGAGCTTTTAGAATCATTTCAGACTCTGGGTAAATGAATAATTAAGGCTGACTGAAATTAACTTAAAAAAGTTTTACTAAATGAATTTAGTTTCGCTAGAAACTACTTAGCTTTAAAGTTCTTGTATCGTGGAGATTCACGTACTCAAACACATTCAGAGGACTTATTACTGCATAAGTTGAGTGGCGTTCGATCAGTCCACGACTTACTAACCCTTATCACAGTCGATTAATATTATCGATTTGGCAGCGTCTCACCTTCGAGCGACTTTTAGGCAAAATTGAATTTTTGGATTTTTATGCACAAGGCGTTTTCCTCTATAACTTTGTCATTTGAAAAGCCCTGTTATTGGCTTTTCTACCATTGCTTTGTCTGGACCACTCAACGCGCTCGACCAAATTGCGAGCCGCTGAGTCAATCCAAACTCTTTCCATGCGAGAAACCGGCCTTGTACATGTGCATTGATTTTTATCAATTTTTGCTTATCGGCACTACGCCGGCTTTGACAAAATCTTCTATTTTGCCTTTCGGATGCAGTGCATCGTTAAAATTTTATGCTCATACTTTAGAATTGGGCTTTTAATGACCGTACCTCAAAGGTCAATGTCTTTGGTTGAGGAATAAAAAATAATTTAAATTATATTTTCGTGGTACTTTTTAAACTGACTTTGTGGTACTTTTGAAAAATCCATTTTAAGACCAATTTTAGCGTACTTTTGAAAAATCGATTTTCGAGCCAAATTTCAAGGTACTTTTGAAAAACTAATCTGCGGGTGAAATTTTGGCGTACTTTTGAAAAATCGATTTTCAAGCCAAATTTCAAGGTACTTTTGAAAAGTTAATCCGCGGGTGAAATTTTGGCGTACTTTTGAAAAATCGATTTTCAAGCCAAATTTCAAGGTACTTTTGAAAAGTTAATCTGCGGGTGAAATTTGGCGTACTTTTGAAAAATCGATCTTCAAGCCAAATTTCAACGCAGTTTTGAAAAATTAGTCTGCAAGTGAAACTTTGGCGTACTTTCGATAAATCGATTCCTGGGCCAAATTTTGACGCCCTTCCAAAAATATTATTTTTCAAAGTCCAATTTATGGTACCTTTGAAAAAGTATATTATTCATAAATCTTTGTCATTATATACTTCTACTCTCATATTCTGAACCAAAAACATTTTTCCTAAGTGAAAATTCGGTGTTTCTTCGAATTTTCACCTGGTCATTTCCAACGCCTTATAGAACCCAAAACGGTCCTTATGGACTGATCTACGCCTCTGCAGACTCCCAAAAATGTCTTTAAATGAAATTTTTGCCTAAGTCGAATTTTGATTATGTCTTCAACTTAGGACGATTTTGGAGAGTTCTACAACAAGGACTCCGATTTTGAAGAACAGGATGAAGCGAATGGAAATGAAATGCAGGATGAAGTGGATGAAAATGAACTGTGGACAGATATTCAAGAAAGGGAGGCAGATTTCGAATTTGAAGGACAATCAACCTCTACAACAAATATCGACTTATCAGAGATCAAAGAACCCATTGATGCATATAAATTATTCGTCTCAGATGAAATTCTCCGCCTGATAGCTTTCGAAACAAATAGATATGCAGATCAGTCACGGAAAAATTCAGCAAATAATATATGGACGGATACAGACGTGGAGGAGCTAAAAGATTTTTTTGCCATTGTAATAGCTATGGGTTTAGTACCATTACCAGCTCTGCATCTGTATTGGTCAAAGGACGATATATTTGCCAACAAATTTGTCTCCTCGATCATGCCTCGCAGTGGCGGCTGGTGAAATTTCAATATTTTTTTTCTCGTCTGTGGCGCATGGGACCCATACGAAACTTGGGAAATAACATCTAGAGAAGCACTTCTCTAATGACCCCTAAAAAATTTTGAAAAAGCAGTTTGCGAAAAAATTTTTGAAAATTCGCTAGCCTCCCCTGGGTCTAGGGACCCCTGTTTACTTTTATTTTTTTTTGTCATATGCATTTGACTTTTCATAAAAATGCATCGACATTGAAATATTGTAATTTGTTAAATTGTAAATTACAAAATTTCAGTTCATTGTATTTCAGTTAGTAATGAAAATATTTTTACAAACTCTAAAATCTGTCGATGCATTTTTATGAAAAGTCAAATGCATATGACAAAAAAAAATAAAAGTAAACAGGGGTCCCTAGACCCAAGGGAGGCTAGCAAATTTTCAAAAATTTTTTCGCAAACTGCTTTTTCAAAATTTTTTAGGGGTCATTAGAGAAGTGCTTCTCTAGATGTTATTTCCCAAATTTCGTATGGGTCCCATGCGCCACAGACGAGAAAAAAAATATTGAAATTTCACCAGCCGCCGCTGATGCCTCGTGATCGTTTTTCGATGCTTTTGAAGTATTTACATTTTGCAGACAATAGTTTCGTGGACAATAATCGACTGCACAAAATTCAACCGCTTATTAATATGTTGTCATCCAGATTCAAAGACGCTCTTATGCCAGGAAAGGAAATTGTGGTTGACGAGAGTATGATCCCATTTAGAGGAAGATTAATATTCCGCCAGTATTTACCTAATAAGACACATAAATACGGCGTGAAAATTTATAAACTGTGCACATTAGAGGGTTATACATATAGTTTTATAATTTATACTGGTAAAGGTACTACCCCAAAAAATATTCCACACACTGAGTTTATTGTGTATAAACTTCTGGAAGGTCTTGATAACCGTAAAGGCAGAATATTATACGCAGACAATTTCTACTCTACTATACCACTAGTGAAAACACTGTACAAAAGAAACATGATGTATTGTGGCACACTGCGTTCCAATAGGAAGGGAATACCCAAATCATTTTCCAAAAAACTCAAAAGGCATGAGGTTTATGGGCAAGAATGTCACACGATCAGAGTAATTATGTGGAAGGACAAAAGGCCCGTTATGATGATAACTTCAAATCCTCTTCATACCGATAAGCTTGTTGAAACAGGAAAGAAGAATAAAAACAAAGCTGCAGTAAAAAAGCCTGGTGCCGTGTTAGATTACAACAACGCCAAAAAAGGAGTGGATCTCAGTGACCAAATGTCCTCGTACTTTACTGTCTTACGAAAAACAATGAAATGGTATAGGAAGGTAGCCTTTGAGCTTTTATTTGGTACATCTGTTGTCAATGCCTGGGTTATATACAAAAGAGCTACAAACAATAAAATTTCAATGTTGGAGTTCAGAAGAGCTTTGGCAACTTCATTAACTGCGAGAAAAAATACCAAGGAAAAGGGACCCAAGAAATCTATACATATTTTTGTCAAGCCAGAAGGTCCAGGCCGTAAACCACGGAAGAAATGCGTAGGTTGTTACAGGAAGCTGCGAGCAACTTTACCAAGCATTGCAGCCGACAGGAAAACAAGAAAAGTGATAAGTTTTTGTGGTGGATGTGACGGAAACCCTGGTTATTGCTTGGACTGTTTTAATGAAGCCCATAGGAATTGATACTTTTCTGTTCATAAGTCTATTTTTTTTTACTTTTTCACTACCTTTTTCTATGTCAAATGTATCATTTAAATACTAAATATATTTAAAAAGGCACTGTCTCCATTATATTATCCCAGTATTGAAATATGAGACTTCTAAAATGGCACATATAAAATGGATAAGTAATAAAGTAACAATTTAAAATTAAAATATTCTATAAAAATCTTAGTGGGCGCTTTTATATGGCTGGCAGTGTACATTAGATAAACCATCAAAAACACAATTGTTGAAACTAAGCATTTAAAATTAATTTCTTGTAAATGGTTCTATATAATGTTGACATTGCTTTGTAAACTGCGTATTTTTAGGATATCATAACTTCAATAATTTTAAAAACTAACTCTCCCTTACGCAGAAATTAGATTAAACAAACTTTAACATGACAAAAAAAAACAAGGTTCGAGAGAAAATGTTATTAAATGACACTGAAATTACAGTAAATTTGAAAATGTTGATGGGGGTCACCGGGGTCCCGAATCGTTAATAAAGGAAAATCCACGTTCGGGACTCCAGTGACCCGAATTGCATATTAAAGTAAATCTGTAATATTAGATCCGTAGTCAGAGTGTTAACACCATCCATTTCTGGTTATTATAAAAACTGAATTTTTTGTACATATAATTTTAAGCAGTATGAAGTTCACATTCATCCATGTTAGTTTTGTATATGCTTGTATTGAATACATATTTGTTTATTACAAGTGGGTTTAATTCATATTAATTAACCACCCTTAAGTTAATACAGAACAAGTTGGATAACCAATATTACATAACTTTTTGATTGGAAATGATCTCCCTTATTACCTCACTTTTTTTGATAGCCCACTTATGGGACACCCTGTATACTCTTAAAAAGATCTGAAATGCGTATTATCAGTAAAGTAGCGAGTGATGGGGTATTCGAGCTAAAGGTAAAGAACTCTTACCTTGACAAAATTAGTAGTCATTTTAATGAATTCATTTAGATGATAATAAAGACGATTACTTACTTTCAAGTTTGCTTCAACCTCATTATCCTCCAATTTTCCCAGTAAGTATGAGAATGCGTTCAACGCAGAGTACCAAGGGTAATATTCAGTTTCATCGATAAGAAAATCAGCTAAGTCGAAGGCTAAAGCATAACTTACTTCTCCTATTCTCGCAATATTAAAAATATCATCGACCAATCGGGCTCTAGTTAAAACCTCCATTTCAGTTCTTTCGTCGCCTCTCAGATAATTTATAAACCTCCTCCACAGCTGATCTTCATAGTTAACTCTGTAGAACGATCCACCTTGTAGATTAAACAACAGCCAGATGTTACTTCCACCAAAATATAACATATCATCGTCTTTGGTGTAAAATACATCTAATGATTTGTTAAATTTTTTTTCACCTTGCGTAGTACTCGTAAGTGGAATGTCCCATTTATCATTATCGTAAACTGATGAATCATCGATAGGATATACAAAACGTTTCTGAAACATATTCACGATTATAATAGAAAGTTACTTCGCAGTAATAGTTACAATGAAGAATGCTATTTTACTGCCACATACACGTAGTGGAGTGAAAGCATAGTAACGCTAAAAGTAAATTAGTTTTCTCTTTGTTCAAATCGGCTTAAAATGTCATTAAACGTCAAGATTTTAATTTTGTGCAAATAAGAAATTATTGTCTGTCCTATCTGTCATTCTGTCTATAACTTCTCTTGTGCACGCTTACTCTGGAATGGTTTATGAATATCGACTTGAAGTTTTGTACACATGTGTATTATAACGAGCTCTGGAAATAAAATATATGTTGATCCTATTCCGTTAAAAGGTTGGGGGAGGGGGATTGATGGGGGGTAAATTGAGTAAATGAAGGTAAATAGGTAGAGCAAGCAAGTAAGAGTCCCTAATAATGAGATTTGGTGTGTGTACGAAAAGCCAAGGCCTCAAAGTTTTTTTGGCATCAGCCACCACTTACTCCAGCTGGGGGTGCAAAACCCAACGGCAGCCTTAGCGGATCCGGGAGGGGCAAGCGTCTTCCTCTCTGATGTCGACCGTGGGCTTGTTTGGCTAACCACCCACAATCCCAATCCTCCGGTTCCAATTGGCCGAAGATAGAGCCCCAACGATCGACCCCGGGCGGATAAGGGTCAAGGGCAAGGTGGGACCCAACAGGATCGGCAGCCCCTTGCTGACGACCACGTGGCGAAAAATTCACTTTTCTGCAAAAAGCTCTCACGCCTCTTCGAACCACCTCAGCGTGTTGCTGATAATCCGCCGACTGCAGATTAGATGGGGAGCTTATGAAAACGTATGAAGAGAAACTTCCACTCAACAGAGAGTCCTCAGCCCTGGCAGACTTTGAAAACTATTGCCAAAGGTTTCAGCAACTGCACGAGGTGTGCCAACCAATAACTCCAGAAGAGGTTCGAAGAACTCTTGAGGGCTCTAAAAATTTTGCTGCTCCAGGTTCCGACGGGATAAATAACTTTTGGTTGGTTTTGCCAAAATTTCTGATGTCTGGCTAAATGGGAAGCAGCAAATTCGAACCTCCTTCTCTCTGTTGAAGAGTAGGGATGTATCGAAATACATGTATGTAGAATTTGTTTGCTCTACGCTCGCTCTCTAGTCGATTTCAAATATTGTTTTATTAAAATTCTATGAACAATTATATCCGCATAGTGGTGTGCAAATATGGTATCACAATTTTTTCGTTGCAAGAGACTTGGATAGAATATTTGGCAGAAGTTTTCAATTTAAGAAATAAGTCAAATGTATTAGATTCAGATTAAAGTCTGAGTAAATCTCTTACTATTTATTTGGATTTTTTGTCATTTTCTGTAAAAGCACCGCTGACAAGAAATCACTACTTCCACATCCAGATTTGCTACCCAAGTCTCTCACAACGAAAAAATTTTGTATGTGGAAACAATTGTTTATGGAACTTTAATAATATAATATTTGAAATCGTCTACCCACAAGAACCCATAAAACGATATCCTGCATCGATAGTGGTGTGGGGGTAGTAATAGGGGTGATAGTGTGGATCAATGAAGTAAAAAAAATATTTTGAGGCCTTTGGTTCTTGTACACATACTAAATCTCAGTATTTTTTTTCACCCACTTTATAATGGGGTGGGGCAGCAATGGAAATAGCTAAGCCAAAATTTTTTTTGAGACATTAGCTTCTGTTGTATATACTAAATACAAATTTTATGGAGTCTTACCTGCTTGATTTACCTGTTTGCCCAAATATAACCCAATATATCCCCCAACCCTTCAACGGAATAAGATGAAAATGTAATATAGTTCTAGATCTCGTTGAATACATAAGTGTACCAAATTTGAAGTCAATATCTTAAACGGTTACAGAGTAACGGTGGGCACAAAAAAGTTACAGACAAACAGACCGACAGGCAGAATTTTTTTGGTCAAACATAAAATCTCGATATTTCATGACATTCTAAGCCTATTGAACAATGAAAGTTTTTAAAAAATTTTTTTGTCGTTTTTGTACTTCCACTGGATATAGAAGTAATATTTAAGAAAATGTTAATGAAAAAAAGTCTGTGCCAAATGGATCAGACAGAGGCTGGTTTTTATTACTTCTGATCAGTACAAAATGTACCAATACCCAAAAATATATAAATTGAAACAAAAGTGGTAAGTGTTAGTCCTATAATTAAAAATTAAATTAATCTTTAATTACAGGATCATCATTTAACATTTTTGTTTCAGTACAAATACCCGTAATACAAATATAACTTATTTTTTCCAATGTATCCATATTCACTACTAATGGAATGTTTAACTGCAATAACATGAGTTATTGAAGCCCATGTGCTAAGCATACTACATGAAGTATTTCCATCCATCGATAAGAAACAATAATAACTTGTCCTTATTTTTTAAATATCTGTCATCTCAAAAGTCTTGTAGACTTGAATTCACTGCAAGCATTGATTATTTCGTCTACGCTAAGCCAGATATACTTCCCATTAAACTCAGAAAAAATTTTCTGTCTAATATTTTAGCACTCCATAAATAAATATTTTTCTCTTAGTGACTCCAAGGCACCTTAACATTACTATATTTGCCACTAATAAATTTTTTCATAAATTACCTAATGTCGATTGTCTAGTTTCGACCACAGTATGTATCATAAATTCCATTAAATCTAAATTAGAAAACCGCTGCCCAAGGAATCACTACTTCCACATCCAGATTTTCTATCCAAGTCTCTCACAACGGAAAAATTTTGTATGTGAAAATAATTGTTTATGGAACTTTAATAATATAATGTTTGAAATCGTCTACCCCAAAAACCCATAAAACGTGGGGGGGGTGGTGATAGAGGGTGGTAGTGGGGGTGGATGAAGTAAAAAAACATAGTTTTCGGTTCTTGTACACACACGAAATAACAATTTTTTTTCACCCCCTCTAATAATTGGGTGGGAGTGGAGGTAATGGAGGTGGCTAATGCCAAGAAACTTTTTGAGACTTTAGCTTCTCTATATACTATATACCAATTTTACGGACTCTTACCAACTTGCTTTACCTATTTTACCCCAATTTACCCCAATTTACCCCCCAACCCGTCAACAGAATAAGATGAAAATATAATATAGTTCCAGATCTCCTTAAAGTACATACGTGTACCAAACAAGTCAGTATCTTAAACGGTTCCAGAGTAATCGTGCGCACAAAAAAAGTTACAGACCGACAGACAGACAGAATTTTTTTCCACTCAAACTTAAAATCTCGAAGTTTCGTGACATTCTAAGCCTATTTGAACAATACAAATTTTCAAAATTTGTGTCGTTACTATATTTCCACTGGATGTGGAAGTAATTAGGTTGTATGTCATTGTAGGGAAAGCTACCTACGCTAAGTTTATGGTTTTCTGAAGAAATATGTATGTTAATGTTTGTATTGCATGACCACGAAATTTTTCTCTCACATCCAATTCAACAAGACTTTATTTATAATTAAAAATATAAGTGCGCCTAGTCAGAACCAGGCCCGGAGCCAACCAGTGTTATAGTATTGTCTACCTTCAAATTGTGAACCTCATAGCAGCGGATCCAAGAATTTACCGTCAGTTTTGTAAGATATACAACGGTTGTGAAACATTTTATGAAAAAAATATAGGTGAAGAGAGCTGTAATCCTTGTAACATTTCGGGTTTAATTATAAGTATTATAAATTTGGATGAAATCAACAAATGTGCGTACTTTTCATACCTGTGAAAGTTCCGTAATTTCTACCCTATCATCATCTGATTCTGTTAATTTGGCGGAAAGTAAAGGAAATCCAGGTGAAAAAGCCCATGTTTCTAGATAGGGATAATACTTCTCTTTTTCTTGAGATATGACTAAGTCACGTAAAATATCTCGACCATCTGTTTCTAAGTCTTGTCTGGAACAGAAATAATGATTTAGTTCAAATATGTTCAAGTGTAAATCGACGGAGTAAATCTTTTGGTTACTGGCGTTACTGCCTTCTACGCCACTTCAAAGACCACCTTTTAGTCTAGGAGATAGCTACATACAGTGTGTCCCAGGATAGATGTAACAAGAGGTGTAATGGACCAAAAATTTTGGAATTTTGGAATGGTATTTGTGAATTGAGTCCTGCTTGTTGTAATACTAAAGTATACCGAAAATGACTTGATTTGGTGTTCTACAGGGCGTTTTATAAGCAAAGTTGTAAAAATCACCACTAATAAAGTACCTTTATTTTTCAAAATATGAAATAATTCCACTAAGAAAAGTTATTTAGAATGTAATTTTATACCTCCGTATCAAATTTCAGGAATATAAAATAATTTTTTTGAAACTTCCCATTTTTTGCGAATTAAGAGTTGAATTCATATTTAAAATTGTATAGGAGCAAATGTTAATCATCTCAAAAAGTAAGCTATTGGTAAATAAAAAACTGAATATACGAGATGTAAGAAGATATAATGTTAATCGAACTAATTGTGAAACAAGAAACAATTACTAACAGAGGATTAATGAGGTTTAAAAATTATTATAACAAGTAATAAATGTCAAAAATATAACAGATTCACAAACAAATTAATTATTGACCAATACTAAACAATGTTTACAATTTTTTTATTATTCGACGTAGCTACCACCCACATCCACACACATTTCGATCCTTCGCCTGAAGTCTTTAAAACTGTTTCAAATATGATCTAACGGTATGGAGTTTACGGCATTTTTAATTCTGTGCTTCAATACTGCTACATCGTTAGGAAGTGGTTCACCGTAAACCAACTGCTTGAAGCGACCCCATAAAAAGAAATCCAATATTGATAGGTCTGGGGACCTCGCCGGCCACTTGATCGGTCCATTTCTGGCAATCCAATTTTCTCCAAAATTTAAATTCAACCACCGATTAACCATTTCTGTGAAGTGGCCAGGGCAACCATCATGTTGAAAATGAACTAAAGGCATATCTCTTAAAATATTTAAATGTTCTTCAGAAAATCTTTCAAGAAGCTGTAAATAAGTGTGCTGGTTTAACCTTCCCTCAATGAAATAAGGTCCAACAACTCCAACGTGATAAGAAACGGCACACCACACATTCACTTTTTTATAATATTGTCTTCTACAATGAATTCTAAAATTTGGATTTTCAGAAGCCCAAAACCGACAATTCTGAGATGAAACAACACCATTGGTTGTGAATGTGGATTCATCTGAGAAAATTATGAAATTATGAAAAAATCTCTCTTCCATGATTTTTTCTCCAATGGTCAAACAAAAATCCAACCTACGGCCGTCATCTCCCTCTTCAGGCGTGTGTTTATAATTTGCTTTATATGCCCTAATTTTCTTTGCCTTGTAAATTCTTTGGAGTTCAGACTTGCTAATACTAATAAGAGCTGATCTCTCTCTTAGTGGCGTCCTAGGATTTTATATAACAGAGGCATGAGCTATAATAGCCCCAAAATTGTCTTCATCATATGCTTTTATTTTCTTTTAATGTTAAAAACACTACCAGTAGCCAGAAACTTTTTATTATTCTCATAGCCTGAGTACGTGACAAAGCAGTGTTTGGAAATTTCAAATTAAATTATTATTCTCATAGCCTGAGTACGTGACAAAGCAGTGTTTGGAAATTTGAAATTAAATTGGCTTACCACTTCTCTTAGCGAGTTTTCACCGCCAATTCCGTAGCATTGCACAATATAAATTTTTTCACGCACTGTGAGTACCATTTTCACTTAATTTTTTATGCTTGGTTCGTTAATTTGAAACAGAAATTAAGGATAATATTGACTACGTTTGTCAATAATAAATGATAAATGTGTATCCACTGCTTTTCTCATAGCCTACTTTTAGCTTCTATATAACTTTAAATCTAGGGCGGATCTGGACCTTGAGCTTGGAGGGAGGGGGGTAACACTGAACCCAAAATTTTTTTTAAATATTAATTCACAAAAAATAATTTCTATGCAGTTTTTATGGAATGGTTCAAAATAAAATACTAGTTTATTGAAAAAATGGGAAGTTTCAAAAAAATAATTTTATATTCCTGAAATTTGCATTCTAAATAACTTTTCTTATTGCAATTTTTTTGGTATTTTGAAAAATAAAGGTACTTTATTAGTGGTGATTTTTACAATTTTGCTTATAAAGCAGCCTGTAGAATATCAAATCAAGTCATTTTTGGTATACTTTAGTTTTACAACAAGCAGGACTCAATCCCCAAATATCATTCGAAAATTCCATTACACCTCTTGTTACATCTATCCTGGGACATCAATTTTGGCCAAAATTGGAACGTAGTATAACACTTTCTGACCAGGCAGAAAATTTTCTCTGTCAATTCTTATTGCTGGAAAACCATATGCCAACATTTTCTGCTTGCCCATTTTCCAGATTTTTGGCCAAAAATTGGACTTTTGGCCAAAAACGGGCTAACAGTGGTGCTTTTCAAAAAAATGTTGGCACCCTCTCAAACTTGTAGTTTCTGTATAAAAGAATAGTTTCTGGTGCCAACATTTTTTCCCCCAATAATAGGTATTTTAACCTATTATTATGCCAAAAATTTTACAAAAATGAAACATTTAGCGAGAAAAAATTATCCTTTTTAATAGTATTTGAATGTTCGGGGGTTTTGGGGGTGGTTTGGGGAGTTACATTAAGAGAAAATGTTGGTACTCACAACCTTTGGTACAAAAACTACTTTTTTTTAAAAGTACCAGTTTTGGCCCGTTTTTGGCCAAAAATCTGGAAAATGGGCAAGCAGAAAATGTTGGCTAATGGTTTTCCAGCAAAGAGCATCGACAATGAAAATTTTCCGCCTGGTCAGAAAGTGTCATACCACGTTCCAATTTTGGCCATAATTGATGTCGCCAGTGATGCCAATTGCACGGAGAAGAAAACTTGGCATATATCGAATGTTGATCGTCAAGATATCCTCCTTAACTAGCACCAAGCTCCAAAGTGTTATACTATGTTCCACAATTGAATATTTTCTGGGGGCGGCTAGTGCCAAAACGGGCAGGGGGGAGGTCTGACTTACATAAGATAAAACACTCAGAAAAACATTTGCTAAAATATAACAGCAATGCCAACATGTTATATCCCAGGCCCCATATATGCAGTTATCTCCTAGACTATTAAGTTCTGCAGATTTAGATTTGGTTGAGCAAATGAGATAGTTCATAAATTAGACATATTGTTAGTTGTTAGACACACAATTAGAAAGTATTTTTCTACTACAAGCACGAAAAATGTTAGAGAATATTATTTAGGTATTATGCAAATCACAACTTACACAGTTGTTGTGATCTAATCATGATAAAAGCAAATAAATAAAAAATAATTAATTGTAAACGAAAAATGTTCATTTAACGAGCATAAATTTATTCATAAAAAACTACATTTTGTACAGAATTTCATTTCGCATCAGTTGCTAGGCAACAAATGCGATATCGAATATTTCGTGTTCGAGCCATTGTAAAGTGAAGGCGGTTTATCACAGATTATGACGTCCAGCGACGGAGTGGTTAAATTTCATCAGTTTGTTCTGTTAACATTTTTGTAATGGATAACTTTATAGTTGTTTATAGCATATAAACGTGAACAATATTGTCACGCAGTAATTATAATTTATGCCAAATTTATTTGAAATACCCAGTACATCATGTTTAGAATTACTCAGAAATAAATATCATTGGAATTCTTAAACAATGTTGTGTCGAAAGAAATCAGATTGCATTGAGCAAAGGAACTGCAATGTCAGCAATAAACTGGCATACTTTGTAACCGTGGTGCAATGCTAAATCAGTAAAAATGTGATGGCTGGAAAATATTCGAATTTAAACAGTTAGTTGGGTTCTGGTTTTGAGGCAGCGAGTTGCTGTGCGTGGCTCAACTCCCCTCTAGTCGGGGAGCCCTCCCTAGCTGTACGTGCACCCCCCAACCGATCCTTGGGGACAATGTTTTTCATAAAGATTAAAACCTAAGGAACAATTTAACACATGTCCCCCCAAAAAGAACTGGCTGTACTTTTAAAATGGCGGCCATATGTTGAAAAAAACTGTTGTCAACTTTGTTTTTGTCATTTAACACAAAAACTAAAAAAGATGGGCAAAAACTTTTTTACAAAAAACAACGTGCATAAAATGTTCTACAATTTTGTTCCTATACAATATTTTAATAGGAGTTACCATTTTCCAGATAAATGAGTCCAAAATTAAGAAAACATGGAAATTCATATATCGGTAAATCACTTAGAGGAAATAACTGTGACAATAATTGTAAGGCGTATAATATAACTTTATATTATTAACATAACAAAAAATAAAATAAATTGAAAAAAATTAATAATAATAATAATATTATAATTTGCGGACATTTATCTCGAAAACGGTAATAATGGTACCTGGAAAATTGTAACTCCTATCCAAATATTGTATAGAACAAAATTGTAGGAAATTGTATACACTTTGTTTTCTACGCAGAAAGCCTTTCTCCATGTTTTTTAGTTTTTGTGTTAAATGACAAAAACAATATTTGCAATTTTTTTTTAATAGACGCCATTTTGAAAGTGCAGCCAAAATTATTCCTTAGGCTTTAATATTTATGAAAAACATTGTCCCCAAGGATCGGGGGGGGGGGGGGGTGCACGGGCACCCGTAGTACTCCTAGCCTAACCTCAAAGAGTAACATTAATGGAGTAGAAATTATTTTGTTTTATCTTGTTCTGTTTTTATTATTGTTTGATGATAATAAACTTGTACCTTGTTGTTTTCTACCACTACGTTCCATTTAATTCCACATAATTCGAAAATATAACAAATGAACTCAATAGGGATTTACCTTCGATACAAAGGAACTCACGTATAAGAAAAAGTTTATACAATAAAGTAACAGCGGAAATTTGTCATGATATATAAATCGCTGTCACATATTGGTGAATTTGTGTGTATAGAAGGTAAATCCCTATTGGGTTCATTTGTTTCATTTTCGCGAATTCCTAAAACCAAACCCTCTCGTATATGCCAAGCGAGTAATTTAACCACTCCGGACATGAATGGTTCATATACGAGACATATAGGTGGAAGTTAAGGCCCTGTGGAAGGGGCGATCATGACATAATGTGGAGGCGCCGGGCGCCGAAAGGGAGGCACTGCCTGCTGCCCTTTGAAAGCCTCTCAGTAACACGTTGCGTCGTGGATTTGTATTCCAAATTGTGATTTTGATATTTGTAAGTATTCTGTTATTGTTTTATTGTTATTATTAAACAAATATTGTTTTGTTGAAGTGAGTGGATTTAATTTGACATTTCAATTGAGATATTCGGATACTAGACTGGCGGTACATGACCAGTCAGGTGCAACGTATTTAAAATGCATGCCAATCGTATATATGAATGTAATTACCATGAATATGCCAGAAACGCAAATTTTAGGCAGTCGTCGCGTGCAGAAGGACGTGCAAATCGATTTTTTTTGTTTTTTTTTTGTTTTTTTTTTTAAATGGATGCCAAACGAAAAGCCATGAAAAAAAATACAGCGAAAATTCATTGGTATGCAGTTTCCGCGCGCAAAACAAATTTTGGTGCGCACATTAAAATTTCTTTGGTATTTTTGATTTTGGATGATTTTGATATTGGATTTTTTTTCACGGCTTTTCGTTTGGCACTATTGGCATCCATTTTAGAATAAAAAAAACAAAAAAATACAAAAAAAATCGATTTGCACATTTTTCTGCACGCGATGACTGCCTAAAATTTGCATTTCTGGCACATTCATGGTAATTACATTCATATATATGATTGGCATGCATTTTAAAAACATTGCATCTGACTGGTTATGTACCGCCGGTCTATATAATTTTCAGCTTGAGCACGCTTTGGGCATGACAATATGTTGTCGTAGAAAAAGTGCAGTATGCAACCCGTACCAAATGACAATTCTGCACCAGTGTGAAAAAACTTTCATGCTTGTGCTCGTTGTATAATATACTATTATTATATATATAGGGCTCGACCCAACTTCTCTAGGTACGCCCAGAATGCAAGCGAGGAAACAAAGTCATCATAAATGAAATATCGAAACAACACGTCTTTGACATCATGTTTGTTGTATCACCCATCCCTGTGGGAGAGGCATAGGATGAGACGAGGTATCCCATATTTTTATACAATAATTAATTAATCTATATATCATACTACTCATATATTTTATGAGGAAATTGAAAATGTTTCTTAATTCGTAAATAGATGGATCGCTCACAAAAATTTAATCTGCCGACGCGACGGTAGCAGCCATCATAGAATTGACTAATGCAGTTGAATAGAGAATGGGTTTTAGTGTTTTAATGGAAAACAAATTTTTCTCATAGAATGAAAATGGCGCATAAGTCAACTAAAAGCTATCCTTTCATGGTGGCGTGTCGGGAGTTACGATGGGATGAAAAAAGGCAAGTATTTATTGAAGTACCAACCTCTCACAATCTTTCTATGTAAGATTTGGATAATTAATCACATGAATAAAGAAATAAAAATCCAACCGAAAGTATCTCATTTTTTGCAATTTTAATTATAGCATATAGTCCAGTGTTTGACGATTTTTCGCACAGAATTCTTTCGGACAAAACCGATTGACGTAAAATATGGACAGTAATTAGGGAATGGCACAAGGAAAAAAAGTTATATAGTGCCGATGTGTGCTTTTATCCTGGGGGTGGATGCCTCCTCGGGGGTGGAAACTATTACATTCAAAATGAAGAAATAGATAAGGGAATGAATTATAAGCAAAAAATGTTCTATAAAGTTTTTTCGATGAGTCAATACTTTTTGAGTTAATCGTGATTGAAGATGTTGATTTTTCATCTAAAAAATGTTTTAGAACGATTTCTCGCGAATAACTCGAAAACCTTACGTTTTATCAAAAAAAATATATTATAAGCAAAAATGAAGCTTATAAAACAAATCGATTTTTTTTTATTTCTGTAAATGTAATATGAACCGAGTTATGGCTCGTTGAAGGTGATTTTTTGTTCGTCGAAAACTGAATTCGAACCTTTCAACGTTAAATAACGGAAAAACGGAAAATTTTTGGAGGAAAACTTATAAGACATTTTTAAAAGCACGTGAAGAGACCTTTAAAATGAGCTTTGGTAAAAGTCGTGAGCATAAAAACTAATGGAGTTATGACGAAAATAAAATGGTTGTCTCGATTTTTCGGAGAAAAAATCAGCAAAAGAACCAATGTCTTCACCGCAAGAATTGAAATTGAACGTAGTCCATTTACGATTCACTTTATTTAACTACTAACAACATGTTCTACAAGTTTTGTCGGTTTGGGATGCTTAGATTTGAAAAAAAATGGATTCATATTTGAAATAATTTTTGAAATTTCTTAAAAAATTTTCATTTTTTCACAATAATTCAAGATACGCAAAAAATATTAGACAACAAATATTAAGTTTCGCGTTTGCTGAAAATTTCATAATTTTCTTAATTTCTCTAGGATAAGAATTAATTAAGATAACACCGTTATAAGTTTGCTTTTGAGTCCCCGAGCCCCTTTAAACTCAAAAATCTCAAGTACGAATGGTTCAAGGAAGTTCAACTTTACTTCCCTTAAAATTCTCTGCAAAATGGTTTTTGAACCAATTGCCATTGAATAGCTTAAAAATGAAGGAAGTTATCGTTGAAGAACTAATCGCCCTTTTTCGGTGAAATTTTCGTAGCATGTAAATTGTTTTATTCTCGACAACCTTGGAGCATTTATAAACACATATGCCTGTACCTATATAGGTATAAGTATATCCTCATATATCCACTTCAGAGCTGGAAGAAATTTTAAAAGCCAGTAGGTACTGCACAATATTACAGTACGGAGCTGCTAAGGAGATAATTTAAAAAAATGAGCCGTATCAAAGACTTATCGGCATTTATCGAGCAGATGCGTTATGATTCCTTTATTAAGGCTACCACTAAAAACAGTGCTGTGAGATTATCATTCCTTGTTCCGACAGTTGATGCTCTGAATGGGCACATTAAGATGGTTTATTTACAAACCCAGATGTGACTTGGGAACAAAAATATTCTTCCAACTGATTAAGGATGGATTAATAATGAAGGACTTTTACTACCAATCAAAATGCTGGATATGCCTGCACAGGAAGAGCTCCTCAAAACGATATTTTGTAATTGCAAAAATGAATGCGGCGAAGCTTGTAGCTGCTGAAAAGTTGGACTTTTTTGTAACGCAACATGCGGAATATGCTCCGGTAACAACTGTCAAAATTGTTCTCCAATTACAGACTAAGAGGAGGTCTTCTGATGATCCATAGATTTTCAATAATAGAACATGCTATTATAATGTAAATAAAATTTTTATTTTTCCCCTTTAAACTCATTCAATAATTTCAGTTTTTAATTTTAAGTAAATATTGTAGTTAATTTTATCACGAGGGCGGTTTGTAATGGATGAAATGTTGCAATAAATCATAAATTGTATTATAAACAGTGACGGGATTTTAATTCATTATAAATGCACCATTAAAACTAATTTTTAAAAAAATTCGTCACAGGGGTGGTTTTAGAGGGTTAAAACGTTGTAACACAACATAAATTATACTCCAGGATATGAAATAATGTTTATTCTACATATTTAAACAAGATTTTAATCTCTGCAACGCTTAAATCTATGTTTTTAATTTTTTTCTCAAAAAACAAAGAACACCCATCAGGAACATATAACTTTTGAAGAGGAGTGTTAGATAAGCTTAGTTACAAATTTTCATCAAAATCGATGTTGTCCGAAAGAATTCAGATTTTTACTGTCAAACACTGGACTAATAGCAAAGTTGTAAAAAAAACCATAGGCAGAGTTTTCATAGTACTATATTACTGATTTAATTATGTTTCGTCCTAATATGTAATTATGTATGATACTATGTTGTCGTCACTTGGACTAATTCTATTCTTTTGTAGATTCCTTGAATTTTATTTTTAGACATATACTCAGTACGAAATCCTAAAATGGAAAAAATAATAAACAATTCGATTCAATTACCCTTATTTTATTTTTATTTTATTTCTATGACCAATTTCTTGTTAAGAGAACTAATCTCGGTTATTTTGTTATTTTACAACTTGTATTTATTACTGGTTGTTGATTCGATCCCCAAAGAACGGACGTTACTTTTAAGGCAATCTGTATATATAGCAGATTACATCAGCAGCAGACATAGTTTATTTCTTTGAAGATATAGGTAATATTAATAAAACTTTTTCTTCCTCTTACCTTTGGTTCCAGTGGTACTGGAAGGCTGACTGTAAGTTTTCTTCTCCATTAAGGACGTAGCTTAACATATGCAAGATAGAAGCTCCTACAACATTTTATATATTGAATATAATATACATAATGTGTATATAGTCCAGTCAACGAAGGAGTGGTAGAGGATATGGACATGGTCGGGAGGGGGGTGAATTTTTCTCTTCAGGAATGTGTTCGGGGTAGTAGCCCTGCCGCTTCAGGAGGGGAGGGAAGGTGGAAAGGACCCTTTTTTTTCAGTTTCTCGCTTTTAACTCGGAAACGATACGTTGTACGGAAAAAAGTATTGTCGCGTGTTTCCACCCTTAGGAAACTACCCCTTGCAAATTCCGTGGGTCCCAAAAATTATAACAAGAGATGTCCACTAACACACTTTATTAAATATTTACTGGATACTTCACAATACTATTATTAATTTAAATACACTTTACTGACTAAAAATCACAATGTTTATCACTTTGTTTATCTCTGAAGTCTTAACCTCACTTTCTATACTTTCTGAACTACTGAACTACTCGCCGAGAATGCGGTCGGTCTTTTATACCCAAAAATGACAGTTCTCGATTGTTCTGTGATGACGCCACCTTTCTCTAGATCATTCCAGATGTCACCAGAACTAACTTCTGGTAGGTTTCTCGAGTAGGTGCAAATACACTACATTCATTCTAAGGGTTGTAACACATTACACTGCCCCCTCCTTAAGCCTGAACGTCCCGGTCAGGCAATTCAGCCTCTTTCACATACTTCGCCAGTCTATCCAAGTGTACGATCTTCATTTTGGACTTTTTGTTTCGTTGAATACGATAGACGACATCATTAATTCGGGTAATAACAGTATACGGTCCATCCCAAGGATGTTGAAATTTCGGGGATCTCCATTCCTTCCGCTGTGGGTTGTACAGCCAAACCAGATCCCCCACCTTGAATCCCCCTGTACTGGCATTCTGATCATAACGAGCCTTCAAGCGGTTACTAGTTCTGTTCATCTGCTCTCGATCATTCTTTGGCTGTTCTCGACTTCCATTTCTGTAGTTGCTCATCGAAAATGGTTCTCCACGGGCAGCACAATTTTTACACTTGTGACACCAGGCCTCCACATCCTGGCGACTATTAACCCAATATAATTGTTCCCGTGCTCTACTCAATGTCTTGTTTATGCCGAAGTGTCTGCTGGACGTTTCATTATGTGCTTCCTGGAGTACTTCTGGTACACAACACCTGGGAATCACTAGACGCATGGCAACCTGCTTCCCATCTGGGCTTTCCCATGCTCTCCTCAAAAGCCCATCTACGACCGTAAGTGAATCCCATTGTGACCATAAAGCCTTCAGCCCCACTTCTTTGTTGGAAACATCCTTCCATGCTGGACGCGTTCCCTCTTCTTTTGCTCTCAACATGGGTCCGATTTCTACATCGCGCAATTGCTCTTGCCTCAGAGTTTTCTTTGACCAACTCTCTGGAAGATCGACAGTGTTGACTTCAACCATGTTCGACAATCTTTCCACCTGAGGGTAGCGCTTGCAATCTTCTTTATCTGGTTTTCTAGATAATGCAGGAGTCTTGACTGCCTGCGTTGTCAACAGCCTGGTTTTCTCGCATTGGTCGTTCACTTTTGACAAAATAAATTGTTCGTTCCCAATCCTTAAGACTCGCTTTCCTACGTCAACAATAAATCCATACTGTTCCATAATGTCCAGTCCCAAAATGAAGTCATCCGTGATGTCAGCCACGATGACCCTGTGGTCGAACCTTAACTGTCCAATCTGCAAACCCAGGTCTACTTCTCCATGAACCGTAGCCCTGTTCCCCGTAGCTGTCCGGACGATCACTTCTTCATTTTGCCTCTTGGTAATCTTTATGCCTGATATAAATCCTGGCCGTACTATTGATGACGTAGTACCTGTGTCGATGGTAAACAAACATTTTCTTCCGTTCACATATCCATGCAACAACAGACTGCTTGCGATTCTTCGAAGCTGGGAAATCTTAATTTCTCTGGGGGCACTGCATTCCCTAGCCAGAACAACCCCCCTGGTACTGTTTTCCTGCTTCTCTTCAACATTCACAGCATTTACTCGACTCTCCGAATTCTGCTGTCGACAGTCTCGCTTCATGTGTCCCATCTTGCCGCAGTTGTAACATTTAATACCACCACTCGGTTTTCCTTTATTTTGCTGTTTTTTCTGCTTTCCGAGGTCATCCAGTTTATCAAATAATTTGGTAAACATTTTCTGCAGATCGGTCAACATGGGGTTCCGGTTCATTGCTGGTTGTAATTCTTCGAGAGTCACAGCTCGCACTTCTGACCGCTGGGTGACTTTAAAGGCAGCCTCTACTTCAAGGGCACGCACCAAAGCCTCGCTACTACTTTGGTGTCTCGTCATCCTCAGAACTCGCCTGACCTCTTCGTCCCTTATACCATCTAAAAAGGCCCCCACGGCTAATTGTTCCTGGAATTCTTTAGGTGCACTCGGATACGCCAGGTGTGCCAGTCTCTCTATCGCAGCTTCAAATTCTTGTAAACTTTCCCCAGCTTTTTGCATCCGGGATTTCAGCTGAGCCTGGTATAATTGGGCAAGGTGTCGATCGCCATACCTCAAGTCTAATGCAGCTTCCAAGACTTTAAAGTCCCTTTGTTTCTCCACCGGGATAGTCTGAAGTAATTCTGAGGCCTGGCCCCTTAACGCCAGTACTAATGCCATAGCCTTTTCCTCGTTATCCCAGTTATTTGCCGATGCTGTTGCCTCAAATTGTCTCTTGTAGGTTGTCCATGAGCTTTGGCCGTCAAAGGAGGGAGGCTTTAATTGAGGACCCGATGATGTTACTAACTGGCCTCCTTTTTCTCTCAGCTGACGTTTAAGGCGCTCTACCTCTCCTTCGACCTCACTCATTTTTCCTTTAATTTGACTAACTTCTGTCTCGACTTCACCTACTTTATCTTCGACCTTATCTACTTTTTCTTCTACCTTGTTTATCTCTTCTTTGACTTCACTTTTGACAAAAATGATTGCGTCCTGTTGTATTTTTATTTGATCGCTCAGGATTTTCCTTAATTCCTCCTGGCGTCTTTCTTCCAAGTCTTCCATTATTTTTCTGAGTTCGTCTTTTTCCTCTTGACGTCTTCTTTCTTCGTCCTCTTTTTCTTTCTGACGTCGCTTTTCTTGGTCTTCTATAATTTTTCTTAGTTCGGTTTTTTCTTCTTCACGTCGTCTTTCTTGTTCCTCTTTCTCTTCTTGACGTCGTTTTTCCTCCTCTTGACGTCTTCTTTCTTGCTGTTCTTTTTCTTCCTGACGTTTTTTCTCCTGTTCTTCTTTGTCTTCCTGCCGTTGCTGCGCCATCATTTTTTGAAATTGTTCGAATAAGTCCTGTATTTGTTTATCGGATGCCATACTTCTTGTTGTTACGGGCATACGATGAAATTAAAATAAAATAAATTTAACTGTCACGTCAATATCGGTAATGGAACTTTTCAGACAAATCTCGAAATAGCACGAAAAAGTCTTATCCAGAGTCTTTTGTCACTATCCAGTTCAGAGAATTTAATAATCTCCACTAATGTCCAAATAGAAAAGTTCTAGAAATTTTCACGCACTAAATGAGTCTTTTTCAGTGTCTCTATCACTTCTCAGTTCAAAGGATTTAATTATCACACTAATGTCCTAATAAAATGTTCTACAATGTCTCAAAAATGCACTTAACACTATTTTCCTGTTCGAAAATAACCCTCGAACAATGTCCAGTAAATTAGTCCACTGTGTTAGCACTAAACCTCGAGAATACTTCTCGAACACTCCAGCACAACTTCAGAGTCCCTTTTGTCATAAAATTCCGCTTTCTGACACCAATTTGTCACGTGTTTCCACCCTTAGGAAACTACCCCTTGCAAATTCCGTGGGTTCCAAAAATTATAACAAGAGATGTCCACTAACACACTTTATTAAATATTTACTAGATACTTCACAATACTATTATTAATTTAAATACACTTTACTGACTAAAAATCACAATGTTTATCACTTTGTTTATCTCTGAAGTCTTAAACTCACTTTTTATACTTTCTGAACTACTGAACTACTCGCCGAGAATGCGGTCGGTCTTTTATACCCAAAAATGACAGATCTCGATTGTTCTGTGATGACGCCACCATTCTCTAGATCATTCCAGATGTCACCAGAACTAACTTCTGGTAGGTTTCTCGAGTAGGTGCAAATACACTACATTCATTCTAAGGGTTGTAACACATTACAGTATATTACAAAATTAAAGATAAATTTCCTACAATAATATGTGTTATAGTTTCCAAGATATTCGTCAGCGAATATCGATAATTAATAAATATATTAATTAGGTATCTGAAATTTTTCTATCAAAGCAGTTTACAGTGGTCTGGTAATAAATTACATTCACGAAACAATCCTTATTTTACAACACTCGACGTATTTACTAACGTTATATTTTGTTGAGCTCTATACAGGGTGTCTTAAAACTCCCGGCGCCATTTTTTCGATAACTAAAAGCGATATTTGAATTCTGTAAAAGGTACCTACTAAAATATATAAATGACTTCAGTTTATTTTACTCATTAAGGTATAAATGGCGTTACGATGCAAAAATTTTTTCGATTCTAGGAACGATGAAATGTACTGGTTTTCGAGATATTTGAACTTCAATGTAATTTTTCAAGTAACAAAAATCCGATTTTTTTCATATGTCTACAATTTATAGTGTAAAATTTAGTAGAACATACAACATAAACATGACGCAAAAATTAGACAATACACAATAAACAAAAATGTCAAAATCTTTAATTTCCAAATAGCAGTTGCAGCCCCACCTTTGTTTAACTTGAAAAAAAAATTGTGTTTTGAAATAAATGTTTCATTACCATCTAAATGAGCCTAATTTACTATGAAAAATGTCCCAAAGGACTTATTGTCTAAAATGTATTTTAAAAAAGTTAGGACGATTTTTATATTCAAAAAAATTATATTAAAGTTCAAATATCTCGAAAACCAGTGATTTTTAGAAAATTGTTCGTATCATAAAAGTTACTCAGAATATAATTTTCCATCTCATGCAACTCATTTCATCGTTCCTAGGATCGAAAAATTTCTTTGCATCGCAACGCCATCTATACCTCAATGTGTAAAATAACCATTTTTCTCAAAACTGAAGTCATTTATATATTCTAGTAGATACATTTGACAGAATTCAAATATCGCTTTTGGTTATCGAGAAAATAGCGCCGGGAGTTTTACGTGGGACACCCTGTATATTTCCTTAAATGTACAGTGTCACTCACTTAAGATGAAGGCACCCTTATAACTTTTTTATTTTATTTCTGATTTGAATCAAATTTTACTCAAGTATGGAACAAATCGGTATCTACTTATGACCAGAAGAACATTCGCCTCCTACGAATGCAAAGCCACCTGCGATATCAAAATGTGCGGAGAAAAAATAAAAAATATATTAGGCATTTTTTATCAAAGTCCAAATTTAACCAAATAAATAAATTTTCAAATAACAATTTAAAAAAAAACCGCAAATTGCTTGACAACTAATTGGCAGCTTGAGTTTAATTTTAAAATAAAATTGTAGTAGAGTACAGTTTTCTAAACAAGAAACCCCGTTAAAATGATATTTTCGGATTTATATTTTTTATTTTGATTAAATTTTGAACAATTCTGAACAAGTTTCATTCACAAGATTTTCCGATAAAAAATGCTTAATATGACTTTTTATTATTTTTTTTTCGCATATTTTGGTACCGGAGGTGGCTTTGTATTTGTAGGAGGCGAATGTTTTTCTGGTCAAAGTAGATCCTAATTTGTTCTATACTAGAGTAAAATTTGATTCAAATCGGAAACAAAATAAAAAAGTTATGCGGGTGTCTTAAGTGAGTCAAACTGTATATTTAAGGAAATGTATAGAGTTCGACAAAGTATTACGTTAGTAAATACGTCGAGTGTCGAGTGTAAAATAAAGATTGTTTTGTGAATGTGATTTATTACCAGACAACGGTAAACTGCTTTGACAAACCTGACTAATTAATTTCTTTTTATTATTCGCTGGCGAATATCTTGGAAACTACAACACATAAGAACATGAATCTAAACACTATTTAATTATCTTTAATTTAGTAAAGAGTAATTATTTCCGTACGACCCATCGTTTCCGAGTTATAAGCGAAAAACAGGAAAAGAGAACCTTTTCACTCCGCTTCCCTCCTGAAGCGGATGAGCTAGGGGACTTTTAATATGTTTACCTCCTTGAGTATGTTTACCACCCAATATATTCCTGAATAGAAAAAATCTCCCCCCTCCATGTCCTCTTTGGGCATTCATTAACTGGACTAATATATACGCGGATGTATCAGTTTTGTTTACTGCTTTGTTATAGCCTCAAAAAACTTCAGAAATTCTATATCAATATTATTAATCATAAAGAAATCATTGTTGATTTAAAAAAATTGCTCTGCTGTTTGGTGGATAATTACTTGTATGACTCTTAAATTATAATTTTTTGTTTGTATTGAATTTGAATGATATCTAAAAATTCCATCTTTTCAAAGAGTCAAACAGCTCCTTGAATGAGATTTTCATGGCGAAAATAAATTCCAAAGCAGCTCTAAAGTGCATTCAAAACCCGAGAGACTTGTCACTGAACAATTTTCTTACTCTTGAATAGGTACTAAGCAATGAAGGCAATGAAAAAACCGATGAGCTTTCAAGAGAGAGTTTTATATCTATTGAAATGAGTCTAACATTTCACGTGTGAAAAACGTCAGTAATATAAATAAGATTATTTACGGTAAAAAAAGACCAGTGTACAAAATCAAAGTATTTTATTAACTTTCGCAGCAAAAATTCATAATTAAACAAAAGTATCATTTTATCAATTCTTCGCGTAAAAATATTAAATGATTTATTTATAGAAGCATTTTCTAACTCATCTAAAAGTTGATTATAAAGAACAGATAGAGTGTGTCCCACTTTCAATGGCTCCCTCCTCCATATCTTAGTTATTAGTTATCCGATTTTAACCAAATATGGACAGGCATCCTTTATTAAGTATGCCCTTTTTGGGTAAAATAAAACTTATTTGTCTTCGGCATGCATTTTAGTTGAGAAAAAAAGTGTGGTTATTTCGAGAAGCCGTTTCTTTTATTGAAAAACTAATGCAATTTTATTGATCAGCATGCTCTAAGCACACCTATTTCCTAAATTTAACAATATTTTGGTTTATGGTTTTCGCATTACGTCCCCTTAAAATCGCATTTTTTAAACTTTAAATAATCAATAACTAGGAAACGAATTGTTTTTTGACAAAAAAGAACTCATTTTATATTTATATTCACTTTTTCTATCACCTGATGCTGTTGATACTTCCAAACTTCAAAGGCCAAGAATTTTCATTAAAGATTGCCAAAAATTTTGAACACGCTTCCCTGTAAATTACTCGGCCATTAAGGATTACCGGATTTGAAAGTATCGATGATATTAAATGATGGAAAAAGTGAATGTATAAAGATAATGAGGAATGCCTTTTTTCGGAAAAAAAATTCGTTTCCAGCTGTTGAATATTTAATGCTTAAAAAACTTAACTTTAAGGGGGGCGTAATTCGAAAGCCATTGATCAAAAATTGTTAAACTTTTTTTAAAAGGGTTCTAAAGCTTGCTGATCAATAATATTGCGTTAGTATTCCAGCAAAAAAATGCCTAATATGACTAGAAAAATCGACATATTTTTTCTTAATAAAAATGCACGGCAATGACTCAAATAAAGTTTGCTTTACTCAAAAAGAACATAATATTTTTTGACATCAATCCAAATTTGGTTCAAATAGGATAACTAATAACTGAGATAATGTGGTAGGTGGCCACTAAAAGTGGAAGACGCTGTATATACATTATCATTCATATTTTTCTCTTTATAATGTGCGATTTTTTAATACACAATTTACTATGGGTGTCTGAGCCATTATATGTGCTTCTTGATGAAACAAGCAATACTAAAATGGTTATGGGACATTCAGAAATAGATTCTGAGTATCTAGCGTACCGTAATCAATTTTAAAATTAACAAATCCTCGAGGGGGCAACCGCTGGCGAAATTTTGTACACCTAATACCTATTCTAAAAAAATACCCTTTATTTCCCCTTTAATTCCTTGTAATTCCCCTAATTCCCCAAATACCTTTATTTCCTCATAATACCTTAATATTTTCTAGATTATCTCGGGAACGGTGCACTTTTTGATAAAAATACCTATATACATTGTTCCTTATAAAATTCTCTATGAAAAATGTCGATACACTTTTTTTCCTAAAATTAATAGTACCGTGGGAAATAAGGCACACACATAAGGGTTGATTCCGGTCAACACAATAAATTGTAATCTTTACTATAATCTATTTTAAAGTTCGATACTTAACGCTAAAGCAGTAGCTACTAAAGTCCGCCTAAAATTAAAATAAATTCCTCTCACCCCTATAAAATAACGAGATTTTTGATGAAGCGAGAATATTGTATACCGGGTCGCTCAGCCGATAGGGACACTTGTAACTTTTGAATGGGCGAATGGATTTTTTTCAAATTTGGTGTAGTAATATGGGATATAATTTCCAATTATATAATGTAAAGACCCAAAATGGCCAACTTCCGGTTTCGATTTTACTCGAAAGTGGGTTTAAAATACCCGGTTTTTGCGTAAAATCCCGCACATTGGCAGCCCTGAACAGTAAGAGCAAGCTCTAAAATAATGCAGTGACCTTGGGTCGTCTGAGATGTAGTGGGAGAAATTGAAATGTTTTACATTGTAGTGGTGTATAGATATTTATAAATTTTTCGCGTAAAGACAGCTTTGGAAATAGCCATACGGATATTCAGCGAATTATATGACTTGCGCTGATTACATTTGCGCCTCATTTATCAAAGTGCTACTAATTTTAGGAAAAAAGTTTAGAGAAGTTTTTATAGAGAATTTTATAAGGAATAATTCTGTATATAGGTTTTTTTATGGAAAAATGCACCGTTCCAGAAATAATCTAGAAAACCTCAAAATGGGGGTGGAAACGACGTCCTCTAGGGGATGAAGCACGCAATTTTTGAGGCTTTATGAATTTTGTCCCATATATTACAATTTTAACTGTTATATTACTGAAGTATTACAAGACATCGTGCAAAGTTTTAATAATGAAAAAGCTAGTCATGGAGAAATTGTAGACGTAGGAGAGCGATTTGTTCTAGCTTTATACAACTCTACCTCCGCAGAAAAAAGTCTAGATGAATACAGATTCATGACTTTTAACAAACTTGTTGGTAAAGCGAACAATACTGTAATATTATCAAAACTACCAACAACTTCTGCTGCTGCTCGGCAACACTCATATCGCATTTTTTACCAAATTCAAACATGGAAAAACGTTGCGCTAGAAGCTACTGATTGAGGATGGAAAAAGTTGGCGGTATATTAACCCGAACTATGACAACAAAAGAACCGGCTCCCGAATCTGTTATAACACTAATTTCTTTTTCATGCAAATTAGGGTGCGATTGGGGCGATTGGTGCGATTGCAAATTAGGGTGCGAAAACAGGTGCAGTTGCAGAAGAGCAGGCTTACGTTGCTCCACAATGTGTTACCATTACCACGGACAAGCATGCATGAATGTCGAATCTATGGAAGACGATGAAGATTAATTAACGTAGGTAACCTTTTGATAATTAGTGGATTCGGCCTACAGGGGACACCACACGCCAAGTACTTTACCTCTAGTGTGGCGTGGAAACAAGTACAATATACAATATTCTCGTTTCTTTAAAAATCGCGTTATTTTATAGAGGTGAGAGGGTGGAAGTGGTACATGTATTATAATTTTACGTGGAGTTCAGTGGCTACTGCTTTAGCATTAAGCATTGAACTTTAAAGTAGATTATAAGTAAAGATTACAATTTATTGTGTTGACCGGAACCAACCCTTATGTGTGCGCCTTATTTCCCACGGTACTATTAACTTTAGGAAAAAAGTGTAGAGACGTCTTTTATAGAGAATTTTATAAGGAATAATTGATCAAAAAGTGCACTGTTCCCGAGATAATCTAGAAAACCTCAAAATGGGGGTGGAAACGGCGTCCTAGGGGATGAAGCACACTATTTAAGGGTGGGAACTTTTCGGTTTATTAATTCTTATGCTATCCTTAACATTTCTACCAATTTTCAAAACTTTATGAATTTTGTCCGATATAAATCATTATATTACTGAACTAGAAGTCCATAGTATCATCGGTAGTTTAATTAAATTAATTTTTTTTCTTTACTAGATATTTTTAGCGCTAATCTCTGCGCTAATGTTTTTACAACACTGACGTCCTTTATATAAGAATTGGTATGTAATTCTTCAAGATAAACATTCCATTTCAATATTTTTACGCTCTAATTCCTCCGAATACCTTTTAGTTTCTCTTAATTCCCTTCTAATACCTCGTAATAATATTTATTTCCTCCAAATTCCCCTGTAATTCCCTTAATACCTAATAATTTCTTCCGAAATACCTTCAATTCCTTCCTAATTCCTCCGATTTGTACACTATTTCCCCTCAGCGGTTGCCCCCTCGCAAATCCTTCTCACCCTTTATGACGTATGTATGCATCTTCATTTCTCATTTAACTTTTGGCATCAAGACACGCAACTAAAATGAGAATCACAAGTGAGGAAACATTATTTCATACAATAAACAAATAAAAGAACAAGCCTAAACCAGAAAATAAATCAATCAAAATCATACACAAAACTAAAATTGGTATACTAGGTACTTTCAAACTTCGAATTTATTCTGATGCGCAATATAATTTTCTATTACTGCCAATGAGGAATACGAGACTATTTCTCATTGGCAGTAATAGTAGATTATATTGTTTAGTTTGCAACAAACTGTGCACTATATAATCCATTCTTATAATTATTAATTACAAGGAGGCCTACATTTGCCTTAGGTGCATGACCAATGAGTAAATTATAGTTTACATGAATCATGGTAATGGTGCGGGAGCTAAGTGGCTTTTTCGGACACTCATCGTTACAAGCATTTTCTATGCGCTGATTAATTCTATCGAACTTAAATAACGGCAAAATAGACTTCTGGCATATGTCAGCCCGTCGAGTTGGCCATGGTTCAAGATATAAAAGTCAGTGAAATTATATCATCGTTACAAAGCCAATTTTTTTTGGGGTGTACACATTTTATGTTTAGAATGAATAAAATAAGATCGCCAGAAAGTGTGGGCCATCAGGGGCGCAACCAGAAAGGTTAACATCATCGTTACAAACTTTTTTAAGGTTGAGCATATTTATTTAAAGGTTTTGAACACAGAAAGAAATTTCCAGAAAGAAACTCTCGTCAGTAAGGCTAGCCAGAAAGAAAATGTTTAGGATTTTTGAAGAAAACTGGATTTTTTTTCGCATATTTCACTCAGAACTCTAAATTCATCGTTACAAGTTCTGGCTCCTTTTTAAAACGTAAATATAAGCTCCTTCAACAAGAGAATAGCCTCCCCGTAAAGTTCTTAGTGTCAACAAAAGTACCATAGGCTCTTAAATATACAGGAATTTAACACTTTCGGCTAACTTGACTCCGTACCATGCCTCAGATGTATTGTATCATTATTACCTTTCTGGCTGCGCCTCCTGACGGCCCACACTTTCTGGCGATCATATTTTATTCATTCTAAACATAAAATCTGTACACACACAAAAATGAGTCTTGTAACGATGACAAGATTTCACTGATATTTAAACAGTGTTCGTGACTCTCCTGACAGGAGGTGCCTCGCCAGAAGTCGATTTTATGAATCGTTATCGTCCATTAAATCATAAAAATATCTCAAAGTTCATAAAACGATGAGCTGCCGAAAAAGCCACCTAGCTCCCGCTCTATAATAAAAACTGACGATACGGTGAATTCGACTCTACACCAAATAATCTGCAATGAAGGTCTTTTAAATTATTTGATTGGGGTGTGCTGTTTTTAGAATACTTTAGGTTCAAAAATAAATAAATGCGTCAATGCCATTTTACTTTTCTACTATACAAAGGAGGAATTGAAATGACTTCAAGACAGTACACTTTTTGAAAAATCTATTTTGATTTTTTAATAATAAGTGATTTTTGCTATAGTCATAATTCATGGGTACAACCATGTATATATTATTTTAAATCATCACTTTGTATCTGGGAAAGCAAAAAACCCATTATAAAAGAAGACATTGAAAAGTCTTCTCCAAAGTCACCGTAGCCTCAACAAACATACGCCTCATGTATTAAAACTAGCACATTTGTATCCGTGTGGATATTGTAATAAAGAAAAAGAAACCACAAAACATGTCTAGTATTATTTCTAAGTCTAAAATGCCTTCATAAATTAAAATAGAGTAGTAAAGCGGTAAATAGCTGTGGGCCATTAATACGCTTGGAGATCTCCTGAGTCAAATATCCACCAAACAGCAGAATATGTCAACAGGTCCATTATTTCATACACCAAAAATCATCGAATTAATGAAAAATCTGACATTTACCTTTTAAATAACTGGATGTGTCTAATTTATTTTCGATATCTTCAGACAGGTTGACATCCGATTCTCTTGAGGATAGAGGTTGGGCTGAAGGCAAAGCATCATACTGTAGTGCTTTTTGTATTACTTCTACTACAAACTGGTTTGCAAGTTCAAGTTCTTCTTCAATCTAAATAGAATTACAAGTAATTTTTAAAAAAACGTTAATTCATAAATATGTCGAGTACTACAATTTTGCGTATCTGACTGATTTTCAACTTTCGCTTCAAATAATTTTTTAACAGAAATGTTACAACACTGGTCGATATCCTTATCCCTTGCGTGGGACGTGGGTATTTTTCATGGTATTGCATATGATACAGGCTTTTTACTCCCGTTTCTTTTTTCGTCTTTTCTTTAATCATTCAAAGTTTTTAACATTAAGTCTGTGTAATGTTATAGTCACGGATATCAACATTTGCCACTGAAAATGAATGAATGAAAATTGACGTCAGTTAAATTACGCTAGCAAAAAAATATACGAAATTTTGATCCAATTGTGGAGTGCCTAGGTTACTGCAATGTTATTTTCATCTATTAAACTTCAGAGTGATAGAAGTAAAGACAACAGGGTTAAGGAACATAAAAACTTAATTAGAAATAAAGTATTGAGAATTCTTTATTAAAATTATACAATCATATATAGAGTATACATATGTAGAGTACCCACAATAGATTATTTTGAGACGCAATTAAAATCAGTGTTTTTTTTAATAAGACTATGTTATTCAAGTTTACCGTATATTAAAATCTGAATATTACTTTAGAATTAATCAAAATTTACTTAAAAGTAGACAAAATTGATAGTTTTATACCCAATTATTTGTCCATGGACAAGAATAAGAGGTATTGTAATGTATTATAATGTAATAAAGTATCTATGTTATTCAGCAACTATAAGTCATTAATAATAATACATAATAGCTATTAGAGTAACAAGCGTCTCTATACAATCAATTCGGCCTTGTGTACGGCAGCCCGTTACCAAGATTTTTGAGTTACTTTAGCGAAGATCATTCCATCATCAGTTCTAGGAAAGCTGAGAAGAAGAGTTCAAGGTGACGGAACTTTTTACCTGTCCTAAAGGGTTCAAATCAGGATTTGAACATGCAAAGAAGGCGAAAAAAATAAGAATTGAAATTTTTCCCAGTTCACATTCGAGAAAAATGATTACCGCTGCGACAAAAAAAAAGCAAATTAAGGCTGTTTGTAGGCACAAGCTCTCAGAGAATTTATTTAAATGGAATTGAATTTCAAGGTTCCAGACATACAGTAATGATAAAAGAAGGATTAAAATTGTCAGGTTTATTATTGTAGTTTTAAACATTACATACATCGTCATCTGATGAGCTTTCAGTATCATTGTCTGATTCGTCTCCACGTCCTTGGTAGTGCACGTCTTCTTCTTGTCCCTCTTCTTCTTGTTCTCTCTCTTATTTTTCTTCTTCTTCACCTTGGTCTAAAATAAATAAGGAAATCAACCTTAATGACATGGCGTCAAGCGATAGAGAGCATATAATTGAGCGATGCTTACCTGTAAAAAGTCCTGGTATAGAGTCATCTATTATGATCGGCGCAGAAGGGAAGTTAGTCACCCTCGAACCATTTGAATGCCAATCTTCCATCTTCCTCGGTCCAGCCAGCATTTGTCGGTGTCAGGTTGCTCGGTCGACGTAGATGAGCTCCTGCCCATATCTGAGCAATGTATCTAGTGCTCAATAGATGCTGTCGGAGCTCTGATTTACAAGGTGGCAATGAACATGCCTCATAACTGGTCATGTCGACATGGAGGCGGCCATTCATATCTTGGCTGTCGCATGTACACTGAAATATTCGCATTCTCGCTTCGTTAACATCACCGATCTTTGGTTCTTTATAAAGATGACATACATAATTTCCGAGTATTGGAAAAGCTTCTTCCTTTGAGCTTTCTCCGAGGGCAGCAAAGGCTTTTTGAAATTCTTCTCATTTATCCAAGATTTTGAATGGTCGGACTTTGCGGTTTTCACGTACGGTATCACGGATGGCGAATATTGATTTCTACCAAAATTCTTAAATTTTTATATCGTTTTCACGCAGCTACGACCAACTGAATTTTTTTTTTATCGGTTTATACATCCCACTCTATAATAATTTTAGCCTTCAATTTGATACAACTTTGATTGATATTATTGGAACTTAGGCCAATGAAAAATGGCAGTTCTCGATTACTTCGTGTCTTGTTCATAATTTTTAACGAGAATTAAACGAGAACTGCCTCGCCGCGGTATAAAAATTGCGACATTTTTTTCGACAGACAGAAAGTCGTGTGCCAGCCGCCCGTAGATTTTTTCGAACTTTTATTATATGAAGAAGTATCTCAGAATTTCATAATCTATAGAGTTTAGCTGCGATAGAGCTCGCTGTTATGACAGGGGCTTTTGGTAACGGGCTGCCGTACTATAATGACATGTTGCATCTGAAAAAATATGCTCTCCATATGCGTTGTAGTGTCATGGGGGTGAACCAACGACGAGGGTATTTTTTACCGTGCTGTCGATGAAGTTTTCACCCTTTTCCCATCATCTCATAGGAAACAGGAACGAGTCGACCCTCCTTGCAAAACTTACTCTTCATATTCAAAAGCACCTCATAGTCAGTTCAAATTTTTTTTGTGGAACATTTTTTTAGTGCTGCGTCTCCATGTCTCGAGGAAGGCGGAAGGCAGGTTCAATCCAGTCGAACTAGACCTCGTCTTGTAGATTTTGTCGACACCGATCCCGATCGCTGATCTGCGACTCCCTAATAAAACATTTCTCTTCATGTCATTAGAATACGCGTGTAAGTTAGGGTGATATCTCAGCCATTGGCCATGCTTATATTCCGGGTGGACAGGTACTTAGGTTCTTTTTTATGATTTTTGTAATCACTTGGTCTTTTTTTAAAGTAGCATCCCCAAAAATTGCTGGCCCCACCTCCCTTCAGACCTTGCTACGCTACTGACATGCTGCGCATAAGATGTTCTACTACAACTATTAGCAATGTCATTTTATATAAAATTTTACCGAAGCAGAAACAAATGTAACTCTATTATTTGGTAGACAGGTTTTAGTTAGTATGCTGAACAACATACTAAAAATAATAAATATACTCCTTATGGATTGATATCGTTTTGGGTATTGGAAAGATCTAAGCCACGTTTCCATTATAACGTCTGTGTCGCAAGTATTTTGGCTGTATGTCACTTGCTCAGTTCTGTGACGTAAACAGACACGACCAAATTTAAACGATCCAAAGTGATCATTAAAAATTCGGCTACTCTGCAGCTCATTATGTCGACAGCGGGTCGTGGACAAGGTCTCTTATGTCAATGATAAAATTTGAAAAGATAACCCGTGTACATTAAATGAACAGATGGAAATTTATTGTAAACTTCTGGGCGCCAGCCAAGGTTAACTGGCAGAGGTAGGGAAAGAGCAGACAAAACACAAACTGCAAAGAAAAAGTACAATAGAAATATATGGTTTAGTATAAACAAAAGTATCACGATGCAAGTGGAGGTATTCCAGTTATCACAGATAATCGTAACAGGAAGTAGTTATGTATATGGGTAAGTAATTATTTAAAAATTATATGCAGAATATATAATCTATATATATATCAATCTATCAATAGCTCTATGAATTATTTAATTTGAGGACTGCAAACAGCAGCTTTTGGCTTACAGTGTCCCTGCGATGACTAAATAAAAAATTAAAAGTTACATCGGGATTAAGTATGAAAAATAAAGTGGCATAAGTATATACTAGATAAATTAATAAATGATGAACGAACAATATACAGGTAAATGTACGAATCTACAGTGAAGCTCTCCCTTTGTGACCCTAAAGACTACGCTTGCTTCTCTCGAACGTAACGGCACTGCAATCTGGCAGGTTCAAAAAAATGGAAAAGCACTCATCCGTCTATGGTGAAATAACAGCCAGCGTTTCGCTTACCACATGCAGATCCTCTACGACTGATTGTGATTACAAAAAAATAAGCTCTGCAGCCAAGGCAAGAAATTTTCATTAGGCCACCTGGCACCAATTAATCTGCTATGCATATATTTAGATGGAGATTTAAATGGCCCACAAACAGTTGACATATACAGGCATAAGGAAGCAGAAGGGTGGTATTTTAGGGCATACAAAAAAACTTAAAAGGTATTACCCCCATTACAATTACCAAGGTATGTATATTTATTTAAAATTTAAAATATTATTCAAAAAAGAAATTACTGACCTTAGTTCTTATTAGGTTGGGTTTATTTTATTAATGGAATTTAAATTAACATCTGGAGAACACCTCCCTGTTCAGCAACCAGCCAAATCAAAAATGTCTCCTCCATTTTTGTCTTTTTGAAAGCAAAAAGGGGTGATTTTGCGCCAATTTGCAAATCAGGCTGTCCATTCATATCAATATTAAAATCCCTAACTTAAATTTGTCAATCACAATCAAAATCAAAACAAATCTGAATAACATTTACGAATTTCATTTATTAAATATTTATTATAGCTTATAATATTCAGGTGATCTATTAGTCCTTTATTTAGTTAATTACTCGATAATGTGATAACAACATACTCTTGTATTTGTTATAGGCAGTAACGTAAACAATTGGGCCCCGCAGATTTCATAAGATGCCAATGAAAATTATATTTAATTTAATGCAAGGCATGGAGTTGCAAGAGGTAACCAAACATAGTGGGCCTGACAAATGGTGAGGCCAGTGTATTCAGAAGACTACTGCTACTGTGCCGAGACCTGTTCGCTGCATGTCAGTTAAATAAGCAACGATAACATTGTTCACCTGCTGTACCCTTATTAAAATATATTATTTGCTTTCCTACTATATTTTTAATTGTTAATTCTGAACTGTTACAGTTCATTTCTCAAAATTGAGATTAATAACGATGTATTTTGAAAATTTTCCTTTCCGCGTAAAGTGTAAATAATGTAACAATGCAACAAAATATGAACCATACTGTCGATAGCGAGAGATTGGCGCATATCTATTGCGTCCGTCTTTGTCCCAGAGTTGTTACTTTTAGCTTACTTTAGACTGTGCTTGTTAAGTGTCTTGTGATTTAGTTGGTTGCTTAATGATAACAATGGAAAATATTTGTTTTTATTGTAAAAAATTGCTTAATGAAAGGAAAGTCGTGGTATTAAGCAAAGGTGTAGACGGTCTAACTAATTTTGAGGAGACACAGAAAATGCTTTATATTTCACGAATTTACAAAAATATATAAGTATTGGTGTCAAAATTTTATTGAAAAATTTTCTCCCTAAAAATCATCAACTTGCAACATCATGGAGTATAGATATTTTTTAAGACCCTGTGGCATATACTAATGATACTTTAAAGGATAATAATACCCTATAATAATTAATAGTTGCTGTTAGTGTTGCTTTCAGAAAGGTAAATACTCATCCAAATAGTTACTTAAAATTTTTTAAGCAAAATTAGGTTCTCACTGGTTCTGATGTGACACCATCTACACCTAACTACGATTGATATTTTGACATTTTGACATTAAAAATGATTGCCGGTTTTGTGGCAAAGAAGCTTCTGTAAGGAAGGGGACAAGATAATAAAGGAAATATAGAAATGTGGTCCATCAGGTTGAAGCGATTTCTTTTAGGAAAACTGTGCTAGACCAAGTTAATCAACGTAATGTTGAATAGGGTGCAAACGTGCTCACCCGTGTTTTAAGTGTTAAATATTTCATTGTGGCTGAATCTAAAGCAGATATTATAGTAGGAAAACAGTTTATTATGATGCACTATAGTAGTGAGGTTTTGAAGCAGGATATATGATTGCACTCTTGTCAACAAATCTGTCACAGTAACCTGTGATTTGACGACATTTCCACGAACAGCATCTAATGAGAACATACTTGCAGATAGGCTATAATAATGTAAATGTAATGTAATCAATAATGTAATTTGGACGTGTTATATCTCATCTCTTTTAGACCAAAGAATCAATGGGCAGTCTGCTTTCTTCTGAGGTCAGGGATTGGAAGAAACATGACAAAACATTGGTCCGATCACTACTCTCTTGGCAACTGCTTCTGAAGAGCTCCTGTGCCTGACATATACAGCAGGAGTGGAATTTGTTACAATGGTAGTGGAGCCAGTGGAATGAATGAAGAGAAGTCGAAGATAATCCAGATGAAGTATAAGCAGGCCACCGAAGTGTACTACATATTTACCCTTTCGGAAAGTATTGTTCACAAAAATAAAAAGATATTGCAAAATCTAACGTGATTTCTTGCGTTTAACTCCTTTGCAAACTCCTTTCAACACCAAACATAGTATAACGAATTAATTGTTGACTAAAACTATGGTACTCTGTGAACTCGAAATATATGCGAAAAACAGGACTTATGCCATGTTTACACACATCATCATGCATGTGGTATAGGAGGACTTAAAACTTCTAGCATGTCGTATCACATTAAACAAAACATTTCTAGATGTTTTTAGATTTACAATATTTCTTCAAGGTCAAATCTGGCCTATGTACTCTGATTTCTGAATAAGCATATTAATAAAAAGCGTGATCGGAACGTGATCAGTATTACTCACGTCCAATTGCTATCTGCATCTTTACAAATCCGTTATGACGTGACGTGAATGAAACTTCAGCTTTGAGTGGCAAGTCTTTGATGTTATCAACGAGCCTTCGGTTGCGTGATCTGCAAATTATAGCTCAGGGAGCAGCGACACATTTTTGGTACTCGTACCATTAAGGCTGATTTTCACTTATATCCCTGTCAAAAAATCATTTTAAAAACTTATAAAAAAAATGTATAAGTTTTTATAATTTTTGATGTGTGTATCTGAAATGTGTTTTAATTGTAAATTCTCATATGGTATCTACCAGTATCGATGAGTTTTTATAGTAGATGTAATTAAATGTTTTTATAGGTTTTTATAGTGTTTTGAATGTAAATTCCCATATGATATCTATTACAGTATTGGTGAGTTTTTATAGTACATGTAATTAAAAGTTTCTTTGGGTTTTTATAGGTTTGTATAGTGTTCTGAATGTAAATTTTCCATAGAAATTCTATTAGTATTGATAGGTTTTTTTTACAGATTTTGGTTGTGTATTTGAAATATATTTTTAATGCCAAATCCCATAAACTTACATAGGTAAGTAAATATCATTTACTTACTATTAATATTTCAAATACTCCCTCTACTGGAGGTTGGAGTATGTAACACTAAACTTTCATAAGTTTTAATTATGTGTGTGTGTGTTTTAAATGTACATTCCTCGTATGAAACCTATAAGTATACGTAAGTTTTTATAGTATTTGAAATACAAAGTTTTTTTTATAAGTTCTAAATGTGGTCTGATATGCGGCTATTTGAAATGTGTTTTTAATGTAAATTTCTTGCGTGAGGTCTATCAGCATTTGCATATATTAATAGGAAGTGCGAAGTTTTTATAATATTTGCTACGTACAATGGATTTTTAATGTAAATTACTTATATGGAGTCTAGTAGTCATATGTATTGGTATATTTAAATTTTTATAATATTTGAAATACAAAGTTTTTTATAAGTTCTGAATGTGGTTTGATGTGGCTATTTGAGATGTGTTTTTAATGTGAATTCTTTGCCTGAGGTTTATCAGCATTTGCATATATTAATAGGAAATACGAAGTTTTTATAAGATTTGCTGCGTACAATGGGTTTTTAATATAAATTCCCTATATATGGAGTCTATCAGTAGTTATACGTTTTCACGGTAATTGAAATATGAAGTGTTATAGATATTTCATATGTATTTGAAAAGTATTTTTAATGAACATTCTCCATACGAGGCCTATCGGTATTTGTAAGTTCTTATATCTTGAAATACGAAGATTTTATAGGTTATAGGTTCAGATGTGTCTAAGTTTTTGAAGTATTTGAATTGTGTTTTAAATGTAAATTCCTTGCCTGAAGTCTATCAACACCTGCACGTTTTAATAATAAACACGAAGTTTTTATAAAATTCCATCAGGATATGCAATGGGGTTTTAAAGTAAATTCCCTGAATTAAATCTGTTGGTTATAAGTATTTATGTTAATTAAATTGCGAAGTTTTATAGGTTTTTATATGAATTTGAAAGATATATTAATGTAAATTCTCAGTACGCGGCCTATAAGTATTTATAAGTTTTTATGGCATTTGAAACACGAAAATTTTATAGATTCTGTAAGTTTTTAATGTATATTCCTCGCTTGAGGTCTATTGTAAGACTTTTATGCATTTATGGGAATAAGAGGGTTTTCTAAAATACAACGTGTATATACTTACAATAGATTTTAATCTTACAATGGATTTTAATGTAAATTATATGAAATCTATTGTATTAGTAAGTTCAGTTTAGTAAGTATTGTAACTTTTTTAGGTTGGCTACTATTGAAATCTCATGAAAACTTTTCAAATTAATAGGTGTAAATAATACTTTTCAATGGGTGCACTGAGACATCCTTATTACATTCTTATATAAAACTAAACTAATAATAACCCTACAAATCTTATAAGAACCATATACTAATTATTTCTTATTAAACGTTATAAAATTCATCCTTGATTTTCCGATGAAACATTATTAGTTTTACCACTATTGGAACCCCATGAACAATTATCAAATTAATAGTTGTAAATCATTATTATTACTTTTAATAGATGTCCCTATAAATCTTTATTAAATTCTTATATAAACTAACCTAGTATGGACCCATGAAGTCTTATAAAAATAGGTACACATATATTCTTATAAAAATGTATAAAATGCCTACTAGGAACTCCTTGGTATATATTTTCAATTTCATTACTCTTCAGATTCTAAAAACAACTCACAAAAGTATTCAATAATACCTTATTCATACTTTTTAACATGCATCTTTACACGTTTCCATTAAATTCTTATATAAACTAAACTGATATGTACCCATGAAGTCTTATAAAAATAAGTACAAATGTATCCTTATAAAAATAATATATAAAAATGTCTACTTGGAACTCCTTAGTATATCTTTTCAATTTCATTACTCTTCAGATCCCAAAAAAAGTCACAAAATTATTCGATGTAATTCCTTATCAATACATTTTAATACGTATCCTTATAAATCCTTATTAAATTATTATATAAACTAAAACTGATAACAACCCCTCCGATCTTACAAAAACCATATACTAATTGTTTCTTATAAAAGATTACAGAACTCGTGTTTGATTTTACTGATGAAACCTTTTCAGTTTCAACACTATTCAGATCCCATGAGAACTTATCAAATTAAAATTTGTAATGCCATATAAAAACTGTTTTAATATAAACACTTATGGAAACATACCAATAACAACATGGATATTCCAAATCAATTAAGACTCCTTTAGATACTTATTCATCCCAATATAATTTCTATATGGCAAAATTAATGCACTGTATAAAACCTTATAAACCAGATAGGCTCTTATGGTTACCCATAAAAAATTTATAATTATCTATAAGTTTGAAATAGGATTTTTTGACAGGGATAGTAGTTTATTGCCTGTACATACACCAAATGGCGGTCATATGGCGCACCCACGCACGGTGGCGGAAGCTATGAGAACGCCACTCAAGCATAAAAGATTTATTGATATAAAAACTTATCATCAAAGTTGAAATTTTCTTTGTTTATTAATTTAATAATGTTTGATAATGTTTAATAATGTTAAAAAGTAATAAAAAACCATGTCAAATGGTGGTTGATAATGCGTCCGCAGCTCATGTTGATTAAAAGTTTAAATTTTAGTAATTTGAACAAATGAATAACAGTTTTCTTCCCTATTTAATTAATAGATTACTTAATAGAACAATTTTCAAAAGAAACCGTTTTGTTTTTGCTTTAGTACAAAAATTTGTGTTTTATAAATAACGTTTCAATTTTTCATGGATATCATATTTTATTTATAGATAATGAGGAGGAAGAGAAGCTGATAGAGGCATCTATTCCGATGATGTTAATGACGAGAAAGATAGCGAAGAGAGCGACATTTAAAATCTGATATCAACCGGTGCGCAAGAATAAATGAATTTTATTAATGTAATGTAAATAAAAGTTGCCTTTCATTGATTTTTAAATAATGTATTTTTCTCCCGTTATATTAATTTATATAATTAAAGATATTTTTAAGTGCGAAAATTTTATATTAACTAAATAGGAAAAAAAAACTGTTATTCAAATATATAATACAGTAGAGAATATTATTTAGGTATTAAGCAATTCACATCGTACACACGTTTTTATTTATTACGAAATTACCGACTTTCTGTATATTGTTGCTCTAATCTGGGCACACTTACATACTAGTTAGGTACATACTTTAAATCACTCATTGTTGGAGAACCAATCAAAACAACTACTCTTCTAGCTAATACTGACGAAGTATTTAATTACATATGATTCCTATCATTTTAAAGAAAAAAAATATTGAGAACAATTATATTATTTATTTAAATTCAGTCATTCGCACTTTAATATTTAATATGAAATTATCTACTTTCTGTATATTGGTACCTTAATCTGGTCATGCGAATATACTACTTAGGAAAACAAATTCTGTCCATTCTTCTGTCCTTTTTTTTTATGAAAACAATGCGCGATGCTCGATGCATATGGCCAGCGCGCCGCGCTAACCGCGAACTACAATGTTTATGGCGTCAGCTGACCTTTCCTCTCTCTTACAGTCAGCTGACTTGACATTTCGTCAAATACATTGTACATATAGTTACATAACAAATTTTGAACCTCGATGAAATCACTAAAATTTAAACTTTTAATCAACATATTTATATGAGTAGCCGACGTATTATCCACCGCCACTTTAACAGCTGACTTTTTATCACTTTTAACATTATTAAACAACATACAAAATTTCATCTAAATTTTTTACTCGTGGGAGGCGTTCCAGCACCTAACTCCACCGTTACTTGAGCAGCTGACCGCCGTTTCGTTTATCTGTACGTAATAAACTATTACGCATTATTATGTAAATTTTATCACTTTTTAACATTATTAAACAACATACAAAATTTCATCTTTTATAGTATGTTTTCACTTCAATACATTTTTTATTTGTGGGTGGCGCTCCAGTACCTACCTTCACAGTTACTTGAAAGGCTGACCGCCGTTTGGTGTATGTGTACGTAATAAACTATTATATGAATGAAAACAGCCTTAATGAAATGATTAGCTTCAAAAGGTCGCTGCCTCCCGGACTATTATGAATATACAGGCCTATCATAAGAAAACGGAATGGTTGAATGGCAGATAGAGGATACTGAGAGTAATCAGAATCACCCATAGGAAAAGCTAGTTGGGCTCTAGTTGCTGAAGTACAGGGTGTTTTATGTAATTTGATCAAAATTTCTTTTGGTTATTACTTTGTAAAAAAAAAATGAAAAAAATTGGCAATATTTGGCATGTGTATTATACTAAGAATGCTGAATAAGTACATGTATGACACACAAAAAAATGAGGTCAGGATTTGGAAAAAAAAGTTTTTGTTTTTCTTTAATACCCTGTATATATTTTTTAAAATTTTGATATTAAATTCTAAACGTACATAAAAATCTGAATAAAGTGGCTTCATTAAATTTTTTTACGACCTTTGCTACCTTTGAAATAAATTCCACTGTATAATGCAATATGAGGCGAATGACGCGCATAAAATACTTCCACAATTAAATTATGCATTTACATTTTTTTTCCAACAATAACTATTATGTTTTAACTACCAATTTTTATGGATGGGGTAAAATTAATAAAAAAAATAAACGTTAAAGGGCACTGAATCAAGCAATATAACATACCTATTAACAACAACAATAACGGTAACAGCAAACATGTATATCAATGTTATACATAGTAACAAAATAACAAGAGAATAATTGTACCAAAATAAAAAAACGCAGATATTGCCATAAAACGTATTTACAATGTAAGATGGCCACACTCGTTGCGGCGCCATTTTGTAAAATGTGCTCGCAACACTTTATTAAAAATACCGGAATGCCCATAAAATAAACTTCAAAATAAAAATGGCTATAAAATAGAACAACTATAGCACAACGTGACAATTAATAATAAAACTTAATAAAGACTACTTGGACCAAAAAACTAATCTAATTGGGGCGGCCCGAAAAGTACATAAGCAAAAACAACCACAAAATAGATTAGGCCACGGCTAGTCAGTATTTTTGGAGGCGAGGGCGTGAATTAGGGTTAAGGGATGGTCGAAAATATGGCTAAAAAACACAAATTTTGGTACACAAAAACTCAAAAGTTTCTTGGGCGCTGAAATAGGAAAATCTACAGCACAAACAAATATTAAAACAAGAATATAATAATAGTATCAATTTAATATCGAATAAAAAATGTACAAGTTTCAATTTGAAATAGAAATAAATGGACAATGGTAGATTAAAGTTAGTGTTTAGATATATACAAGGTAGGATTAATTCAGGCAATTCAAGCAGTAAACGCGGTAAGTAAGAAACTAGGTACACGATGAAATTAAAATGTGACTTAATCAAGCTCTAGTAATGGTGGTTTAACCACAAAAATCATATTACAACGAAAATCAAACTATTTTACCTAATATCTGAAACTCAGTGTTCCTATTCGTGACAGAAAAAAACAACACTCAATCAATATTATTTTACTCCACGACAAAATGTATTAAAGGTTATCACAATAAATGACTGAAATTTGAGTTAACGAGTGAAATAAACGCATTTACTCGGTTTCACAGAATAACAGATAGTTTAAACCACAAAGTGATAATAAAACATGGCTGAAATATAATCAAAACTTCAAGTACTGATAAAAAATGGTCTCGAAATTAGGCAGAGTTTGACGGTCATAAAAAAATATCACTATGATTACCGTAAAGTCACTGACAAAAAAATTACAAAGCTATAGATAAATAATGCCGCTAGATATAGAGCAAACAAGCACTACTGTAAAAACAACAATTAAGTAGATGATTTAATTTAATAACTATAAATCTACAATAAATTTACCAATGACAAAACACGTAACAACTAATCAAAATGTAAAAATAACGACATTAACTTAATCTACAAGGTAAACCACACGGTAAAAACCGCTGCCCAAAGAATCACTACTTCCACATCCAGATTTTTTTCCAAGTCACTCACATCGAAAATATTTTTGCATGTGAAAATAATTGTTTATGGAACTTTAATAATATAATATTTGAAATCCTCTACCCCAAAAACACATAGAACAATACCCCACATCGGTAGCGGGGTGGGGGTGGTGATAGGGGTTGGTAGTGGGGGTGGATGAAGTAAAAAAACATTTTGGGGTTTCTGGTTCTTGTACACACACTAAATCACAATTTTTTTCATCCCCTTTAATAATGGGGTGGGGGTGGTAATGGGGGTGGCTAATGCCAAAATTTTTTTTGAGACCTTAGCTTCTCTTGTATATACTAAATACCAATTTTATGGATTCTTATCTGCTTGATTTACCTATTTTCCCCAAATTTACCCCAATTTACCCCCCAACCCTTCGACGGCACAAGATAAAAATATAATCTAGTTCTAGATCTCGTTAAAGTACATTTGTGTACCAAATTTCAAGTCAATATCTCAAACGGTTCCAGAGTAAACGTGCGCACAAAAAAAGTTACAGACAGACCGACAGACAGACAGACCGACAGACAGAAATTTTTTCTTCGCTTAAACTTAAAGTCTCAACGTTTCGTGACATTCTAAGCCTATTTGAACAATAAAAGTTTTTTAAAAATTTTTTGTCGTTACTATACTTCCACTGGATGTGGAAGTAAAATTACGAAATGTGACACCACGGCCATAAAACATAACAGGGTTAAAATTGATATTAACCAAAAGGATACTAAAAACAAGAAGTGGGCGCAAAAGGCGATAATCCACCCCTTTGGCGTACCTGGCACAAAACCCCAACCACACGGTAAATTGATGAAAGCTCTCACCAATGGTACTTTATATCACAACTTGACTCTAAACACCCTGTACTTTTAAAATACAAAAAAAATTACAACAATAAGATTGAGAGATGCATAGGGCTCTCTAAAATTTGCTCTTTGATTAGCGGAGTGGTTTTATAGCTCACAAAACCTTTTAAATAAATAAATCCTGCCTGAGCAGTCAATTCTCTACACTTAAAATTTGCAAATAACTTGTTGGAGAGGTAGTGCTTGAACATAAAATGTAATAAAAGAACACATAACTTGATCACCTGTGTCTGTCAGTAGAAAATCCTCACAAGCTGGATACTGTAAAGGCGACAGATCCAAAAGATTTGATAGGGAGACACAGTTAAAAGTCGGGGTTAGGTTCCATGTTGTCCACCAACGTCAATCAGCCGTTTGAAATATGACGTAGCGCTTTGCTTCTATAGTTTCACGTGACGATAAAATGGCCGCTTCAACTTTTGGCTCCTACTCTCGGAAAATTCCGGCGTGATCCACAAACATTAGTTACAAGCATGATTAACCCAATTAGTCCCAATGAAAATTGTCTCAGCAGTAATCAATTGTACATGATCAGAAAACTTCCATATATACAGAGGTATATCACAAATCTGTAAAAGGACGTCGTAACTGCTTCCATCATAACGTGATTAAATTACAAAGAAAAGTAATCATCGAAATGCAGTTGACCGTCTTGACTACGTAGATGTAAAAGCAACGTTTTAATCGCAAATTTCAAATTGATGCGTAACGCATTTTGGTGACTTATTAACGCTTAATGCAAGAGACTAACGTGCTAGGATACACACAATGTGCTTAACGATTAATGTTTTATTGCATAATCTCTTATCACTGAATGTTCAATTAGAAACCCTAAAATAAAATAATAACGCAATTAGCTCTGAAAGTTAAATGGAAAATGATCTACTCACCCTCCGTTCCACTTAAGAAATTAAACAAATTTGTATAATTTTACGAGACGCCATAAAAAAACCGAGCTACTTGGTCGACGCCACTAATCAAAAAGACCGAAATCGGGGTGTTCGTTTCACGCGTGCCCGGTAGAGCATTTAGTGAGCTATGTCGGAGACATCTTGGAAGGAATTACCTTTACTACCCGTACGAGCTTAGAGGGAACTTCTATAATTTGCAACCGATTTTATTAAAATTAAGCTGAGTTGCAACAATCCTACTAGGAGACGTTACAACAATTGGAATTATAATTAAATTTTATTTACAATTGGAATTATAATTAAATTTTATGTTTGAAATGTCCTCCTCAGCTTCAGTACATTTTCTAGTGCGGTTCACTAGATGATCGATCGATCTTCTTATCACAACTGGACTGTGCCTAATTTCGTTGCGATGTTTACAGATATTTTGAATTAATTGACCCCTGCAATTAATACCTACATTGTATTAAGTGACCTCATAAAAAATAATGTACATAGTCGAAATCTGGAGAACTTACTGGTGATGCATGAAGACTGCCACGACCGATCCACCTATTTGGATAAGCATCATTTAAATGATTCCATACGAAATATAGGAAATAACATCTAGAGAAGCACTTCTCTAATGACCCCTAAAAAATTTTGAAGAAGCAGTTTGCGAAAAAAATTTTTAATTTCGGTTATTAGAGGTCATTAGAGAAGTGCTTCTCTAGATGTCATTTCCCATATTTTGAATGGGTCCCATGCGCCACAGTCGAGAAAAAAAAATTGAAATTTCACCAGCCACTGATGATTTCTAATTTGGTTGGAGAAATGCAGTGGGCCGTCATCATGTTAAAAGAGCATACCTCTGACATTTACATTTTCTAAAAGATTCGGTAATGAGTGTTGTGAAAACCTAAACTTGAAATTCTTATCTAAACTAATTCACTTAGAGAGTGAAGTCTACAATGCGGACACTAATGACAGGGATCAATTAACTCAAATGATTGTTGACGCAATGAAATTGGAAACGGTGCTGATGTGATAAGAAGATCATTCTGTCATCTAGGGAACCGTACCAGAAAATGTACTGAAGCTGAGGAGGATATTTTGAACGTGAAATTTAATCACAATTCTAATCTGTAAATGTATTTTATGACGATATCTGCATTTTTTATTTTTGGTATAATTATTCTGTTGATAGTTTATTGTTATTTGATTACTATGTGTATCATTGATATGCATCTTTAATGCTACCGTTATTGTTGTTGTTAATAGGTACTTATGTTATGTTGCTGTTTTAATAGTCGATAATAATAAATGAAAGGAATGAAATAGTTTCTCCATGCGGTGTCCTGTAACATTTATTTTACCCCTTTATAAAAATTGGTAATTGAAACATAATAATTAATGTTGAAAAAATTTAAAAAATGTCTCTAAAGAGTAAGAAATAAAATTTGACTCAGTTTTACAAATACATGTCTACCTATTAGTGCAAAGTAGCAAGGAACTGTAACTTATTACCTAATATCAATTTGAAATCGGTGCAAAACTTATTTTTGAAATTAGATATTTTTGCACTGGAGTTCTAATCAGTGATTTTTCGAACATTGTTCGTATTATTAAAGTTGTTTATAATATAATGCCCCATCACATGCACCTCTATCAAAGGTTCCTAAGATCGAATAATTTCTTTGCATCGCAACGCCAACTCTACCTCAATTTGTAAATTGACCATTATCATTCACAACTGTAGTCATTTACATATATTCTAGTGGATACCTTTTACACAATTCAAATATTTGTTTCAGATATCGAGAAAATGGTCCCGGGAGTTTTAAGTGGGACACCCTCTGCAAAAATTTGTAGAAAAATAGAAGTTCGAGAACGGGAAATCATAACATGATACCAAATCTACAATATAGTGCACATCTGCGTGTAAGTTTTTATAAGTAACAAAATGCCCGTTTTATGAAATAACTTTTCTTCTTGGGATAAGTGTTAAAAATGGCAAACAGTAATTGATGACAAAAAGTCTGTCATTTCATAATAAGCTAGACATATTAGGAAAAAAATGGGGGTTCAGAGGAAAGTTTTGCTATAGTTTTGATTTTCTCACCCTCTACGTTTTTTGAATCACTGAACATGAATTTGAAGTTTGCAGGCAAAAATTTGGCCAGGAACTTTGTTTTTTTTAGCAGTTTTTGCCCAAATTTTGGCACTTTTTTCAGTTTTTGGCCTAAATCTCAGAAAGGAAGCGTTTTTTCGACAAGCCCATTCTATACAAAATTAAAGTAGACAAAATTTCCTACATTTTTCATATATAACGTTTTTTTGGAAGTCTAACGGTTCCACCGCTAGGGCCATATTCCCATATCTAGTGAAATTCACCGTTTTCGCTTAAATCGTCCTTGCTATGATACTTAACTGTTGATCGTAAATGATTTATAATGAACTTGTGTTTTGTATGGGTTGTCATGATTCCTGAATATAAAGTTCTAAATTTCCAAAATTTGCGTGAGACTCCTGGTTAGCTAATCAAGTCGTAAAAATATTGGAAGGAACACTCTAATGGTTTTTTACAAGCTTTTATTTAACTTGCTAAGTATGTATACATGTTGTTTAGGGCAAATCTTGCAACTGAATTTTAAAACAGTTATCCTTAACCGATTAGCTGAAATTTTGCATACACGTTTAGTGTCCCAAAGATGGCGGACTAGTTATTTTTTTATGCACCCCCATGATATGGGTATGAATTAAAAGGGTTTGCTGAGAAGAATACGAAAAATAAAATGACGTTCCTCCAACCACCTACTCACCTGTGTACGCTCTGCAAAACAAAACCATTAAAGAACACATCATGTTTCTTTACGCAATGAGTGGGTGTGATACGACTTCAGCACCTTACAAACAAGGAAAATTGAAGTTTGTGAAAACTTACCAAAAACCCCACCTTGCCGATGTTGTAAGTAGGTTCAAAAACTCTGAGGCAACTCCAGCAAGCATTGCAGCAGCAGGGGAGAGATTCCTGGACAACGTGTACGGCTACACAGGAAGGACTAAACCGTTGATAAACCGTCTAAGGTACATTAATTATAAGAAGGCAGCTTTCAATACCTCATAAAAAATAGCTGCACCACAACCATCAGCTGCTGCAGCCACACAGCACAGTTTTAGGGTGTATCATCAGGTGTGGCAATGGCTGGGGGTTGAGAAAAATGCCGAAGATTGATGTTGGAAACGAGCAACAAATTGCCTGGAACCGATCACCTCTCTACAAGCCCCTACTTCTCCCGAACTGCTGCGTCTGGCGTCATGCAGATGCGTCAAGACCAGCGTAAAGAAATGTAGCTGCAAAAAAGCAGGCAAAAAAGCAGGCCTCGATTGCACCAAATTGTGCAACAACGTGACAATCGAGACAGATCTCACAAATACCCTTAAAGACGTCGAAGTACAGGACGAACTGGGCTTCACCTTCTCCCCTGTTGTTGAGACCATCGAAGAAAGTGTGGACAAGGAGGACGAAGATATGTAACATTTCCTTCCCCAAAAACGACAATCACACACTTGGAGCATAAATGTACCTGTCTGAAGTAGTTAATATGAATGTACAACCTGACCCATATCTTCTGTTCATTACAGACCCCCACCACCTGAAAAAATAAGGAGAATAGATGAACGGACTGAAGAGGATGTGACAGTTCCTTGCAAAACGAAGGTATGTACAACAGTATCTTCAACAGTAAACATGTGCAGATTACTACTCACCTCGTCTATCAATAAATCCATAAAATAACATTTCCTGTTTGTTCCAAATGATTAAGGCAGTCCAATTTATGACGGCAGCGACATTCATCATTCGCAACTTTTACCATTATAATGATATGAGTATATATTATACTACTGACTATAATACGCTGTACATAACTACTTTAGTAATAACTGCATTTCATTCGTTTGTCTCCATTTTTTCAATTCCTTCCCTATGTACATTATTCATGTAAGGTATACTTGGTCCGGGAATATGTTTTTTTTGGCGCGCTCTAGCGGTGGAATGGTTAGTCTTACAAAAAAAAAGTGATATATGAAAAATGCAGGAAATTTTGTCTACTTTAATTTTGTATGGAGTAGGCTTGCCGAAAAAACGCTTCCTTTCTGAGATATAGGCCAAAAACTGAGAAAAGTGACAAAATTTGGGCAAAGAGTGGCAAATAAACAAAGTTCCGGGCCAAATTTTTGCCTGAAAACTTCAAATTCATGTTCAGCGACCCGAAAAATATAGAGGGTGAGAAAATAAAAACTATAGCAAAACTTTCCTCTGAGAATCCTAATATGCCTAGCCTATAACTGACATAAAATCTTAAAGTAATATTTTGAACAAATGTAAACAAATATTTATTCTTCTTGTCAGATTTAGACACTTGTCATTTGAAAATAAATAAGCAAATTAAAAAGAAGATATATTAGAATTTTATGTGATATTGTATACTATAGATATTAATTCTACTTATTTGTTGTACTTAATTGCGTACACAAAAAGAAATATGTTTTAATATTTTTATTACATTTTTTCAGTATGTACCTGATCTGGTATGATGTATTTAAAATACTCAGCAACAGCCTCATCTGCCCATACATCAGACCACCATTTTATGGACATATCGCCTCCATACCATTCGTGACTCTCTTTGTAGGCAATATTTGCTATTATATCCTGCTTAACCCTGGCTGTTGTTTTATCGCCTTCATCCAGTAATTCGCTCTCACTTAAATTAAAATTAAAAAAATTACAGAATATTTCCAGAATCAGAAACCAGGAAATGAACAGTAAAGAAAATTATATATCTTCTATCACACGCCCGTGATTAGTTAATTCTGTTCTCCTCCGTATACGTAACCCAAAATTGTAAACGTTCTAATATTCCTCTAATTTATCAGGTAGAGAACATATCATCCTATCCTGGAAAGGGTATAATAACACGTGGAAAATCACTTTAATCTTTGGTGGTACAGGTCCAAGTGGAGGTTAGTTGACAACTATAGCAATATATATATTGCTATTAATAAATATATAAATAAGTTGTAAAAGATTTCACTTTCAAAAATATAAAAAATGTAATAATTAACACATTTTTGTTATTCATATCCATGACGATTATATATATATGTAGTATGTACCCTACATTACTCCCCCTCTACAACAAAGAAACCAACTTATGTAGGGTACATACTACATATATATAATCGTCATGGATATGAATAACAAAAATTTGTTAATTATTACATTTTTTATATTTTTGAAAGTAATATCTTTTACAACTTATTTATATATTTAATTATAGCAATATATATAATGCTATTAATAAATATATAAATAAGTTGTAAAAGATTTTACTTTCAAAAATATAAAAAATGTAATAATTAACAAATTTTTGTTATTCATATCCATGACGATTATATATATGTAGTATGTACCCTACAACAACTAACATATAATGTTAGTATATAGTATACGCAAATTAGATTAAAAAACACTGTATAGAAGAAATAATTTATAAAGTAATAATATTTGGGATGCGTACACTAGATAGGGTTAGAAATAGATACCCGATAAGTTCCATCCCAATTTAGGGGTGGAATGTTCTTTTTTTTGCAAAAAACCACCCCCAACGGGGACCTAACGCTGGTTTTTCACTTTTATCTTGTAAACCGTTCATCAGAAGAGAAAAAAGTATAGGAAATAAAAAATTTGTCATTAAATTCTGCATAAAAAAATGTCCTATTAATCTTGTAGCTTATCCTCACCTATTTCGCGCTAACAGCGTCCAAACAGTGGGGTAGTTTGTGGCGCAGAGGTAAAAATCAATCCTATTACAAGTTTCACAGCGAATACCTTAAAACCGCTTACCTTAACGAGAAAAATGTTCAGGAATAAATTTATAGAGCGGAATTTTCTCTATAAGATGCATGCATGCAAGTGATTTTTATGTATTTTCCCCTTTTTTCCACAAATCTGTGTTTTTCGATAATCTGTACTGTTCACTCAAAAGAAGATTTAGAGTCATGTTTCAGCTTTGAGCTTGCTTCAACTCCTCTTCCTCTCTTCGATGAGAAAGGGTTAATGAGAAAAACTAAGAAATCGTCTTTGTATGATATTTTCAATGCCGTACGAGAGAGTCTAATAGATTTTTCCGATTGCCAGTTCATTATCGATGGCTGCAATTTGATTTATCGTGTAGTACGGCCGAAGCAGGGTACTTTTGACGACGTTTATACAGCCTACGTTAGCTTTATTCGTAATCATTACGGACAAAAAGTGACTGTAGTGTTTGACGGATATGCTGACAATGCCTGCAATACAAAGAGCATCGAAAGACAGCAGCGACTTTTGAAACGCATTTTACCTGTAATTATTTTCAATAAGAATACGCCACTGACTGAAACGCAAAATAAAATTATAAACAATCTCACAAACAAGGAATGTACTGCTGTAGACGACGCTGACGCAGTCATAGTTCAAACCGCCTTAAATGAATCTCATGAAAACGATACAGTAGTCATCATCGGACAAGATATTGATCTTCTCGCATTGATTATCGCTCTCGCACCTGAAGATAAAGATATCCGTTTCTTAAGAGAGGCTCAGGGAAAAATAAAAAATAAAGCTTACAGTTCTCGTGACTTGCAGTCCTCGGAAGTTTTAAAAAGCTGTAAGGAGACAGTTTTGTTTGTCCACACGTTCAGTGGATGCGATACCATTTCAGCTTTTTCTGGTAAAGGAAAAGTGCAAACGGTGGAATGCGTCATTAAAAGAAAAAAATCTCGAAGAGGTTGTCCGTATCTTCAACAACCGTAGCTCAACGAAAAAAGAAATTACAAGTGCCGATGAGCAATTCGCGCTAGCAGTATACAAAGCCCCCAAAAAAGAGATAAGTTTGAATCATCAAAGATTCATTATCTTCAATAAGTTAGTCGGTCAATCTAGTATATACTGCCGGGATTCTACCAAGAATGCCACCAACATCTGAGGCATTACGTCAACATTCTTACAGAGTATTTCTCCAAATTCATGTTTGGCGAGGAGAAAACTAGGAACCAACGGAATCGAGTTGAAAGAAAGTAGGCAACATTTTAGCAGCCATTTATACACCGAGTTACCACCCTAAAGCTAATATCCTGCAGTTGCAAAAAGAGTTGCAGAAAACGATGCAGCTTTGTTAAAGTTGGATTGCGCTGCTCAACAATGTGCTCTAATTACCATGGGCAATGATGTTTAAATTCTGAATTCGAGAAGAGTTCGTCGATGAGGAACCCCTTAATGAGTAAAATTGAAAAGAATTTTAGTGGAATAGGCCTACAGGGGAAACCACCTTAAAAAAAAACGCACCGAAAGCTCTACCTCGTGGGTGGTGTGGAAACGATCTCAAATTGAATAACACAGCTTTGTGGAAAAAAATGGGAAAATAACAAAAATCACTTGCGTCAAAACCCGCTACATATTCATCTTATAGAGAAAATTCCGCTCTATAAATTCATTCCTGAGCATTTTTCTCGTTAAAGTAACCGGTTTTAAAATATTCGCTGTGAAACTTGGAATAGGATCGATTTTTACCTCTGCGCCCCACTGTTCGGACGCTGTTAGCGCGAAACAGGTGAGGATAAGCTACAAGGTTATTAGGACATTTTTTATGCAGAATTTAACGGCAAATTTTTTATTTCCTCTACTTTTTTCTCTTTCGACGAACAGTTTACAAGATAAAAGTGAAAAATCAGCGTTAAGTCCCTCTTGAGAGTGGATGTTCCACCACTAAATTGGGGGGAAACTTTTCGGGTATCTATTTCTAACCCTATCTAGTGTACGCATCCCAAATATTATTACTTTATAAATTATTTCTTCTAAAATATCTGATTTACGTGGACTAATATGTCAAACCGTTATTGAATTTTAAATTGCCATGCATTTGTTATGAATCGCCTCAAATTTTGCTTTCCAAATACGTCTTAGATCTAAGTTATCACACACGAATCCATAAATAACTTTAGATGAGTTAGTCCAGACAAACGAAATCTGAAAAATCGGAGATAGTGATGATGAAGATTATGAATACATGGATTGGTAATTAAGAATTTATTCATTATGCCTGAATTATTTTTAATTAAATTTTTAGGATTACAACCTACGAATCTACCTATATTACATTTTAAGAGATTATTATATTACCTTTTAGGAGATATACAGAATTGAATTTTATTAATTAAAAATAAAAAAAGGTCTTGTAATAAGGTTCTCATCTAACTTTTCTGAAGTATTTTGACGCGCTGAAGCCAATTTTGGACAAAAAGTCCATCGTGTCAGTTTTCATCTACTAAAAAGGGCAAAAAGATCTTGTTTGTCCTAAGGTTCTAATTTAACTTTTTTGAAGTATTCTGATGCGCTGAATCCAAAGGACAAAAAAGATTCCTATCATGTTAGTTTTTCTCTACCACGCCTCTTATTCTTTAAAAAGGGCAAAAATGTCTTGTCCTAAGGTTCTGATCTAACTTTTCTGAAGTAATTCTACCACTCTTTTATCTCCTATAATTTTTTTTTCTGGAGCTACTACGTCTAGACTGCTTTTAGAACTGAGAACCATACCTACCTGAAAACAATCACAAAGTAGTTGAAAACCCAAATGTAAAAGTAGTCTATAGCAACTTAGGCTATTAAATAAATATAAATTTTGGTTTCAAAATATTTTAATGTTTTAGATTCGAAGATATAATTTTTGTTAATTTTGTTATTTGTTATATCCATAGCGATGTAATAATCCTAATATGGGGTGAAGTTTGACTTACCGGAAATGCGTAACGGTCGTCATAGTTACCACTACCCAATGGTACTACTCCCATGGTGGGTACTCGCTTAGTTGTGAAGTTAGGTACTCCAGAATAGTGGAAATGATCTACAAAGAAGCAGTTGCTGTGGTAATGCTTACCACGGTTACCAGTACCTTAGGGTACCACTCCCATGGTGGGCACTCACTTAGTTATGAAATGATTAGCTGTATTAGTAATTTTTTTTTTTGAAATTCGATTGTGTTATATGTCAAAATAGTTTCTATGATAACGGTCGTCACTACCCAATAATACTACTCCCATGGTGTGTTGTAGAACTCTCCAAAATCGTCCTAAGTTGAAGACAGAATCAAAATTCGACTTAGGCAAAAATTTCATTTAAGGACATTTTTAAGAGTCTGCAGAGGCACAGATCAGTCCAAAAGGACCGTTTTGGGTTCTATAAGACGTTAGAAATGACCAGGTGAAAATTCGAAGAAACACCGAATTTTCACTTGGGAAAATATGTTTTTGGTTCAGGATATGAGAGCAAAAGTATATAATGACAAAGATTTATGAATAATATACTTTTTCAAAGGTACCACATAATATTTTTAAAAAGTGTGTCGAAATTTGGCTTGAAAATTACTTTATCAAAAGTACGCCGAAATTTCACTTGCAGATAATTTTTCAAAACTGCGTCGAAATTTGGCCTGAAAATTGATTTTTCAAAAGTACGCCAAAGTTGGACTTTTCAATTTCGCGCCCGCGGATTTCGAAACGTCGACCGGAAATGTGTTATATGTCAAAATGGTTTCCATGGTAACGGTCGTCATAGTTACCACTACCCAATGGTACTACTCCCATAGCAGGCACTCGCTTAGTTGTGAAGCTAGGTACTCCAGATTAGTGGAAATTATATTCGCGAAAATAAAACAAATGAATCCAATAGGGATTTACCTTCGATACACACAAATTCACCAATATGTGACAGCGATTTATATAACATGACAAACTTCCGCTGTTACTTTACTATATAAACTTTTCCTTATACGTGAATTCCTTTGTATCCAAGGTAAATCACTATTGAGTTCATCTGTTATATTTTCGCGCATACAAAGAAGCAGTTTCAGTTTGATAACACGCGATCGGTCGCCGTCTCGAAATACGTGGCCATACGGCTAGAATATGGAGATTTCCGTTCAAAAATGTAATGTAACTTAACATTTTTGTTTTAATTTTATTATAATCAATTTAAAAAAGGTTCGGTTTTATTACTAATACAGCTAATCATTTCGTAACTAAGCGAGTGCCCACCATGGGAGTGGTACCCTAAGGTACTGGTAACCGTGCTAAGCTTTACCACGGCAACTGCTTCCTTGTAGATCATTTCCACTAATCTGGAGTACCTAGCTTCGCAACTAAGCGACTGCCCACCATGGGAGTAGTACCATTGGTTAGTGACGAGCGTTACATGGAAACCATTTTGACATACAACACATTTCCGGTAAGTCGAATTTCTAAAAAAAGAAAAAAAATTACTAGTACAGCTAATTATTTCGTAACTAAGCGAATGCCCACACGCGATCGGTAGCCGCCTCGAAATACGTGGCCATACGGCTAGAATATGGAGATTTCCGTTTAAAAATGTAATGTAACTTACATTTTTGTTTTAATTTTATTATAATCAATTTAAAAAAAGTTCGGTTTTATTACTAATACAGCTAATCATTTCGTAACTAAGCGAGTGCCCACCATGGGAGTGGTACCCCAAGGTACTGGTAACCGTGGTAAGCATTACCACAGCAACTGTTTCTTTGAAGATCATTTCCACTATTCTGGAGTACCTAACTTCACAACTAAGCGAGTGCCCACCATGGGAGTAGTACCATTGGGTAACTATGACGACCATTACCATAGAAACCATTTTGACATAACGCATTTCCAGTAAGTCAAACTTCAGCCCTAATATGTAGATGAGTGCACTACATATATTCCCCCCTCCCTGCAAAAAAGAGATCAACCCACCAAAGTATCAATATCGAAGATGACATTTACAAAAAAAAAGTCACATTTGACTAACAGTTGACCAAATAGAGATATTCTATACATAAAATGAGGTAATATACCGTCAATCCTCCTAGGAACATATATACTTAATATATTTAAATTATAGTACATTCCAAGGTAATATTTTGTTTTTTAAATCAAATAATCCATTAAATATTTCACCAATTCATGGAATTTATCGATATAGATTCTATTTAAGAACATTTTTGGCAATTCATGGAATTAATCCATATAGATTTTATTAAAGAATATTTTTGGCAATTCATGGAATTTATCCATATAGATTCTATTAAAGAATATTTTACCAGTTCATAATAATGAAATTATATTCATATAATACTTAAAAACAATGGAAATCAAAAATTTGATTAATAAATATTTTTCATATAGCTGATCATAAATTAATTGTCAAAAATTAAATAATTTATACATTGATGCGTGTTGATAGGATGATCTAGTACAGCAGATAAAGGAAAATGAAATTAAAAATCTTCTTGAAAGAAATAAACTTGGAATTGTCTTGGAAAATAATTCGAAACTCGGTGACTTCATGCCAATTCCTTATACCATCAAACATAAATTCCTACTGCAACACTATCAGGTTGCTGTGATGTATTTGGCGAATTTATGTAATTTATGTATGGAAATTATGAGATATTAAAATGACTTACCCTTCATCCGGCGGTAGTTTCTGTCATTCAAATGTGTTTCACTCGATGGGAGAACGGGAATGGAAAAATATGGGGAATCAGGAGGAAGCGAAGACACGTTTAAATTATAAATAATAATATTTAACACTATTTGATAACTGATAAAATAAATATGCGTTGAACTGGTAAACTTACTACTACGAGGTTTTTATTCGATCTGTCCGCCGCGCTCTCTCTGCCTAGTAAAAAACATAAGGTTTTTTTTTTTGGAAACAAAAACTTTAGAGTTATGGATATATTTAACATACAGAGTGTTTTCAAATTAAAATATAATAAAATGTAATTTAATATAAACGGCCAAAACATCCTGCCCCCGGGAGATTGAATGTTAATTCAATGCGTAAAAAATAAATCTATACATTCTATAAGCTAAACTAAAACTATACAAACTTCACTTAGAATTTATCATTAACCGGATACCTAAGTAATATACAAATTAACAATTTAGTAAAAAGACAAAACAACAAAAAGAGATAGCTACTAGATTTTACAAACATAATTCAACTATTATGATTGATTAGGGAGTGGACATAATTTTGCCACTGGTCTAGTGTAAGAACTGTTTTTTGTTCGTACCACTGCTACTCTAGAGACACCATCTTTACCAGCACACAATTTTTCAATTATGGCTAACGGCCAATGTAGTGGTGGAACATTATCTACCATAATAACCACTATCATACCTATTTGAGCAGGATTAGTTGGAGTATTCCATTTTTGTCTGGCTTGTAGAGTAGAAAGGTATTCTATATGCCAACGTTTCCAATAGTGATGCACCATTGAGTCTAATAATTTATAACGATTTAAACGATTAGGAGGCTCTGTTGACAAATCTTCTGCAGGGAATGAATTTAATGGGGATCCATATAAAAAATGTGACGGAGTTAAAGCTTCTGGATCCTTTGGATCAGAGCTTAAGGGACACAGAGGTCTAGAATTAAGTAACGCCTCGATTTGGGTAAGTACTGTATTAAATTCTTCGTAACTTAAAATTTGACTTCCAATTACTCTAGAGAGGTGAGCTTTAACAGATTTTGTTTGCCTCCCAAATTCCGCCAAAGTGGGGGGCCGAAGGAGGATTAAATTTCCAATCAATTTTGTTATTAATAAGTTCTCGAGATAGGGCATCTTTATATTGTTGAGACTGAGTTAGTTGGTAAATTTCATCAAGTCTAGCCTTTCCTCCTACAAAATTAGTTCCTTGATCAGAAAACAAGGTGGTACAATTTCCGCGACGAGATAAAAATCTTTTGAAAGCCGCTAAAAACGAATCTGTAGATAGATTACTGGCAAGTTCTAAGTGAACGGCCTTGGTAGCAAGACAAATAAATAGGCAAACATATGCCTTTTGGCTTTTAACTCCGCGTTTTCTGCCTAATGTTATATAAAAAGCTCCTGTAAAATCCACGCCTGTGGATAAAAATGCCTTTGCTTGATTTACTCTTTCGGAAGGTAAATCTGACATTATGGGATAATTCGGTTTAGGATTTAATCTAAAACAGTAATTGCATTTCCAAATACGTTGGCGAATAATACCACGAGCTGCTAAAATCCAATAATTTTGTTGTAATAATGATTGCAGCAAATGGGCACCGGTATGAGAATATTTTCTATGGTTATAATCAATCAACAAGTTAATAAAAGGATCTGATTTTGGTAAAAGAATCGGATGTTTATGATTAAAATCAATATTTGCATTCGATAATCTTCCACCTACTCTAATTATACGATCCTTGATAAAGGGATTTAATTTTCGTAGAACATGGGATCGTAAAGGTTTGTTTTCTGAAAGAAGTTTGTATTCTTCGGGAAAATGACGTTGTTGCACAGCTCGTATTAAGGTGTATTCAGCTTGGTTAAGGTCAGATTTACATATCGTGTGATTTCGAGGTAAAAGTTTGAGAAATCTCAATACATATACGGTAGAATGAAGAAGTTTAGTCCAAGAGGAAAAATATTCTATCAAAATATAAAAGGGAGAAATTGTTGGTTTAACTACGAGGTAAACTAAACTTTCATCTTCCGGAATAGTGATTAAATTATCACTAAACGATTTAATAGGCCATTGGGAGGAATCTAAAAACAACCATTCATGACCAGAAAACCAATAGGGATGCTTTATCAACGAATCAGGGGAAAGCCCTCGAGAAGCACAGTCAGAAGCATTCTGTTTACCGATTACAAAATACCAATGAGAAGAAGGTAGACAGTTTTGAATTTTAGTGACTCTGTTTGAAATAAAATTTTTCCACTTTTTTGGAGAGGAATGGATCCAATTCAGTGTGATCATAGAATCAGACAGAGCGAATATTTGGTCAATAGTTTTTCTAGGAGAATAAGTATCTCAACATGCGATATAAGTTTGGATAGTAGTACAGCTGCACAAAGTTCTAGCCGAGGTAGGGTGACTTTGGACATTGGAGCAACCTTGGATTGTGCATATAGAAAGTTTACACTCACATGGCCAGTAATATCTGTAGATCGAATATAAATTACAGCAGCATATGCTCTTGAACTAGCATCTGCAAATCCAATGATATCTACCGAGGAATTTTCAAAAACTAACAAATGTCTAGGAATTTGTATATTATTCAATAGTTTAAGTTCTTCTTGGAATTTCATCCACAAATTAACCATATCTTTAGGGGCTTCTGTATCCCAGTCGAAATGTAATTCCCATAATTTTTTTATCAACAATTTTACAAAAAGGGTAATTGGTGCTAGGAAACCTAAAGGATCGAAGATGCGTGCTACTAAAGATAACATATTTCTTTTGTTGCAAGGCAACACAGAGATGGAGATTTTAAAACTAAAATTATCAGACGATGGATTCCACTCTAAACCCAAAACCTTTAAACTTTCTTTGTCAAAGGCCATAGGTTGATTTAATTGTAAGAAATCAGGAATTTGGGATAATAGTTCACTAGAATTTGACATCCATTTTACCATTTGAAATCCGCCATTTTCAAATAATTTTACCAATTGTGTGTGAATTACTATACTATTTTTTACATCGGGTAAACTACAAATTAAGTCGTCCATATATAAGTCTCGATGAACATAGGACACGGCCTGGGGATATTGTGAAGATTCGTCTTCTGCCAACTGTTTTATGGTACGTAGACTTAAATATGGTGATGATTTCACACCAAAGGTGACAGTATTTAATTGATAAATCGAAATAGGTTCACTGGTATCAAATCTCCACAAAATTCTTTGGTACTGCCGATGGGCTTCGACAATATTAATCTGACGATACATTTGCTTGATGTCAGACACCATAGCTATAGGAAATAATCGAAAGTTTAACAATATTGTAGCTACATTGTTCTGCAGCTTCGGGCCTGTGTACAAAATATCATTTAAAGAAAAACCAGAATCGGTTTTCAGGCTAGCATCGAAGACTATTCTACAGGGTGTTGAAACACTTTGTTTGAAAATACAATGGTGGGGTATATAATAGCAAGAAGGCATATTAATTTTGGACTTTGGTACCAAGGACATGTGACCTTGATCTAAATAATCTTGGATAATAGAACAATAGGTGTTTCGAAGTTCCAGATTTTTTTCTAATCGTTTTTCTAAAGAAAACAACCGACTTTGAGATAAGGCAAATGAATCTCCTAGATGAATCGGATCATCTTTAAAGGGGAGAGATACTGTATATCTTCCAACAGAATCTCGACTAACATTTTCAACGAAAAAATTTTCGCAAATGGAATCTTCAGATGTAGGAACAGGTGGGGTAAAGTTTTCTAATTCCCACATTTTTTCAACCAGGGATTCTAAATTTAAAAAAGAACAATATGTTTGTTCGGAAAAAGGTATTCGAAGAGGAGGGGCAGGACCTATAATTATGTATCCAAGGGTAGTTTGAATAGCAGCAGGTGTTCCAATAGCTCCTGTTATTTTATGCGATCCTAAAATTTGAGTGAATAACGAAGCTCCTAAAATTCCATCAATCGTCCCTGGAATATGGAAGGTAGGATCGGCTAACGGCAGGTAATTCAAATGTTTCAATGAACTTATGTTTATGGGTAATTCTGGTAAGGAATTAGTGACCTTTTCGACTAACAAAACTTCAAGTGGATATTTAATATTTGGATCAAGATTAGACTGAATTATAAGATTAGCTCGACCTTTGAGTGATTTTATTATATCACCAATCCCTATAATATTGGAGGATATTTTATGGTAAGGCAAACCTAATTTTTTACAGCAGTCATATGTTAAAATATTAGACATAGAACCGCTGTCAATTAAAAATCTAAGATTTTGTTTATTATTCCATTTATCGGAAACTTTAACTATGGCAGTGCTCAATAGTACAACTTGGGGTTTATTAAACTCATTATTGTTTATTTTGGTACACAAAGTATGAATGACGTCACTTTTACTGGTGGATGGGACACTATGTTCTAGATTGTTGAAGTTGCTAGGACTATCATTAATACTTGATTTGGTGTCAACATTATGGTTTTGATCATTTTTATGTAATAAAGTATGATGTTTAGCTTTACATTTAATGCAACTAAATTTGGAAGGACATAAAGAAACTTTATGTTTATTCGAAAAACAATTGATACATAAATTGTTCTCCTTTACTAATTTAAATTTTTGCTCCTGAGGAATATCTTTAAAATACCTACAATCTTTTAATAAATGTGCTTCTTTATGACAAGCAAGGCATTTTCGGCTACCATCGTGGGTTAGAAAAGCTTTGGTATTAGTATTTTTTAAGGTGTTACTATTATTTGGGTTATATTGAGCTGAACGAATTTTATCGTGTTTAACCATTACCTTACTCTGTTGGCGTATAAATTTAATTAACTCGTCATAACTAGGCAATTTTTCATTAGAACGTACTAGTTCAAAATTATTGACAGTTTCTTGGGGTAACTTTAACATAGCAATGTGGGTTAAAATATGATCATCTAAATTTTTTAACTGTAGTCGTTTTAGGGCTATAACATTTGTATCAAATTTTTCAAGAAAAGTTTGTAAATTACCAGGGTTATTGTTTAAACAACGAAAATTTAACAATCGGTTCAAATACAAATTTAATAAAAATTTTTCATCATGGTATGTGTCCTGCAGAAGTTTCCAAACAATCTCATAATTGTCTGGAATCGCTTCAATAGCATTACACGTTTTTAGAGCTTTACCCTCTAAACTCCCCAACAAAAAATGTAATTTTTCTGCTTTAGAATACTCGGGTTTAACATGAACTAGGTGATTAAAATTTTCACTAAACAAAGGCCATAATGTTAAATCTTCACCATTAAATTTTACTAATTGAATATTAGGCATTTTTAGTTTGGATGTACTAGAACTATCATGGTTGAGATTACGTGGGGAAATTGGATTATTATATTTTTTAGCAAGATATTCAACATGACTACATAAATCGTCAAAAGCATCAAGCATACCATAATTAGGTGCTTCATTGGGTTTAAGTTCTTGCTTAACTTCAACAATTTGTTGAACAGTTTCTTGATAATCTAACATTGTTTTGGGTAAAGTTATATAACGAATATTAAAATCCTCTAATTTGGCAACATTTTGGCTATCATCTTTTAAAGACTGTCCAACATCAAAGCAACGCTGAACTCGTCTAAAAAGATTTTCACGTTTAGCAGTTAATCTCTCCAATTTCGATTCGGCAGATGGTTTTGGCATCTTGAAAATATATTTTTTTTAAATTGGGCAACAAAATAAAATTGAAATAATTGGATTAAACTAGCAAAATTAAATTCTAAAGGTCACTTTTAATAATAATATTAATTTAAACAATATTCTATATTGGAATACTCAATATGTATGTATGTGCGTAAAGATGGTGTAGCAGTTTATTTGAAAATTAATTTATCAAAACACGTAAAAATAATAATATTGGTTTTAGTAGCAAACAAATTAATTAAATCGTGTGAATTCTGTATAGTTTTCGATTATTATTTGCACTAAAAGCGTTGAAAATATTAAATTTATAAAAAGTGGTTGTAAATCTGGGTATATATATATATTTTTTTTTTTTTTTATGAATAAGATTAGAATGCTAAATTTATATGAAATAAAATTTACGTCTCTAAATATGAATAGTTTCTTGTTCTATAATATATCAGGCAAAGTTTTTTACTAGGCAAAAAATCGAAAATTAGGCTTCAATTTTCTTAATTATAATGAAATAAAAGGCAAGTTTATAATACAATTTTAACAAATCAATTACGGAATTAATATTTAGATTCATAAAATCAAAAAATTATAGACAAATTTTGTACGAAATTCAACGCATAAATTGGCACTAGGCTATTATCAATTTTCCAACTGAACACTGACACGAAACAATAATCAGCTATTAAATAGGTGTATTACAACAAAAAATTCCTGAAAAGGCCCAATGCGGCTCGTGAGGAACAATAAATGTGATGTATTTGGCGAATTTAAGCAGACTGTATGGAAATTATGAGATATTAAAATGACTTACCCTTCATCCGGCGGTAGTTTCTGTCATTCAAATGTGTTTCACTCGATGGGAGAACGGGAATGGAAAAATATGGGGAATCAGGAGGAAGCGAAGACACGTTTAAATTATAAATAATAATATTTAACACTATTTGATAACTGATAAAATAAATATGCGTTGAACTGGTAAACTTACTACTACGAGGTTTTTATTCGATCTGTCCGCCGCGCTCTCTCTGCCTAGTAAAAAACATAAGGTTTTTTTTTTGGGAAACAAAAACTTTAGAGTTATGGATATATTTAACATACAGAGTGTTTTCAAATTAAAATATAATAAAATGTAATTTAATATAAACGGCCAAAACAGGTTGCATATCTTCAAATTAACATCATATAGCTTTTCTGATATACGCTTATTCTCTGCTTTGCGAGTAATAATTTCTCCTCCCAGCTTACAAACATTTAAGTGTTAATTTTGTTCAAAATTTCACAACAAAATGTCAAAGTCAAAGTAAGTCGGAATATTTCCGCTTTCTTCAATTATATTCTAGGTGAGAAAGGAGGATGATGATTAATTGGACTGCTTCACACTCCTATTAAACAGAGTTAGTTAAACAGCAAAGTGGTATTTCTGATCCATTTGAAAAATATCAAATAATATGTGCTTCAAATTTTTTCTTCCTCTAACTTTTCAGGATGCGTGTAAAATCGGGGTCACCAATATAGCAACTTAGGCTATTAAATAAATATAAATTTCAGTTTCAAAATATTTTAATGTTTTAGATTCGAAAATATAATTTTTGTTAATTTTGTTATTTGTTATATCCATAGCGATATAATAATCCTAATATGTAGATGAGTGCACTACATAGTCATTAGGTATAGGAAATTACTGTAGCTCACGATGCCCTTCCTCAAGTATTTCACAAGAGCACTGCTCTGGGTGATGTCGAAAACGAAAACAAAAAAAAAGTAAAAGCTATTGCGGCAGTGAGTCATTTCTTCAGTATGTTTTGTCGTTTATTAAAGAAATAATTATGATTTAGTTAAAGTGTCAAGGTTACTCGTTGCTTCCCAATAATTTGCTGAAATTGTCACTGTCATACCACACCTCTTATAACGTGACAAATTGTATAGTCAAATAAATTTAGATCTAGGCTACTATGAGGCCTTCCTTAATTATTGCATTCGATAAATTTTGTTTTATAACTACTGATATAGTATATTGTGTAACAAAAGCTAAAAAGTTATTTTCATAAGTATTGAACACTATACTTTTTCTGCAACTATTCTCAGTTTCCATGTTTAAATAAATAAATTTCAAAATAAATAATAATTAATGTCAAAATATATCTTTAACTTGACGTTTCTAAGACGAAGATTGCGAAACAATTTCAATTGTTTTCAATACACTCTTATGATACAAGCATACAAGGATCGTGTGAAAATTTACTTTTCACACGCTGTCAATATGCGTTAAGGATTTATCACATGCTATGTGAAATTCATAATTTTCAAGTGTAGTAAGTTAACAGTGTGTTTCTAAACGCTTTCAAAGCAGAGAAAAAATAGATTAATTACCTGTATGTAAAAAGGCCAAAATCACCCATATTGTCGGAGTAATAATTAGGAAGCGCCACTTCGTAAGCTGCACTAGCGTTAAGATTCTTGTAAGATACTCCAGTATAGTTAACAAGTTGTTCAATGACTTTACTAGAATAGGTACTAGCTACTGTAGTTATATTCAAATCTGCAATTTCTGACCTTGTAAAAATTTTCACCTCGTATTCATCTCCAGAACTTGAACTTGCTTCTTTAAGCGCGGAAATGAAAATGGAAAATAGATAGGATGGTATTCCTGGTGTCTTCTCAAATTGAGTTATCGTCACATAAGGCCTAAAAAAGTGCTGTAGTATACTTCAAATAAAATTCAGTGTGTACAGTTAGTGATCAAAAGTGGTACAATTTCTCTTGTAATGACTTCGAAGAGAAGGCAAGGCGCCTGAGGGCGGAGCTCAAAATAATCTCCAAGTAGTAAAATAAGAAAGATACTCGTAAAAACACAAAGTGTAATAAATTCTGTTCGCTGATAGAATCCCGGTCATATAGTGTAAGGAATATCGTCCGGAGCTCTATCCTTCCTTGTCTTTATTGAAATATTGTTTGTAACCTAAACTGTAACGTAAGTTTTAATCTTTGTGGTCTTAGTCTGGTGATTTTAGCTTCAAAAATAACGATCTCTCGGAAAGTTTTGGGACAAGCCAAAAATTAGTCCACCCCCTATAGAATTTCCTCAGGAATCCGCTCAAAATGGCGGCTTTAATTGTTATTCAACTTTTTGTAAACAAAATGAATTTTGCAACTTACTTGTTTGCTTATATCTTCGCTTCTAAGGTCGTAGAAAAACGTTCGACCCATCAATTTCTTCGTCATGGGTTCCCCTATAAGGAAGTTATATGCAAAGAACGCACTTTTGATTCTTAGTAACATTTTATGGCAAAAAACTGAACCTTTCGATCCTCGAACTTTTAAGTACTGTAGAAACAAATATAGAACCTGCATGTTAACGATATTACGAGAAATAGTACACATTTTTACCCTTAATGAAATGCACTTTGTCCCGTTGCAAAATATTAATTATTTTTTTTGCAATTAATTTATAAAAAAAAATTCAAACTGTTATACTAAAAGATCTTATTAATATTTTACAGTTCTGTTTTGGTAAAAACATTGTATTTGACGTACATTTACATAATCAAAAAGAATATTGCAAAAAAATTTTAATTTGCGACTTTTTACGCAAAAAATCAAAATGTAAATATCTCAGTGGATTTTGCATAAAATTTATTGCACCTGACGGCATTTTAATTGTCATAAAAAACACGAATTTAAAAAGAATAAAAATTTTGCACCTATGCTTTGGAGCCGAGATATGAAGAATTCGCGTTTTTTGCGATTACGGCGAAATTTGAAAATATTTTTACATGAAAATTTAACAGAATATACCTCAGGGTGTGTATTATCACTTACAATGTCTATATATCTTGATGGGCCATGGAAAAAAAATCGAGAAAATTGCATCCTTGGCGCTCGCGCTCACCCTAGACGCCAGATCCCCCTCCCTCTTCACTGCTAGTGGTGTACTTGGACAGTTTTACTGAGGCGGCAGCTTCATTTCTCATTTTCTTGGCTTCAGGAGTGGCTAGATGGACGTTTTTTTTTACATTCAACTTATATTTTTCTCAGCTTTCCGATTATTCGATTATTTTTCAATTATTCAGTTACGGTGCTCCGCCAAAAGAACTTGTAATACAGCGGCTTTATTATTTTATTATTATAGATGAAATAATTTTAGTAGTTTATAATCAAACATCTTATAATTATTTCCGCATACAGTGGAAGTATAGTAACGCAAAAAAATTTTAATCATTTTTATTGTTCAAATAGGCTTAGAATGTCATGAAATGTCGAGATTTAAGGTTTGCGCAAAAAAGTCTGTTGCTCTGTCGGTCGGTGTGTCTGTAACTTTCTGTGCGCACGATTACTCTAGAACCGTTTAATATATTGACTTGAAATTTGCTACATGCATGTATTTTAACGAGATCTGGAAGATTATATTTTGATCCCATTCCGTTGAAGGGTTGGGGGAAATGGGGGTAAGTGGGTAAATTAAGCAAGTAAGAGTCCATGAAATTGATATTTAGTATAAATAAGAGAAGCTAAGATTCCGAAAAATGTTTTGGCATTAGCCACTCCCACTACCACCCCCACCCCATTATTAAAGGAGATGATAAATATAAAATTGTGATTTAATATGTATACAAGAACCAAAGGCCTCAAATTTGTTTTTTACTTCATTCACCCCCACTACCACCATTCCCACCCCACCCCCACTACCGATGTGACATATCGCTTTATTGGTTTTTTTTTCGTTGTGAGAGACTTGGATAGAAAATCTGGATGTCGAAGTAGTGATTCCTTGGGCAGCCGTTTTTTTTGCAATTTTACAAACATTCTATAATTTAAGCAATCACGCATTATTGTTATGTTATGAATTAGATGTTTATTTCGCTGTTTAAAAAAATTAAATCAGTATTGTGATCTGACAGTTTGAATTAAATGAAATGCAAGAAAATGAGAAAGTTATTGGAAATATTGATATAAATAATGACGATGATGACAATGATTGTCTGTACGCACAAATGAGAGATGAAACTTACAGCGAGTCCGACACAGAAAATCAACCTATAAAACGAGGACAGAAAAATAAACTTTATTTTGTATATTCAATAAACTAATTCTTATATACAAAACGTATACCTTTTTTTATCCCCAATAAGAGTAAAACTATTCACTCATCAATGTATTACCAAATAAATTGCATGTAATCTTTACATATTTATTTTATGAAGCAACGTAATTGAATGATTGAAAAATAATCGAATAATCGGAAAGCTGAGAAAAATATAAGTTGAATTAATAAAAAAACGTCCATCTAGCCACTCCTGAAACCCAGAAAAACAGAAATAAAGCTGCCGCTTCGGTAAAACTGTCCAAGTACGCCACTAGCAGTGAAGGGGGAGGGGGATCTGGCGTCTAGGGTGAGCGCGAGCCCCAAGGATGCAATTTTCTCGATTTTTTTCCATGGCCCATCTAGATATATAGACATGAAACTTTTTGAAGTGATAACACACACTCTGAGGTATATTCAGTTAAATTTTCAAGTAAAAATATTTTCAAATTTCGCCGTAATTGCAAAAAAACGCGAATTCTTCATATCTCGGCTCCAAAGCATCGGTGCAAAATATTTATTCTTTTTAAATTCGTGTTTTTTTTTATGACAATTAAAATGCTGTTAGTTGCAATAAATTTTATGCAAAATCCACTAAGATATTTACATTTGTTAAAGTTGCAAAATTGAATTTCTGCGTAAAACAGTCGCAAATTAAAATTTTTTTGCAATATTCTTTTTGATTATATAAATATACGTTAGATTCAATGTTTTTACCTAAACAGAACTGTAAAATATTAATATTGTAACGTGTTTCCATCCTTAGGAAACCACCCTCGCAAATTCCGTGGGTTCCAAAAATTATAACAAGAGATGTCCACTAACACACTTTATTAAATGTTTACTGGATACTTCACAATACTATTATTAATTTAAATACACTTTACTGACTAAAAATCACAATGTTTATTACTTTGTTTATCTTTGAACTCTTAACCTCACTTTCTATACTTTCTCAACTTTCTGAACTACTCGCCGAGAATGCGATCGGTCTTTTATACCTAAAAATGACAGATCTCGATTGTTCTGTGATGACGCCACCATTCTCTCGATAATTCCAGATGTCACTTTGGAATCTTCTGGTAGGTTCTTTTTCGAGTAGGTGCAAATACATCATTCTAGGGTTGTAACACATTACACTGCCCCCTCCTTAAGCCTGAACGTCCCGGTCAGGCAATTCAGCCTCTTTCACATACTTCGCCAGTCTATCCAAGTGTACGATCTTCATCTTAGACTTTTTGTTTCGTTGAATCCGATAAACGACATCATTAATTCGGGTAATAACAGTATACGGTCCATCCCAAGGAGGTTGAAGTTTCGGGGATCTCCATTCCTTCCGCTGTGGGTTGTACAGCCAAACCAGATCCCCCACCTTGAATCCCCCTGTACTGGCATTCTGATCATAACGAGCCTTCAAGCGGTTACTAGTTCTGTTCATCTGCTCTCGATCATTCTTCGGCTGTTCTCGGCTTCCATTTCTGTAGTTGCTCATCGAAAATGGTTCTCCACGGGCAGCACAATTTTTACACTTGCGACACCAGGCCTCCACATCCTGGCGACTATTAACCCAATAGAACTGTTCCCGTGCTCTACTCAATGTCATGTTTATGCCGAAGTGTCTGCTGGATGTTTCATTATGTGCTTCCTGGAGTACTTCTGGTACACGACACCTGGGAATCACTAGACGCATGGCAACCTGCTTCCCATCTGGGCTTTCCCATGCTCTCCTCAAAAGCCCATCTACGACCATAAGTGAATCCCATTGTGACCATAAAGCCTTCAGCCCCACTTCTTTGTTGGAAACATCCTTCCATGCTGGACGCGTTCCCTCTTCTTTTGCTCTCAACATGGGTCCGATTTCTACATCGCGCAATTGCTCTTGCCTCAGAGTTTTCTTTGTCCAACTGTCTGGAAGATCGACCTTGACAATGTTGACTTCAACCATGTTCGGCAATTTTCCCACCTGAGGGTAGCGCTTGCAATCTTCCTTGTCTGGTTTTCTGGATAATGCAGGAGTTTTGACTGCCTGCGTTGTCAACAGCCTGGTTTTCTCACATTGGTCGTTCACTTTTGACAAAATAAATTGTTCGTTCCCAATCCTTAACATTCGCTTTCCTACGTCAACAATAAATCCATACTGTTCCATAATGTCCAGTCCCAAAATGAAGTCATCCGTAATGTCAGCCACGATGACCCTGTGGTCGAACCTCAAATGCCCAATCTGCAAACCCAGGTCTACTTCTCCATGAACCGTAGCCCTGTTCCCCATAGCTGTCCGGACGATCACTTCTTCATTTTGCCTCTTGGTAATCTTTATGCCCGATATAAATCCTGGCCGTACTATTGATGACGTAGTACCTGTGTCGATGGTAAACAAACATTTTCTTCCGTTCACATATCCATGCAACAACAGACTGCTTGCGATTCTTCGAAGCTGGGAAATCTTAATTTCTCTGGGGGCACTGCATTCTCTAGCCAGAACAACCCCCCTGGTACTGTTTTCCTGCTTCTCTTCAACATTCACAGCATTCACTCGACTCTCCGAGTTCTGCTGTCGACAGTCTCGTTTCATATGTCCTACCTTGCCGCAGTTGAAACATTTAATACCTCCGCTCGGCTTTCCTTTATTTTGTTGTTTCTCCTGCTTTCCGAGGCCATCCAATTTATCGCATAATTTGGTGAATATTTTCTGCATCTCAGTCAGCAAGGGATTCTGGTTCATTTCTGGTTGCGATTCTTCGAGAGTCACAGCTCGAACTCTCGACCTTGGAGTATCCCTGTAAGCGGCTTCTACTTCGAGTGCACGCACCAAAGCTTCGCTACTACTTTGGTGTCTCGTCAGCCTCAGAACTCGCCTGACCTCTTCGTCCCTTATACCATCTAAAAAGGCCCCCACGGCTAATTGTTCCTGGAATTCTTTAGGTGCACTCGGATACGCCAGGTGTGCCAGTCTCTCTATCGCAGCTTCAAATTCTTGTAAACTTTCCCCAGCTTTTTGCATCCGGGATTTCAGCTGAGCCTGGTATAATTGGGCAAGGTGTTGATCGCCATACCTCAAGTCTAATGCAGCTTCCAAGACTTTAAAGTCCCTTTGTTTCTCCACCGGGATAGTCTGAAGTAATTCTGAGGCCTGGCCCCTTAACGCCAGAACTAATGCCATAGCCTTTTCCTCATTATCCCAGTTATTTGCCGATGCTGCTGCCTCAAATTGTCTCTTGTAGGTTGTCCATGAGCTGTGGCCGTCAAAGGAGGGAGGCTTTAATCGAGGACCCGATAATGTTACTAACTGGCCTCCTTTTTCTCTCAACTGACGTTTAAGGCGCTCTACCTCTCCTTCGACCTCACTCATTTTTCCTTTAATTTGACTAACTTCTGTCTCGACCACACCTACTTTGTCTTCGACCTTGTTTATCTCCTCTTTAACTTCTTCCTTAACAGAAATGATTGCGTCCTGTTGTATTTTTATTTGTTCATTTAGAATTTTCCTTAATTCTTCCTGGCGTCTTTCTTGCTCCTGTTGGCGTTTTATTTCCAAATCCTCCATCATTCTTCTCAGTTCTGCTTTTTCTTCTTGACGTCTTGTTTCCTGTTCTTCTTTTTCTTCTTGACGTCTTCTTTCTTCATCCTCTTTTTCTTTCTGACGTCTTGTTTCTTCATCCTCTTTTTCTTTCTGACATCTTGTTTCTTCATCCTCTTTTTCTTTCTGACGTCTTGTTTCCTGATCTTCCATAATTTTCTTTAATTCGTCCCTTTCTTCTTGACGCCGTTTTTCCTCCTCTTGACGTCTTCTTTCTTGCTGTTCTTTTTCTTCCTGACGTTTTTTCTCCTGTTCTTCTTTGTCTTCCTGCCGTTGCTGCGCCATCATTTTTTGGAATTGTTCGAATAAGTCCTGTATTTGTTTATCGGATGCCATACTTCTTGTTGTTACGGGCATACGATGAAATTAAAATAAAATAAATTTAACTGTCACGTCAATATCGGTAATGGAACTTTCCAGACAAATCTCGAAATAGCACGAAAAAGTCTTATTCAGAGTCTTTTGTTACTATCCAGTTTAGAGAATTTACTAATCTCCACTAATGTCCAAATAGAAAAGTTCTAGAAATTTTCACGCACTAAATGAGTCTTTTTCAGTGTCTCTATCACTTCTCAGTTCAAAGGAATTAATTATCACACTAATGTCCTAATAAAATGTTCTACAATGTTTCAAAAATGCACTTAACACTATTTTCCTGTTCGAAAATAACCCTCGAACAATGTCCAGTAAATGAGTCCTCCGTGTTAGCACTAACCCTCGAGAATACTTCTCGAACACTCCAGCACAACTTCAGAGCTCCTCTTGTCATAAAATTCCGCTTTCTGACACCAATTTGTAACGTGTTTCCATCCTTAGGAAACCACCCTCGCAAATTCCGTGGGTTCCAAAAATTATAACAAGAGATGTCCACTAACACACTTTATTAAATGTTTACTGGATACTTCACAATACTATTATTAATTTAAATACACTTTACTGACTAAAAATCACAATGTTTATTACTTTGTTTATCTTTGAACTCTTAACCTCACTTTCTATACTTTCTCAACTTTCTGAACTACTCGCCGAGAATGCGATCGGTCTTTTATACCTAAAAATGACAGATCTCGATTGTTCTGTGATGACGCCACCATTCTCTCGATAATTCCAGATGTCACTTTGGAATCTTCTGGTAGGTTCTTTTTCGAGTAGGTGCAAATACATCATTCTAGGGTTGTAACACATTACAATATGACCTTTTAGTATAGTAGTTTGAAATGTTCTTTTTATAGATTAATTGCAAAAAAATAATTAATATTTTGCAACGGGACAAAGTGCATTTCATTAAGGGTAAAAATGTGTTCCATTTCTCATAATATCGTTAACATGCAGATTTTATATTTGTTTCTACAGTACTTCAAATTTCATGGATCCAAAAATTCAATTTTTTCAGTTTTTTGCCATAAAATGTTATTAACAATCAAGAATGCGTTCTTTGCATATACTTTCCTTATAGTGGAATCCACGACGAAGAAATTGACGAGTCGAACATTTTTCTACGAGCTTTAAAAGCGAAGATATAAGCAAACAAGTAAGTGGGAAAAATTCATTTTGTTTACAAAAAGTTGAATAACAATTAAAGCCGCCGTTTTGAGTGGTGAACACTATTTTTTTCGGATTTCTGAGGAAATTCTGTAGAGGTAGGCTAATTTTTGGCTTGCCCCAAAACTTTCCGAGACATTTTCCTAATATCACCAGACTATCTAGTTATGACCGATGTGCGGAATTTCTATCGTTCGACAGCAAAGCAATTTGCGTAACGCGTGTCGTCGTCGAATGCGGGTGGCGATTTCAAAGGCCGGTCGATTTTCTCGGAAGTCTGGTGTAGCAGGTATAGTGCACTTATTTCAATTAGTGCATAAAAGAGCAATTTTAGTCTTGTTCTATTGTTAAAATAGTAAACATGCATCCTGGTGAATTTTTAAACCGCAATCACAGCAGTTAGTTTGGAATTTGGAATATTTTCAAAAGGAAAATGAAAATGGTGGACCTTTATTGTCAATAAAGGCTGTTCAAAGGCGAGTGGGTGAGTCTTTAAAAACTTGAAAGGACTGAAAGAAAAATAGCTAAAAACGACAAAGAAAATGTGGAACCCTGAGCTTCGGAATCGTAAAAAGTCCAAAACAGAGTTACACGACGCTGTAAAATATGAAATAAAAAAATATTTTTTACGATATGTTGTCTGATCATAAACATATTTCCTTGGCTATCCTTTTAGAAGAGCTAAAATCTAGAGTAATAGTTGATATTGGCCGTACCAGTTTATATAAAATATTATTAAAAAATTAGGCTTTCCCTTTAAAAAAGATGATAATAGAAAAGTACTGTGTGAAAGACCTCAAATTTATCTAAAACCGTTAGAGTTTTTACGCAAATACGTAAAAAATTTGAAAAGTAATGACCCCAAAAATGTAGTCTTAGACGAAACTTTTTTTAGAAGAGGAGCAATAAAACGTTCTTGGAAGATGATTCCAGTAAATCTAAAAGGCATCGTACAGCTACAGAAGGTAAAAGATTTATAGTTGTACACACAGGATCTATTCATATCTTCGCTGAAGATGCGAGTTTATTTTTCTCCACCAAGAATAAGTCAACAAATTACCATGACAACATGAACTCTGAAAATTTTGAAAAGTGGCTGACAGAGAGACTTTTGCCGGGGTTACAAAATCCAAGCATTATTGTTTAACATAATGCTGAGTACCACTCTCGGGTTGAAGAAAAACAACCAACCGGATCTTGAACGAAAGTAAAAATACAAACCTCGTTAAAGACAAAAAACATGGATTTCAGTGATACTGCATTTAAAGCCGAATTCCTCCAAATGGCTGGAGCTAACAGAACAGAGCAATACTATGTTATCGACAATTTAATTAGAGGGCATGGACATGAAGTACTGAGGCTTCCACCATATCATTGTCAACTCAACCCAATAGAACTTGTTTTGGGAATTTGTAAGGAGTATTATGACAAACACACCAGGAAAGATGGTTTTAATGACGAAGCTGTTCTTGCTATGTGGAATGAGGCTTTATCTCAAGTGTCGAGCTCAGTTTGGTCCAAGTGTGTAAATCACACAAATAAATTAATTTTAGAGACATATATATGATTGAGAGGTTCATACTGAAGAAGTTATGCCACTCATTATAAGTGTTAATAATGAAAGCGACGATGAGGAAAGAATTAGACATTGACGACGAACATTAAATTTATTTATTTATCTTATACTAAGTATTTGTATTTTACTGCCATATTTATTTTATATCGGCATAATTAGTATTAAGTACATCTTTTTATTTTAAGATTACACATATTTATTTGACAAAATTCTATTACTTAATGAATAAAAATATTTAGCTGCAACTATTTACTTGTATTTATTTTGTATATTTGTTCTATCATATTTTTTACTTGAAACCAAAACAATTCAATATTATAATTTATTTATTTAACTTAAATTACTATAAGTTTACAATAGATGTATATGTATATATGTGCTTATAATTCAATTTCCTTTAATTAAATCTAATTAAATACATCAAGTAAAATATAAAACTGTGCATTCGAAAACACCAACGAGCATACGGCATCTTAGTTCAGACGTTCGTGACGTCACACATGGGCTCTATCAATGAACAGACTTTATATACCAATACCCGGCTAATATTAATTTCAATCTGATGATGTAGGAGGCAGAATGAGCTACCAAAAAGGTACATAATTAATGAAGATAGTCCATTGGATTCATTTGTTGGGATGTTTGATAATAAATCTCTGAGCTTAGTGACAATTATTCGATTATGTGTACACCAATTTTTTCAAATCTACGTTAAAATGTGCTACTTAAATAATTTACGAAAACACAAAACTTTTCAAAAAATTCTAGGTCATGACTATACCTGCGCAAAAAGAAATGGAATCGGAAAAAATAGAATATCATACTTGAACATGCTAATTTCCAAACCGATATCTATCCGCATAGTTAGTTAGTATATGTATGTCTTCACATACCCCAAATACGCTGGTAGATGAAACTTCCGATTGGCGCGCAGTAACCGGAAATGGAAAAAATATTTTTTTAATTACCGGACTAAATTTGGCGCAAAATGTTTGTTTTGCCGTGTACAGTAATGTACTGTAGTGACAGACATTTGGAATGTTGACAAAAAGTAGTTAAAACTGAATGGTTCACATGGCAATAAAAAGCCCTGTCTTTGGCTGGCAGACACTTTTGACAAATTTAACCCCTTCAAACTACCCCCTAAAGGGTTAAAAAATGTTCAATTTTTTCGTCTCTATTTTGTTTCCTATAAATATAATATTTTATAAATATTAAGGATATGTTATTACAGGTGGAAATGCGAGGAATTTGAGCTGGACTCTTTTTTTAAACTTTTAAGTTTAAAACGTGCGATTTTAAGGGGTGGTTTGGGGGATTAAATATGGCAAAATATCTGCCAGCCAAGGTTATGGTTTTTTAGTCCATAAGTTAGGTGGGCAGAAGTTTTTTTCGATTTTAACTTCATCTGCTAGCGTAATTGGCGTATGTAGCACATATATTAACTACTATGTGGACGGTGATTAAAAACCGACCGATAGAAATGTCTGCCACTGCAGTACAGTACCGTACACGCCAAAACAAACATTTTGCGCCCTTGGTGCGGTAATTAATTTTTTTTTTTTATTATTTCCGGCTACCGCACGCCTCGAAACTATAGCTCTAACACAAAACTGGGCTAACCGACTCAGAATGTATCAACGGACAATGGAACGCGCGATGCTGGGGATCAGCTTGAAGGACAGAGTCAGGAACGAGATCATCAGAGAGGCGACCCCCAACAAGATGGAGGGATAATGTCCAGAGGAAAGCCGGCAAGAACTGGATTTTGAGTGCTTAGGACAGACAGATGCGGACAGATATCAGTAACCATTCGATAAAAAAAATGTCCCCCCCCTCCCTATACCTCCGCCATACCAAAAATTTACAGAGAAAAAAAACTTTGGTACTTATATAGTCTCTTCGATTATCGACAGGCAGATGGTAACCTGTCATGGTCGAATTTGCATACTATTTCCTAGACTTTTTTGTAGTTTTATTACTAACTTCTCTGCAGAGTGCTATTGTGATTTCATCACCGTTTCAAATGTATGTATTTCTATAATTGATAATGTAATATTATAAGACTATTTTCAAGTTCTACAAGTTTCTAATGATTTTTAATGAATAAATGTTATTGTCTAATACAGATTCTCCTAAAATTTTAACTCAACAATTCAGTTGTTAAAAATATTATCTTTTTAACAAGTTTGTGGCAATATGTTTGTATTTGTTTGATACGGGGAGTATAACAAATGATTTAAAATTTGTAATAAACAAATGAAGCAAATGGCAGACTGGCCTAGTGTAGAGAGCTTGTTTAACAGAATTCTAGCTCTAAACTGGAGTACCACTTTTGATTACTTACACTATTGCATACAATTTTATATATCTATTAAAACTGAAAATTTAAAAGAGCAAATAGGAGTAAGAAATAAAAAACCAAGCAGCGCATAAAAGACGCTAAATGATGAAATTTAGATAGAGCAAAGAAACGGGGGGTACCCGTGAGTAATCCCCATAAGGAATTTTTTGTTAATACAGTATCGGAAAGTCCTGGATTAGGTATTGCATAGTTTCAACGACTCAACTGACCGCTCATAATAAAGGCGTCTACCAGTGCTCTAGAAGAGGGGCAAATAGTGACATGCGCATCAATAAAATCATATGTACATCATTGACCATTTAAGTATCTGAACTTTTCAGCAGGTGTATAAACTGACATTTTGAGTAGCTACTAAATAAAAACAAATCAAACTTTTGCTTATTATGCTAAACGAGAAACAAATTGAAATTCCGCAGACAGGGCTGCCCACGCACATGTGGTGGGGAAAGCAGGTGGCACGAGTAGGATGTGTTATACGATAAACAGGAATAGCCTAGTTGCTTCGCTCTCGAATGCACTTATTGCCGTACCTAATCAAACGCTTGCCGATACTGTATAAGGCGACGATCAAAATCAGTTTCTCAATTATCTATCTCTCTTTTCCTGTTAGATCAAACAGAACAGGAAATAAGATAATTGGGAAAAACAAATTTTGACCTTAGACATGGCAATGATATTTTTGTGGGAAACATTAATTAATAATTCTGGCAATTCCCCAACAAACAAACAAAAAAATCCTTGCAGGAATTTTTCACGGGTCAAATAATACATTGACTGTGCTAGAAGAAGAAAAATATTAGAAACAATGAAAAAGACAATAAAGGAAAAAATAAATTGATATACTGATATGGTAATTCAACAAAAGCATGCACATTCTACTCTTCTCTATTTTAAGACATTCACTTTCTCTTACCCGGTCCTTTCAAACAATACGGGAGTATTAGTTAAAACTCTATAGTTTGCAGGATACGTTATATCTAGAGAGAAACTAGCTTTGTACTCTGGTTCATCAAAGCATGGAATGGCTCTTCTTGCATATGTTGGCTTAAAGTTAGATTCAATTAAAATGTATTCTATTCCTTGATTAAAATAATTAGTTTTGACTAAACCAAATTCATCTTCAGTTGAAAATTTACCACTAAAGTCTATGTACATACTATTATCTTTTCCAGTAATATCCAAATTATAACAATCAATCCGTACTATATCAGATTCATATCTGTCCGCGATATCACATTGTCTCACATTATTTACTATGATTTGGTTTATTGTCAAGAAGTCAAGGTCTGCATGTAAATAAATATCGTTTACAACGTCGACATTTTCAGCCACATCAAAATGTAACATTACATATCCAGTATAATCGCCTTGTGTTGGATCCATTGTAAAAGACAAAAAATAATAGACCGGTAATAAATCACCGGGAAGGCGATAAACTGAATCACTTTTAATGTTGTGTTCTTCATAATTTTCTAGTGCTGCTGCAGTAACATATGGGGAACCAAGGATAATACAAAGAAGTATTTTAAATCCTTCCATCCTTCACCTAAAAGGAAAATAAATTGATATATAAATTGGTACCATTTTAGGATGTGCAACACACAGAGCTCTTCAAAGTTCCAATGAAAGTACTTGAAATAGTAATTGAAATAATTATGGTGTTGAAAATACCGTATTTAAAGTACATTTGAATCACAGTACTTAGTATTTGGTACTTCAAATTCTCCGCAAAGTTCTTGGATTTGGATCTTGATTTTAATAGTTATTCACAGAATTTGCACTATTTTTCTTATTATTTCAATTGCTTAAAAATATTTGAAGACCTGGGGGGTATTTCAAATAACGGAAGTTACTTGAATATTTGAGAGAATATTCTGAAGAATGGTAGAACTAATAATCCGAAATGTACAAATATGTTTTTTTATAATAACTTAACAACAAGAAAGATGAAGAAATTTTACCTAAGATATATATATAACTTTTGTCATTTGTGCGCAATTTTCTGGGCTAGAAATTTTGCAACTAATGCTCGCTACACTTTTAGAGGGCTTCTGCAGTGTAAGCGCGCGCATGCAACACAAAAGTGTTATAACCTTTGATTGACAAGCACATATTACTTAATCAAAATATCCTTTAAAGTAGGCATTGCCATATAATTGGTGTGTATATTTGTTTTCCAAAAAGCGGAAAGTATGCACCTCAAAAACTTTGAATTATATTAATTCACATATTAAGAGGCATATTCAAATTGTCCGCACTGTTACTGGATGCGACACAACTTCATTATTCTGTTTTAAAAGAAGGTTGTTTCCTTCCAATATTTTAGAAAAGTTGTTCTTTTCTAAAATATTGGATAATAGAAGGAATCTACAAGAAATTGTTCAACAATTTAAGGAAAATGATGTTGATTTTGCGAAGAACATTGAAACTGGATTTAAGCAAATCTTGGCAGTGTATGATGCGCCTATTTATGAACTAAATTGATACAGATATGAATGATTTGTTAAAGCTGCAATGAAAACTAAACTACTTAGTTTAGTTTTCATTGCAGCCAGCCTCGTCACCTCCCACAGAGGATACAGCCATCGACCTATTGAAGAGGGCGTACCTTCAGGTTCAGCTCTAAATGGACAACTGCATGAAGATTCTTTTTTGCGGATGTAAAAAAAAAAAAAAAGGTGTACAGTGGCTTGTGGTGGTTGCAATGATCAGATTTCGCTGAATTTTTCTCAGAAAGAGATTGATGATGACGACGAAGATAATAACACCGGAGATTCGTAAGATATCGTATAGATGTAAGTAATTGTGTAACGTAGTTATTTTTTCTTTCAAATTTTACGGGAACTTGATTTTCTTTGCATTTGATAGTATTGGATCGATTATTATTTTTCGTAGTCATCCATACGCAGAACCGTAAAATTATTTTAGTAATAATCCGGAGTGCTTATTGACACAGATTTGGGAATATCTCTTTGTTAAAATTTATTTACTTACTTTACTTTATTTTTGATAAGTACCTTTGAGATATTGTTTAATCACATTAATTCGTGGCAAGTCAATTCGCCAACTTATTGATTTTAAGCCGGTGCCACACATGCGGTATTCGCCGATTTCCGAATAATGAATATTTGCTATTTGGCGAATATCTCACATCCACACATGGGGTGTAGGAAAATATTTGCTATTTGCAAAACATCAAATAAGTCCCGTTGATTGTCGGTAAATGCGCACACATCAAAGAGATGAATATTCGCCTTATCGCAAATGCTACCACCGATCCACATATGCGTTGAAACTTAATTAGTAGTATATCTTTCATAATAAAGCGACTGTCATTATTTATGAAATGTCACAATACCGATAGCGAATTTTACAATTTGAAATGTCATATATTGATCAAAATGAATAAACACCTGTGTGCAACGAAAAAGCGTACACCTACTATTTGCCTGTACATATCAGAATTCTTTCTAGTCTACAAGACGTCTAGTAATAAATCTGCAACACATTGTCCACAAACTTGATTTGAAAACATTGTTTACATAGTTAAAAAACTCAAAATCGTGCTCAATGGTACCTACGTTCTCTTTTCCACACGAGGTAGGCACGCCTTCGTTTAAACTTGACAATGAAATTTTTCTTATTTACATTGATCTGATCCGATTAAGCGAAACCATCCACCATCTTCTTTGTTTAGGCTTTCCTTTTTAAAATTTTCTTTAATAGTTTAAATGTGCAGTACTCATAAATAAAAATGCTGCTGCACAAATTTCTGAATTGTTCATCTTAATCTCCTCTCTCTGTTTGCCGAATGATTCGCCTGTTTCGGTATCCACACTGAGTTTTGACAACTGCACATATGTGTGAATCAATGTGCTTGTGATTCGGCAAATATTCCGCGAATAGTTCGCCAAAAGGCGAATGTTCGGAATTCGGCGGATACCGCATGTGTGGCGCCGGCTTTAAACTGATTCCGAACGTCGAGAACAATAACAAACATTTGTTCATATCATTTAACATTAGAGGCAATAAATTACCGAGAACGGAAGTCACTGCGTTTATGTCAATTTGCTAGCATTAGCAATATAAAATTGTTGTTTTACAATGATAGAGAGGACTTCCTCGTGTAAAGCAGCACTATAATTTAGGAGGCCTTTCAGCCCTGGTGGTAATACCTGTTTATTTTGGATATTTGGGACTTTGTTTAACTAGCTCATTTCAAGAGTATTTTACTATTCTAATATTTATCAACTTGTGTTATTTTTCGCACGAAAATTTTTCATTTATAAACTCTTGCTGTTACTGTCGTAGAATACTTCTCACGCATGCGCTTCACTTGTAACTCTTTTGACGATTTGTTTACGTTCTCCATGAACTACAATTTCATTGGCTATCCGTTGGTAATTCCGCAGTGGTTGCCGTTCCAGATAAACTTTGGTTATCTCCCTGCGGAATATGAACTGCAACCGCAGCGGCAGCTGACTTTATAAATGGAAACATTACTTTCGTATTTTTCATAAACACTACAGGTGCGGCAACTGCAACTGTAACTGCTGCAGCTAGTTTATAAATTGAGCTTCAGGGCACAATCAGTACGTCAGTGCTACTTTCATTGTATCGCTACATTTTTTTGTATGACGTCCTATTCACTAACACCATGTTTGTGTTCGCAAGTTAGTTCCGAATTTTCCATCACTTTCGAAAATTTTGTTTCTGTGTATCTCGCATGAATAAGGTGTTATCTTTGCATTTAAAAAATGTATAGTGGATGTATGGCAATAGGGACCAACCTGGGTTATCCGCAAGGAAGTTAAATATTTACAGTCTAAAGGAATTGTAAAAAGATTTGTGGTCCGTGTGGTTATAGTGCTTGAGAAGTTATAGTGCACTGGACATTTAAAAATACTAAAACTTATTGCATACACTAATAAAAATTTAACATGTAATACAGGACACTGAAAGTGTTTCGCATAGAATATGCGCTGATGCTCTTTTTGTAGTAACAGTTCAAGTGAATATTGCGAACATATATTTTATACACAAAACAAATAAAACTATCTGAGTGGCGAAGTATTTATCGTATAAAATATTTTATTAACATTATACTTTTTTCATAAGATCATTACTTTTTTGGTTTCGATACTAGTACGCTCAATTTTTATCCACTTGTGCTTGCCGTATGAAACTATTTGGGCGCAGGCTAGCGGTCGACCCGCAGAGGTCGACCGCTGGTTGGAGTGCGGGTGGCTTGACGTCACACTGCGTCTTCGCGCACTCTATTTTCCTTATTTATTTTTCCTTAATATTTTGCACATTTTTTACTAACTACAAGATGTACTTTCGAAATATGAATTTAAAAAAAAGCTAAATGAGCCCATTGCGATGTCTTAAATATTCACACGCCCGCACCCTCTTATAAAATTCACTTAAAGTTTGAAAACAGGCATTAGGACATTAATTTTATGGAGAGCGCCATTTATTATCTTTGTAACAGAAATGTGATATTCTCACAGCGAGATCGCTTATCAAAACTATAATCCCTCATATCTCAAAAACCAAAGATATAATAATAATAATAATATAATAATAATAATATTGATTATTTACATAAAAATAGCAAATAATAAACAAGTACATAAATTGACAATTTTTGACAATTATTATAATTAGATAATGCAATGGTAAGTATAATACATAATAAAATATTTTGAATATAACTAAAATAAATAAAATCAATTACAATATATAATTAATCAGCATGTAAACAAACATGAAGAACCCTCAAAAGAAACCTTGTAAGTGGGCGTACATTACTTAAATCACATGTTGACAATTTATTTATTATTTATTTTATATTTATTTTAGTAACTGTTTTTATGCTTAACTTAACTTTCGTCTAACTAACTAACTAACTATCTTTATGTCTAACTTAACTTTATGGTTAGCTGTTTTTTATGTCGACTCTTTTATGCATTTCAGTACGATCCGTGGCCTGAATAAAGATTTTTGACTCTCTTTTGAATTTGTTTAGAGATGATATGCTTTTTATATTCATAGGGAGGCTGTTATATAATCACGGCGCTAGGTAAGTATAGCACCTTTGCCCAATTGTTTTTTGTGAAGTTTGTGTCCTAGCAGTTTCATTAGTTCTACTCCGAGTATGGTAGGGGTGTTCTGGGTATAACAGGTTATATTTGTTCTCAAATTGATAAGTAATAACTTTTTGGAAGAAGAGTTGCCGAGCGTCAAAAATTCTTCTTTCAGAAAACAGTGCATTAGTAGAGTAAGTGCGTTCTTTGTTAAATATTATTTTTAAAAAGTATTTTTGCACTATATCTAATTTTCTTAAATGGCTATACATTACTCCTCCCCCAGCTCCATATTCCGTACGTTATTCGTGATTCTACTAGGGCAAAATAGAGCATTTTTAAGTGAGGTATATCTAATATAAGTCTGAAATATTTAAATTTATGTAAGTGTGTTCTTAGAGTATTTACAACGCTGTTAATATGGCGGTCCCATCGTAGATGCCTATCTATATTAACCCCTAGATATTTCATACATTTGGTGTCTTTAATCTCTATTGTGTTACCGTTAAAACTAACATTTAGTCTATTAAAGTTTAGTAATGTACGTTGAGTGCAAGAAAGGGGAAGGTATATGGTTTTTTTTATGGTTAAGAGTTTATGAAAAAACCAATCTATTATTTTGATGAGATCAAGCTCTACTTTATATTTCAAGTCCTCCCAAGATTCTGCTTGATAAAATATCGCAGTGTCGTCAGCAAAACTTATAATTGATCCAGAACTATTCAAGGTAAGCAGGTTGTTAATATAAATTATGAATAAGATCGGTCTCAGAACTGTGCCTTGTGGGACTCCGCACTGTACTATCCTTTCCTTGCTAATATCAGAATTTATCCCAACAAATTGTTTCCTTCCATCCAGATAACTAGCCATGAGATTGTATGTTTTGTCTCTAAAGTCTATGTCTTGCAAAGCCTCCAGCAACTGTGAGTGATCTACATTCTACAGTGTCTAAGGCCTTTACAAGATCTAGGAATATACATAGACTGGTACTCCTTCATTTAAGACTTTGTACATTTTAGATGTCAAATAAGAAATTGATTCTGAATACCTGTTAGAACATTGTTCATCAACCTTTGAAAAGTAGCTGGAGCATTGCGCAACCCAAAAGGCATTCTTGTGAACTGATAATGTCCGTTAGGTGTAGAAAATGCTGTTTTATCTGCGTCTTTCGGAGACATTTTTATTTGATGAAAACCTGACGTTAAGTCAATTGTAGTAAAATATTTAGAATGACCTAACTGATCTAAAATATCTGAGATAATGGGTAATGGATATGAATCGCCTATTGTTATTTCATTGAGCTTCCTATAATCAATAACGATTCTCCATTTTTTTTTTGCCAGAGGCGTCCGGTTTTTTCGGAACATGCTCATCTTGAAATTTTTTATTCAGGATGTTCTCGTCATTAATAATAATTTAGTACTTAGTTTAAAACAAAATTCGAGAGCGAGAAAATCGGCGATTTTTGGGATCACTTTACTCTAAATTGAAAATGGTATTTTAAACTTCAACCGCTAGTTGGGTAATTAAGTTGCCAAATGTCTTAAGTTGTTTACTGTTCATTTACGGTATATTTGTTGATAAATATGTGAAGTATTGTTTATTTTATATTTTTACAAGACACTTTGCAGATATTTCAAGTTCTATAAATTAAAATTTATTTTCAATACATAACCAGTAAAGCCGATTATGCCTTTTATTCGGAGACCCTGTCTGTTGCAAATCTATTTCTATCAGCTCAATGCTTCTAGGAAAGTGGCTACACAACCCTTCAGAAAATGGTGGCCTAAACATTTTGACCCTCTGGAAAGACTTCCCTTCACTGTAACTATCTGTGCTCTGTCACATTGTTAATGGAGAAAAGTGGGGTTTCCATACTATGACTGCGGGACTGGGGCTCGAGCCAAAAAAACCAAATAGAGTGCAGTTTGCAACACCGCAATAAGAGAGCGTTACAATTGCAACTGAAAAATGAAGCATATTGCAAATATTTTATTTTGGTCTAAAGTATATAATAGATCATTATTTTATAATAGTTATATATTGGAACAATAAATTATTGCAACATTTATTTTGTGGATTGAAAAGTGTAATCACTGACCTCAAAGGCCTAAAGTATTGTATTTTTATGTATTCTTTGGATAATATTCTGGTAGACAGCCATATTGAATCCGCTATTTTAATCTTTTAATTTATTATGCCAAATTCGTATTCAGTGACCTCCAAACCGGTAAGTGTTGTAATTTTATATATGTTTAAATGATTTCTGTTTAATTTTCATTTTACCCTTTTAGGCACGGAAAATCATCCACAATAAGCCCCGCTGCTGCATGGGATATTTTGTTCTAATTCATCTGTTACTTCCACATCCAGTGGAAGTATAGTAACGACAAAAAAATTTTTTAAAATTTTTATTGTTCAAATAGGCTTAGAATATCAAGAAACGTCGAGATTTTAAGTTTGAACGAAAAAAAAATTTCTGTCCGTCGGTCTGTCGGTCTGTCGGTCTGTCTGTCTGTCGGTCTGTCTCTCGGTCTGTAACTTTTTTGTGCGCACGTTTACTCTGGAACCGTTTGAGATATTGACTTGAAATTTGGCACACATATGTACTTTAACGAGATCTAGAACTAGATTATATTTTCATCTTGTTCCGTCGAAGGGTTGGGGGGTAAATTGGGGTAAATTTGGGGAAAATAGGTAAATCAAGCAGGTAAGAGTCCATAAAATTGGTATTTAGTATATACAAGAGAAGCTAAGGTCCCAAAAAAAGTTTTGGCATTAGCCACCCCCATTACCACCCCCACCCATTATTAAAGGGGATGAAAAAAAATTGTGATTTAGTGTGTGTACAAGAACCAGAAACCTCAAAATATTTTTTTACTTCATCCACCCCCACTACCACCCCCCATCACCACCTCCACCCCGCTACCGATGTGGGGTATCGTTTTATGGGTTTTTGGGGTAGAGGATTTCAAAATTATATTATTAAAGTTCCATAAACAATTATTTCCACATACAAAATTTTTTCGTTATGAGTGACTTGGATAGAAAATCTGGATGTGGAAGTAGTGATTCCTTGGGCAGCGGTTTTTTTTTTGTTATTGGAGATTGCTAAGCAATAAAATGTACTTAATAATAGTTCCATTTGTGGAGATTTATATTTTGTTTTAAGTATATACTTTGACATGGTACCCATATACATAGTATACATTACAGTGTGCACAGTATATACACTATGCATATACAATATGCGGTACATTATTTGTACCACCATGCTTTGAACGACTCAGTTTGCATGTTTCAAACGATGTACCACCATGCCTGAGAGGGTTAAATCTACCATTTTTAATTTTGAAATTATAATGTCAAAACAGTAATAAACGATATTAAGAACCTAACTTTTTTACCTTTTTTTGTAACTTTAACATCTAAGCTGTTTGAGTTTTAATAGTATTAAAATATTGTTTGACAAAATATTGTTTGTACTTCAATCATTTACCGAAGGAAAGTATTGTAATTGTAAAAACCAATAGTATATTTCATTAGGAGTCTGAAAATAAGAATTTTTCCGTGCTCGTGTGACAAATAGGGTCATTTCGACCTATTCCAAAAACATTATTTTCTTGAAGAACTTCTTTTAAAAAGATGATCTACCAAAAATTATCAAATTCTGTCAATCCAATCAAAAAATTATTAAAGTCGCGCGGAGCATCTAAACCCGATCGAGCCGAATGACGTCATTAGGCTTAAAGCTGTGAGGCGACTCCCGTACCATACACAGGGCGCGTGCTATATTGCTCTCATTAGGTTAGTTCAACGTTGTTAATCATTGGATAAAGACATTGTTAAACTTCGAAACTGTTATGTTCTGTTATTTGAATAAAAATGTCATCATACCGCACAAAAAATAGATATAAATATTGTACCTATTGTTTCTGAATGCAAAAGCACGACGCGCGACGGCGTCAACACCAGACAAATATTTTATTCGTTTGCCGACAGTCAAAAAGAAAACAGTTCTTTGATAACAAGCAATGCGCCGGGTTGTTCTCTTAAATGAAAAAACAGGAGCCTATTGCTCATTTTAATGTAAGTTAATTAGGTTAATAAAAAATAAAGGTAAATACCAATAAACATAAAATTTAGAAGAGAGATATATATTTTAAATAAATAAGTACGTATAAATTACGTCAGAAGTTTAGTAGGAATAAAAAAAGCCAAGGAAGTATCACAATCGAAGTCATTTACATGCTGGCTAGAGTTAGTCACCGCTGCCCAGAGCCGTACAAATTTTTTTGTATTACAATGAAAATAATAATATGAGAGATTTATAATCCGCTAAAATGTAATGTACCATGGAAAACACGAACTGTACACAATATTGATACACTAACGAAAATTCTTATTCTAAATCTAGAATAATAATACCACTAACTGTCCTTCGCGTTCGAAACACTGATCGATAACTTCGAAGTTCGTTTCTGTGTCCACGACTAGAAGGGGACACAAAAGCCGCAAAGGTTTCTTACCTATTTAGTCTAGGGGCGACAAGCGTCTTGCGTAACTTTACCACAAGAGTTAGAAATCTTAATTAGTTATGCCAGAACCAGGCCTGTAGCTAGAAAGTGCTTTAATGGCGGGGGGGGGGGGTGGTGGACCAAAAATTTTTTGATGAGCGGGGGGAGAAATCCAAAAAAAAGGCAGTTGAAATTACCCCCCTTGCGATCGCCGTAGGTCGGGCCCACCCCTAGCTACAGGCCTGGCCAGAACATAGAGTTTACATGAAAATAAAGATGTTTTATCTATTAAGTAATACATTATATTTTATTATTTAATATATTGTAGAAAAATAAAGCATGCTAGATTTTTCCAATAGCAAACTGTATCGGTTGGCAAGGGTTCTTCACTTCGGCGATATAACCACATTACAAAAGCTATTGCATGGTTACAACCACCATCGGAAGCTGCACAATCTTCGCACTTTACCTCTACAATATTATGTCCTTTTTCATTTATCCCACATGAAACTTTATAATATTTTGCATTTATTTTATGCTCCGGGATTATTTTGGAAAATAGAAAATAGAAAAACAAAAAGCAAACAAAGTTTTAAAACATTTAGTTAGAAAGCGTGTAAAACATAATTATAATTTACAAGAATTCGCATAAAAATATATTTAACTAATACAATAATAATTATTCTCACTAATATTCAGTAGGGATTAAGCAGGTAATAATGTTTCCACAAAAATAAATTAGAAAAATATTTACCCCACTCGCCCTTAAAATGGTTGTTTACTGTCTAGGTGCTTGTTGTCGGCAAACTGTTAAATAAGAACTTTTTTTGTCAAATTTTCTATTTCTAAGTATTAAATTTCATGCTAGACATATTTAGTTTTATTTTGAAAATCCTGTACAATGAAGTAATTTTTATTTGTATTATTAAACTAAAATCTTATTTACCTTTGCACTTACTTCCTCTCATTTCTGTACTTAAATATTCGTGATTGGAATTAAAATACCCCATAACCATTAGCAAGTCTACCTCCGGAAGATTTGAAGAATCTGCTTTTACAAAGCCCCTTTCGCACATTTTTTGTTTTTAAAAAGCACAAAGTATATAAAAAACCATCTACACGTCTCTTTATGCATATATGAATTTTACATATATAATTACACATTACATTACATATAATACATACATGCAATTTCACTGATAAGACGGCGCGGCGCGGACCGTCAAGCTGCTGCTGTTGTCGGTTTAAGCCTAATGACGTCACGCGGGCACGAGTTTCTTTACCCGTCCGCAGCAACTTTGGGGCTTAATATTTTGAAAACTATCATAGATAAAGACGTGAAATTTTGTATGACTAGTTTTTGTATTAAACAAATTATGACAATATTGAAAAAGTCGCAATATAGAATTATCGTGTGAGGCGAAATCAAACACGGGAAGTCATGCAAGCACGGAAAAATCTATTTCTGGACGTGTAACGAACGATATCTTTATTATACTTCTTTGAAAACAAAAACATAAAAACAAAATATAACAAAAAAAGACATAAGTACGAAAGAAACTTAACTACTACTAACTAACTACTAGAGTAAGAATACTTAAAATTAACTAACTAACTAACTTACTATTAATAATAACAGCTCCAACTAATAATGTTTTTAGTTTGAAATGTTATTAATGGTTATGTTTATTGTGCAATTGGTATTATTGCACAAGTTAAGTCCTTTTGGAATTTCATTTTGTAAAACTGCAATTATTGAAGCAGATTCTTCGCAAATGTTTTGATTTTCTTGAACGAATGATACACTTGTTGTATTTTGCGAGTGAGAAGGGTTAAACAGTTTTCGTGATACCTCAATTTTTCTTTGTATGGATTCTTCTATATATCCTTCTGCTATATTGGAAAAACGTCATCCTCCGTGCCTTTTCAGAGTGAGTAAATCGCCGCTTTCCACCAATATGCTTGCCGAAGAACGCCTTAGTCCATGCCCAATATATTCTCTGGGATTTTCTAGTTTTAAATATTCTGCAACAATTTTCGGAACACCAACATGTTGAGCGTAACACCTGCCGTTTCGATATGCAACAAATAATCTTCTGCTGTTCATATCTTTAGGTCGTAGAGATGCATATTTACGATAAAGTGTGCAGGGCTCAAATGCACATCCTCCATTGGTAATGGTGAAACTTCTTGATGTATGAGTTTTTCCATCTCGTAAAAACACGACAAGAAATCGCTCATTATCCACCACATCGTCTAAATTTAAATGTATGAAATCATCTCTTCGATACGCACCGAAGATCCCAAACACTAAAATTGCTTTTGCTAGTAGATATTGTTAAAATCTGCTGTTAAAACTCTGGACTTTTTCGGTATATATCCTACAGCTTGACGCTTCAAGAAAGCAATAGTCTTTGGATATTTGTTGATGTCAGCATTTTCTTTTATGGCCAAATAACTTTTTAGCATTGAGAGTCGACTCCATAACGTGGAAGATTTCATAGACTTTGCTTTTTCGACAAAGTAAACTAGAAGAATATCGTCACTTACAGTTTTGGTTTTGTTCAGATTTCGCCATTCAGTAAAAAGTTGATATTCGTGTCCATATCTTGACCTGAATTTTACTGGTAATAAATTCGCGTTCGCTTGTGTCCCTTGCTCTAGGATGTTATCGGGAATTTCGGGATTTTCTTCTGAGTGCATTTTACCGGCATAAATTTAATTGGCAGAAAATAAACAACGCTGACAATGCAGTGTTAGGTATACATGATGCGTTTCCATGGTTACTGTAGGGTACATACTACATATAAGTATATATGTTTTCATAACTATGGTTACCATAATAACAAAAATTAATTAACAACAAAAAATTATATTTTAAAATTGAATATAATCCTTTCGAAACCCCTTTATTAGTATTTTATTTAATAGCCGTAATGGCTATATTGGTGACCCCGAAAGTATTCACGCACCTCCTGAGAGTCCTGAGTATTCAAGACAGTTCTCGAAATTTCATTAAGAAGACTGAAGTTTAATAACTTTTGACAGTGTTTTTACATAGTTATGCCGAAAATAATCTCCCATGGATTTTCTAGACAGTTGTGTCAGTCGCAACAAGAATACGGGGCCGAACGAAACTGCTGTAGTGAAGCAAATTCCGAGGCCCAAACAAGTACCCTATTTTTACATATTATAAATATTGTTATTTAATTTTGTATTACTTGTTTAAACCCAGCCGGCTACAAAGCATTTATTACCACGGAAAAATACATTCCCGCGTTAGACCCCCACCAGCACAGCGCTAAGACCGTCCTAAGCACACGCTCTCTGTGGCGTCAGGCAGTCGATCCAAAGCGGTAGTAGCAAGCAGAGGTGCCCACCCGTGACCAGCCGTCAAGAGTAAGTGAATATTTCCGTAAATTAGTTCAAGTCCAACTTTTCGGACTCTGTCAATATTTCTTAAAATATACCGTTTTACGAAACTGTCCGTAAAATCTATTATAACGAAAATTTCACAAGTGCCGTCTACACCGCTCATTGCCTACGCGCATTCACTTCTCCCACTACCGGGCGAGAGAAGGGATACGAGCCTACTAACTATTGAAAGCGACACCGACAGTTAAATTCCTCACGAGCTTCCGAAGCAGGTAGACGTGCCAGTCTAGAAGTCAGCAACCAGACGCGCCAGGAGCAACTAGGAGGAAATAAGTAAGAATAATAGTAATAATTAAATTAGGTAGCGGTTTGGCTGATACTGTGAACTTTTATTTGTCTTTGTACCTATTTTTCTGGTTGTGTCCTCAAGGTATCCGTAATATTTGCTAGTGCGGGTACTCTGTGGTCATAAAGTAGAGGTTCTTGGAGTCTTCGCAGTATCTGCTAATGCGGAGAAATCAGGTCCTTTAATTCTAATTGCTGTCTGGTAACTCTAGTACCCAGCGTGCGTGTAATATCTGCTAGTGCACGCGGGCTGTTTTCATAGAGAGAGCGTTTTGGAGTCTTCGTAGTATCTGCTAATGCGGAGAAAGCAAGACGCTCACCCAATTTCAGGTCCAGGGTACGAGCTCACATCCAGGTGCCAACCGTCGTGCTTGTGTGGCTGACTCCGGTGTACCCCAGGGTATTCGTAATATGTGCTAGTGCGTTTACACTGTGGGCACAGAGAAAACGTCTCCGAGGTTTTCGTAGTATCTGCTAATGCGGAGAAATCGGGACGTGGCCATATTATTATTATTATTTTTTTTTTAACTGTTTTCAGGTTAGGAGCTGCAGAACGCCGTCTTGTCTTAACTAATCATACATCTCTTTCCAGCTTTAGGGTTCCTGGTATTAGCCAAGCCTGACACCTAGAGTAACCATTTTTCTTATTGTTGCATTAGTTATTGTTTGCTTGCTCCTTCCTGGTATCCGACGACTGTACATAACCTAACCGCTTTTCGTCACCTGCATCGTAACCCGTCACCTGGTCATTTTCGCGCCGTTAACCATCCATCACCGCCATTACCTCAAGTCCACGTCATACCGCTGCTTCGCTCCCGCCTGCCATAAATAACCTCGCTGTAACCGCACCGTAACTGCACGATAGTCATATCATAGCCTGGGTACTGTCTGGTATATATATTAGTAGATTTAGACTAACTTAGTGTTGGTATTGTAACTTGTAGGAAATAAATAGACATTATTTACCGAATTATGTGTTTTACTGTGTGTGTGTGAAAGTCTGATACATCCCAATTGACCCACTGGAATTTTCTGTTTTTCTCCACTGTAGCTATCCCAGCCCCACTGAAACAGGCTGTATTAAGAGGTTAGTGTGGGACCTTTGCCCCACGTAAAAATTGTAAAGGTGGCGCCCGAGTAACCGAACCGTTACTAAGGTGCCAAAAGTGACACTTTCCGGCAACACCGGAAAGTATACGTCACACTGCTCGTGCTGCTAACCGCTGATGACGGACAACGTTCATAACGAAGACAACCTGCTAAAGGTCGGCCGTTCCATAGATATTTTCACTAGATACGGATTCTTCAGTCTCTCCATGAAAATGATAAAGAGAAACGAATCAGTCTGGATTTTCAGAAGACTTGTTATTACTTATTTTATTATGTACATGTGAGGGTAGGTACTCTATATTGCTCCCTACATTTTTTTTCCAGCTTATCAATGTATCTATTATTAACTATTTTAATTAATTCATTTTTATTAACTATGCTATTCAATCAATCAATTTTAATTTACTGAAAGACGCTCAATCTCGACGCTCTAAATGCTCGGTTGTAAACTTTCATATTCACTTAGCATCGTCAAATACATGCTATTTTATTTTATCACTTACCTCAATTTATTTCTTCTATGCACTCAATCAGTTCGAAAAGACGCTCAATTTATAGATTGTGAACTCTAATTTACTTAGCACATGCATGCTACTAAAGACGCTCAATTTATAGATTGTGAACTTTCATTCACTTAGCACATGTTTGCTATTTTTATCATTTACCTATTAAAGACGCTCAATCCAATTACGATTGCGAACTTTCATTCACTTAGCACATGTTTGCTATTTTTATCAATTACCTATTAACCCTTTCGCTGCGAGTGACGTAAAATCCCGCAAATTATTTGTGGTCTTGTGGTGTGGGTGACGTTATTTTTTTCAGTGGTTGGTTTCAGGTCCTGGACTGCGGCAATCGGACGAATATGCAGTTGAATATGCTTTGTACATGCGTTAACTTTCGTGTAATCGCCGGCGGTCCCCACTCCTTTGCATTCGATCTCCTCCAAATACGTGGACTGCGTGCTCTTTTTACGGGGTTGTTTACGTTTATTTTACACGTTTAGTTCGTTGTGTTAGTTTGTAATGAATAAAAAAGATTATTTTTTTAAATGCCTTTCTTTTTTATTGTCAAAAGCAATCCTAGGCGCACACTAGTGGTGCGTTAGCCGTCCAATAATTTTTGAATCACATGTTGCAACTGCGGGAAGCTTATATACCCGCAAAACGTGTTTATGGTTCAATTGCGGGAAGCGGACAAACACGCATAGGCTGCCTAATGCCGCACACAGGGCACGGAATGCAAAATCCACTCCCGCAGTGAAAGGGTTAAAGACGCTCAATCCAAATATGATTGCGAGCTTTTATTCCACTTAGCATCAGTCAAATACATGCTATTTTATTTCAATTCACCAATGACATATAACATACTCGCATTAAGGATAATGTGATTACAAAAATAAGTTTCCTTGTGTTACGTTATTTTGTCATATATCAATCAAAACTGACTTTTATTTTTTAAATGTCATCTTAAATATTGATACCTTGGTAAGTTGGTTTCTTCGTTGTAGGAGGGGAGTATATGTAGGGTACATACTACATATAAGTATATATGTTTTCATAACTATGGTTATCATAATAACAAAAATGAATTAACACCAAAAAATTATATTTTAAAATTGAATATAATCCTTTCGAAACCCTTTTATTAATATTTTATTTAATAGCCGTAATGGTTATATTTTTATAATATACATATATGTAGTATGTACCCTACATATACTCCCCCTACAAGGAAGAAACCAACTTACCAAGGTATCAATATTTAAGATGACATTTAAAAAAGAAAAGTCAGATTTAACTGACAAAATAATATAATACAAGGAAAACTTATTTCTGCAATAACATAATCCTTAGTGCAAGCATGTCAATAATAACCAATAATAATTCATATAATAATGATTTAATAAATGGCGAATAAAAATGAAATAATTAATCCCTAACAATATACTATACTTATTCAATAAGAAACAATTACTTAAATCATTAAATACTTCACCAGAGTGCATAGAAGAAATTGATACTTTTGATAAGTTGGTTTAAAAAATGTAGGGAATAATATAGGGCAGGTCACCAATATAGCCATTACGACTATTAAATAAAATATTAATAAAAGGGTATCGAAAGGACTATATTCAATTTTAAAATATATTTTTTCTACGATTTTGCTGAAAGTCAAATTTTCTAACTTCAAAATGAGTGCAAAAAATATCACTTTGCCGCACGCCGTGCAGCAAATAATTTGCCACACGCCTTGATTACATCTTCACGCACCGGAATAAAATAGTGTGTTTACCTTAAAGAATTTCATATTACTTACTGGTAATAACAATTAAATTCTATAAATATACATTAATTACACATGAATTGCAATTACAAAGTCAAATTTTCTTACTTCAGAATGACAGCTGAAAATGTCAGTTTAAATAAAATCTGACAAGCAGCAAATTTAAAATTTTGGAAAGACTTTGAAAAGGGAAATAACTTCACAACCGTAGAAAAAATAGTATGTAACACACGTGTGGCAAGCTTCATTGCAAAACTCGTATGATAGGAACACTCGCTGCGCTCGTGTTCCTACTTTCATACATCGTTTTGCAATGAAGCCCTTGCAACACTTGTATTACAATCTACTATTTTTGTTGTTAATTCATTTTTGTTATTATGATAACCATAGTTATGAAAACATATATACTTATATGTAGTATGTACCCTACAGTTACTCTCAAAATATTTCAAAGGTGATTTGTTTTAAATTAGTCTATGTCAGATAAGGTTGACAAAACGTCAAAAAATATTACAGAAGTTCATCCAAATATTCAAACATTTACGAATTAAAATACAAAATAGGTACATGTTAAATATCAGATATCATATAGACTTACTTAAATTTAGTTTACTTTGCTGTATATTTCTATTTTAAAGCTATATATTCGGTATTTTTATTCATTCAGCGCACGGAGATCGGAAAAACTTTTCCCGTGCTCTGTTTCCGTACGCTAGTCCGAAATAGTATATTGTGTATTTAGGTGTGAACGCAATACATTCCCGGATGACGATGCAAATTGTTGGCCGAGGCGCTAGCCGAGGCCAACAAGCATCGAAGTCCGGGAATGTGCTTTCACACCGAAATACACATACTATTTTTTCTGAAATCACAATCAATAGTGTTATAAATTAAGGAATTTGTATTAATACATAACATTTCTTCATTACAATCTAACTGTATTCTAATAAATGCAATTTTAATGTGAGTTGGTTTGTCTGCGTGTATTTATTTACTGTCTAAAATATACATAAAAAACCGTACGGGAATGTTACTTTGTAATGTAACATTCCCGTACGGTTTTATTGATCGTTGCTTGGCAACGGATCTTTTCCGGTCTGTTTTCTGATAGTTTCTTAGCAACGGACTAAAACACTGGAATTGTGCATTTTTCGATCTTGCCGATCGATTTCAGAAAAAAGCTCTTACATTATTACTAATACAGATGAAAATAAGGTTGTTTCCAAAGAAGTATAATAAAAAAGTATTTACGTTAAACTTCCCGCTTCATTTAATACTTTTCGTTCTTTTTCTGTAGGAGGCTTTCTTCCTGGTAATAGTGACAACTACATTCCAAATAATATTTCCCTCCGCCGTTTCTTAATTAGTTATTTTTTTAGAATAACTACCCTCTATACATTTCACTAAAAGTGTGTCACTATCGGTAATTGTTTAACTACAGTCCAAATATTATATCCACTATAATTATATTTCATCGTGACCACCTTGTATATTTTTCAAATTTTTCTTCCCTACTGTTGAGGTAACTACATGCGAAATATGATCGGTCACATTTTTTCATATATTTTTTTTTTTTTTAGGGTCACCACTGACCACCCTGTACAACTTTTTATACTTTTCTTCCTTGACAGTTTTGTTGACTACATGTCAAAGATTACAGTTATCCGTCACACTTTTTTCATTATTTTTTTAGGGTGATCACCCTCTACATATTTTTTAAATATTTTACTTCCTATATAAATGTGTTTATCAGCATGCGAAATATTATCATTCTCCATCACATTCTTAAAATGTTTTTTTTATTGGTACCCTATTTTGCTTATTTAAAGTACGCCTCAGAGTGTTTAAATCCAAGTTTGAAAAACGCGCGTTTTAAAGTTACCATGGCAACATCAAAGGTAAGCAAGTACAACTCGTTCATCTGTACCTGTTATTTTTTGCTCTTCCATCCATTTGGTGAACTTGTCGTATTCTTTTTTAGAAGCGTCTTCCAATTTTTGCGGTATTAACCGCGATTCTGCTTTTATGTGACAGATTGCAAATTAATTTTTGTTTTCTCATTTTCATGACACTGACAGGTATCGTGATGTCACATCACGAATTCAACCATTTTACATTCTTAATTCTTATTTCCATTTTTTGTAGTAATAATACCAGTATTTATGATTTCAAAGTGTACCAATAAAAAAAATAGCGTAAAGTATTCGTGGATAACTGGTCTTTAAAACACTTTATTTCTAGCACTCCGGCTGCGCCATCGTGCTCGAAAAATTGCGCGTGTTTTAAAGACCTTAATATCCACTTATACTTTAATATACTATTGTCGTTTTTTAGGTTTTTTTCATACCTTTCTTCCTTGGCAGTTGTGTTATTTGTATGTAAAAAACTATCGTTCTCCATCACGTTTTTCATTTATTTTCTGGTGACCACCCTAATATTTTTTCCATATTTTTCTTCCTTGACAATTAACTACATGCCAAATATTGCTGTCTTCTGTCTTATTATTTTCCATATTTATACTTTTTTTGGACTTCACCAATATCTTTCAACGGAAGTTCCTTGTGGGTAGTAGCGTCAACTACATACCAAAGATTTTTATTCTTCTCCGTCAAGTGGTTTTGTAAATATAGCGCCGACAGACAGACAGACAGACAGACCGACGGAATTTAGTGGCTTTCATTTTCGCAATTTACTTACACTAAAACCTGAAAATCCGGAAAATTCTCGGAGAGAAGTAGATTCCAAAAATTAAGGTAGTAGATTCCAAAAATTAAGGCCATTTACTTCCGTCAGCCTGTTGGGACTATATCTAAAAACCACTTGACACAGAACTATAATATTTTGTAGGATGTTGATGCTACTGCCAATGAAGGACTGAGGTATACTTTCGTTCAAAAATATACAGGGTGGACTCCATAAAAAATATTATGAAGGAAAAAATGTGACTAAAGATAGAAATATTTGGCATGTAGAAAAATATGAAAAATGTACAGGGTGGTTCACCCTAAAAAAAGAATGAAAAAATGCGACAGAAGACAATAAAATATTTTGCATGTAGTTAACACAACTATTAAAAATGAAAAATATAAAGCAATATATAGGGTGGCCAAAAAATATAACGAAATGCAATGTTACAGAATGTAATAATATTTAAAAAATATACAGGGTGGTCACCCAAAAAAAATTAATGAAAAAAAAACTGTAACGTAGAAGTACAATATTTCGCATACAGTTAACAAAAACAAATGTTAACGAAGAAAATTCTGAAAAATACACTGGATGATCACCCTAAACAATTAAAAAAATTGATGGAGATCGATAATGTTTCGCATGTAGGTGGCACAACCGTCAAGGAAGAAAATATACAGGTTGGTCACCTTAAAAAAAAACAATAAAAAAATGTGGAGGGCGATAATATTTCGCGTATAGTTAACACTACTGTCAAGGATGAAAAATATACAGGGTTGTCATTCCAAAAAAATATTACGAAGGACGATAATATTTCGCATGTAATTAATGCAACTGTCAACGCAAAAGTGTGATAAATATATAGCGCAGGCATCCAAAGAAATATTTAAAGATATGTAACGAAGGACGATAATATCCCGCATGCAGTTAACACAAGTGTCAAGGAAAATTTAAAAAAAAGTTATACAGAGTCGTCACCATAAAAGAAACTTATGAAAAAATGTAACGGATATAAAATATTTCGCATGTAGTTAAGACAACTGGAAAAAAAAATCGCTGCCCAAGGAATCTCGACTTCCACATCCAGATTTTCTATCCAAGTCACTCACAACGAAAAAATGTTGTATGTGGAAATAATTCCTTATGGAACTTTAATTATATAATATTTGAAATCGTCTACCCCAAAAACCTATAAAACGATACCCCACATCGGTAGTGGGGTGGGGGTGGTGATAGGGCGGTGGTAGTGGGGGGTTGATGAAGTAAAACAATATTTTGAGGTTTCTGGTTCTTGTACACACACTAAATCACATCCCCTTTAATAATGGTGGGGGTGGTAATGGGGGTGGCTAATGCCAAAAATTTGTTTGATACTTTAGCTTCTCTTGTATATACTAAGTACCAATTTTCTGGACTCTCACCTGCTTGATTTAGCTATTTACCTCAAATTTACCCCAATTTACCCCCCAACCCTTCCACGGAACGAGATGAAAATATAATCTAGTTCCAGATCTTGTCAAAGTACATATGTGTACCAAATTTCAAGTCAATATCTTAAACAGTTCCAGAGTAAACGTGCGCACAAAAAAAGTTACAGACAGACAGACAGAAATTTTTTTTCGCCCAAACTTAAAATCTCGACGTTTTATGATATTCTAAGCCTATTTGAACAATAAAAATTTAAAAAAAATTTTTTGTCGATACTATAGTTCCACTGGATGTGGAAGTAGCATGAAAAATAAAAAGGACGGTAACTATAAAAAATAATTACAGTCTATAACTGACACAATTATCGAGAATATACTGACATACTTTCAGTGAAAAGTACACAGGGTGGTCACTCTAAAAAATAAGTAATTAAAAAAACGATAGAGGAAAATAATATTTTGAATGTAGTTTAAAATGTAGATATAGTGTTAGGAAGAAAACCTGATGTATTTTTAGTTAAAAAAATATACATAGTAGTTATTCTACAGAAAAGATAATAAATAAATCATAAGTGCTAATTAGAAAGAGAAGTTTTACGTAAATACTTCTACGTATATATTTTTTTTAGTTCTAATAAAAATATATTGATTTGCCCGTTTTTAACTAATTATTTTCAGAGAACATTGCACAAGAAGTTTCATTCAAATCCCTTATGTTCTAAGTATTTCCGTACCAATACACCTTTTCCATTTAAATACACTGGACTATTTTTAGAAGCAAAATTTTGAATATTTATATTTTTGGTAATCTTGAAAATTTTAATATTATCTTTTTAATAATACTTATAATGCTACTGTACTGATATATTTTTTTAATAAACAGCAAGTGACAACTGACAAGTAATAACTTGATTATATCTATTCTGTAACGTTATCGTGTGTAATACCACTAATGTTTAAAATTTTGTCGGTAAAATCTTTTCAAGTGCGCGGTTGTCCACTCGTAGTAATATAAGGAGTGTTAATTGACAGTTTATTATCTGATTAAATATTTAATAATAAACTTACACGAATTGTATTTTTTGGGTAACAAGTTTTGAGAAAAAAAAATATAAACAAAATTTAAATAATAATACATGTTGGCATCGACGTTGGCGTTCGGTCAAGGCTGCCAAAAGCTGATCTAGCTGTCTTACCACTAATAATAACTTTTTAATAATGCAATGATCCCAAAAATGGGATATTAATGAGTGAATTAATCGTATGTAATATTATTAGTGTCCAGAGAGCACCGTACCTAGAAGTCAAAAATATGTAAAATTTAGAAATAAACTCATATGCAATGGTATTTTTTTTATTGGTTATTATTGTAGTATAAGATATCATCTTGAATTCTTATATGGTCCCAGTACTTGCTCTCACCTTCAAGGGGCGGAAACGAAACCACCCCTAAATTTAGATATTTAATATTCGAAAAAGTATTGCTGATTTATTTTTGAAATATATGGAATTTATGTTTTTGGAACCGCTCATTACGAATCTGAAGTCAAAATTTAAAAAATTAAAATGATGGCGGATTGAAATTTTTTCTAACGTAAATGTTTTAAACGGATAGAAAAATTGAGCAATATATTAACCAAAAACAGTACTGGACAATTACAATAACAAAATGGCGAAATTTTTATCGTAGTGTGGGTTTAATATTAATAATATGTTTATGCCACATGGGCTTAAAACTAATACATGTTGAACTTAGAACTGGTCGCTGGTTGTAGTCGACTTAGGCAAAAATTTCATTTAAGGACATTTTTAAGAGTCTGCAGAGGCACAGACCAGTCCATAAGGGCCGTCATGAGTTCTATAAGGCGTTAGAAATGACCAGGTGAAAATTCGAAGAAACACCGCATTTTCACTTAGGAAAATATGTTTTGGTTCAGGATATGAGAGCGAAAGTATATAATAACAAGGATTTAAGAATAATATACTTTTTCAGAGGTGCAACAAAGTCGAACTTAGAAAGAATAATATATTTTTTTAAAGTACGCCAAAATTTCACTTGCAGATTAATTTTTCAAAACTGCGTCGAAATATGGCTTGAAAATTGATTTATCAAAAGTACGCCAAAATTTCACTTGCAGATTAATTTTTCAAAACTGCGTCGAAGTTTGGCTTGAAAATTGATTTATCAAAAGTACGCCAAAATTTCACTTGCAGATTAATTTTTCAAAACTGCATTGAAATTTGGCTTGAAAATCAATTTATCAAAAGTACGCCGAAATTGAACTTAAAGATTAATTTTTCAAAGGTACCCCGAAGCCAGTTTAAAAGGTACTCCAAAAAGGTACTTTAAAAAATATTGAAATATTTTCCATTTTTATTCTTCCACCAAGGGCCATTGAGGTACGGTCATTGAATGTCGTGTTTTAAAGTATGAGCATACAATCTTAACGATGCAATGCATCCAAGAGGCGAAACCGACGATTTTGACAAAGACGGCGTAGCGCAGATAAGCAAAAATTTGATAAAAAACAATGCACATGCACAAGGCCGGTTTCTCGCATAGAAAGAGTTTGGATTCGCTCAACGGCTCGCAATTTGGTCGAGCTCGTTGAGTAGTCCATACAAAGAGATGGTAGGAAAGCCAATACCAGGGCTTTTCAAAAAATAAAGTTATAGAGGAAAACGCCTTGTGCATAAAAAACCAAAAATTTAATTTTGTCTAAAAGTCACTCGGAGGTGGGTCGTTGTAATTTTGCTAATATTGAACAACTGCATAGGGGCAAGTAAGTTGTGGACTAATCGAACGCAAAACAAACTTATGCAGTCATAGTCCTCATGAATGTGTTTGAGCACGTGAACCGCCACGATACGAGAACTTTAAAGCTAGGTAGTCTCTAGCGAAACTAAATTTATTTAGTAATACTTTTTTAAGTTATAATCAGTCAGCTGTAATTATAAAATTATAAAGAGTCTAAGACTTCCCTAAAAGGCTCGCATTTTTATTCTGAGAAGGTATGCATGAATATTTTCTACCTAATCGATCGTTAGCGTAAGCGCTCTCACTTGTATGGTCTGAAAGCCATTTGTCTTAATTGGGGAAGGCGCGATTCTTACAATAAGAATTTTGCTATAACCTGCCTTTTTTTTGTATAACCATATCTGTTAAATAAACGGATTCTTTGAACTATTGCATCTTAATTGAACTTGAGACTTGTTGCTGGTCTATAATCCCTGTAATTTTCGTACCGAAAACCGGATGTCGAGTTAATGCACCACACTCGACCTTCTAGTTGTTGTACGGAGGTTCGATAGGGATTTTTTATGCGTTTTTCTCAGAAATCCTCGGGTGTAGAGTCCGTTATTAGCAGACAAAAACGTGATCCGCACGACAAAAATTAATCCCACCGAAGAGAAATTCTTCGATCGGGATTTTTTTATGCAAAAATTTAGCTTTTAAAAAGTACAAAAACCTAAATAGAGGAATTCACGGCCAGAGAGAGCGCCGTTAAAGATCTGAGGTAGTGCAGCCTTGGTCCATTATTCGGATATCGAAGTGCATCTTATCTCGAACCCGTCTGGGAGGTAGAAGAACGGGGTAGCACTCGACTGGCGCCCCCTGAGAAATAAATTGGTGTCGCGTCATTTTGACGCCCGGTAGTGCGTTCTTCTACAGTAGCGCTGAACAAATTTGGGCTGTTGACTCGGGTGAAAAGCTAAATGAAAACACCCTTACGAGAACTGCCGACTTGGTGGCCTCCTTAACGCCAGGAAAATGTGGTGGAAAAGAATAGAGTTTAAAATGTTTGAATTTTTTAAAGGGTTATCGGCCAAACTGGAATTTTTTATGACAAAGAGAACAAATAGGATAAAAAAGTAACAAAAATAGAATATAAAGAAATAGAATAGAAAGGTTTGGAGAGATAAAGTTGAGGAAATGGTAGGTTGTGGTATATAAAAGTATAGCTTGGGAAGAGGTCGCCGGAAAATAGGCAACGCCTGGTATGGTAGAATCTGTTTGATCTTGAATGGGGCATTATGCATTCCGATTTGGGTTATGTTGCTGGTTAGCGGACTATCGCCCAGTAGAATTTTTGGGAGATTTCTTAGACGTAGTCCCCTACTGAGGTTATGTCGTGACACCGTACGTATAGATCTTTCAGGGAGGTGTAGCTGCCGGAGTCTGAAATGAGGCTCATAAATTTATGTTCTAAAACTCTAAGTTTCCGCATTGTCGTGGTCGGTATGCTGCACCACACCGGCGTGGCGGTTTTTTATTTGTCCTGTTAAGTCCGCTACCCTGGCTAGGAGCGGGTACAGATTCTTGGACATGGAATAGACCTTGTGTACAATTTCGTTAACGTGCATATTTAACGTCAGTCTTTTGTCTAAGTTAACCCCCAGATGATTCACGTACTGTTTGATTGGAATTTGTTGTCCCCCCGATCGAAATTGACCACCTTCACCCCATTGCCACCCTCACTTTAGTATTAAACGAAATAAAAAATAGAATTGTGATTTAGTGTGTGTACAACAACCAAAGGCCTCAAAAATTGTGTCGCTGTGTAGGGCTAGAACCCACTTTGCTAGGTATGCTTAGAGTGCAAGGTAGACGCAATCAAACAATAAAAAATTATTTAAAGTTAAAATAAAAGAATGCGCCTAATCGGAACCTGACCCAGAGGTAATCAAAGAACCAATGTGAGGGGTAGGTCCGGTTCGGCTTGAACAGTAATAAATAGTGCAACGATTGGGAAGGATTTAAAAACTGTAGCTAACTGGTTGTGGTTTTTTAAAGGGGTTAAAGGCTAAAAGTTATTGACCGAGAGGTGAATTTGGGGGACAAAAAGAACAAAAAAGATAAAACAATAACACACAGAAAAGGTTTAGAGAGGTTACAAACTTGATAGATAAGATGAAGATAGAGTAAAGGTAAGTTGTAGTTGTAGAGAAGTTAGGCTAAGCAAAGTTGACGCGCTAACCCACTGAGATACCGACCCCCTTCAAGTCAAAATGAAAAAGTATGGAAATTAATATAGTTATGGATAGGCCAGGGTCAACTTATATGTGACACTATAAAGTGCATATTACTACAATATACCCTAAGGTATATCAATTATAAACAATTGTAGGTAAAGTTTAAAAGCACAGTGGTATTTGTGAAAGATATATAAATAGGATCAATGACTGCAACGAGTTTTATAGCGACAAAACTGTTGGGTGTTACAATGATAAAACTGTATGCTCTGGTGTTAAAAGTCGATCTACATCTTTTGCTATTAATAGTGATATTTGATTGGTGCAATGATCTCAAAATAGACTACTATATTAATGAATAAAATAATCGCTGCAAAATTGTTTATAATATATAATTTAATAAGAAGATAAACATCCAGAACAGAAAATAGACATGTATTACATAATATTGGGGAAGTATAAATTTCATATAGGAGATTAAATTGGAGATTAATTTCACTATGTTATTATTAGTTTTTGAGTAAAAGACTTTAAAACGACTTTTTCAAATCACCTAATAATATAAGCAATAAGTTTTTGCTATACATTATTTGCAAATGAAGAATGTTCACACTTCTTATATTTACCATATAAAATTTCTTAATTTTTGTAAATATATAAAATTACTCCAATCTGCACACAATAATGTACTAGTCGACCATCCTAAACTGGCAGATGAGATTAGGATGTGCAGTGGTCGAGACTAGTCCACTCCTACGGAGCTCATTTGTTTATCTTCCTTCTCTGTATAAAAATCGGTATAGTCTCGAGCAAAGTGCTCACTCAGTATATAACTTAGATTTAACACATACTTAAGTACTTATTATTAGTACCCACTTATAAGCATTGTTACGTTTATTATCACTAGTAGTACTTATAAGAAAATATCATGGTGTTTGGAAGCAAAGTAAAACAAAAGGCTTTGTCTGGTCAAAGCCGAGAAATTATAAGTTGCATCTTAAAATTTATGAAGCAGGAATCTATAGCTGGAGCTCATATTATACCAATAAGTGTACAAATCTATTATCAGTTTAAAATTTTGTACTATGACATTAGTGTTTGTATTTTATTCTAAAACGGGTTAAATCCCATTTATATTTATATTAGAAATGTTATTACTTTATCACAATTCACAAATTAAGAAAAAACTAATTAGTCCTCGGAAGTTGGGTAAATAAAGTAAGCGTTTATCGTTTATCTCAGTCTTTATAATTTTAGTCTCGTTATATTTAATTTAATGTGTATTTGTTTTGAATACTCGCTATATCGTATTGTTTACTTGAAACTAAAACAATTAAATATTGAGATTAAATATATCAAATATAAAAACAAACGACTGCTCATGTGTTCATTCGAAGACACCAATTGGCCTGTGACACACCGGGATTCTCGGTGAATAGAGCACACGCTGCACGTTTTACTGAAAGTTCTTCCTCTGACTATACTTTCATAGCTTAAGAAGCTTGTTTATCTCTGTCCAACACTGACGATATTTTCTCTTTTTCTGCGCGGCTACTTGCCAACTTAGGATGGGTGACTAGTACCTACTAGTTAGATAAAGACAATCTAAAAAAAATCTGTACTTTTCCGATGAGAACTAAGCAGATAGAAAAAAGTTTTCTAGAGTTGAAATTATGTATAACTGTTCAGAAAACATAATTTAAAACTTTAATACTCTGTTTTCGTAACTAACTTGATAAAATTATCAACGAATCATTATTGAAAGGGAACACGAACAATGTCTTTAATACGTATTATTAAAGACATTTTAGTCGAGTAACTCGCTAATACTCTTGTGAACCTTTCACCATTAGAGACTTTTCGATCCAGTCTTCCAGAAACTCGCAAGAGCAGGGAAATACTGGGAATGGTATTAGTTTTTTCTATCATTCTTATTGTATTGCCACAACTCTTTTTTATTAGTTTTGGTTCTTTGAGGCAGGCCCCCCGCATCAAATTATGGGCCCCGGTACTGAATTCACTAACGGGCCCCCGCGCCTAATAATTGATGAGCGGGAAAAAATTTTTTTTGGCAAAATCTCAGGCGGACCCTCGCTACGGGGCCCTCGGAAGCCAACGGGCCCCCGCGCTTAATAACACAGGCCCACAAAAAAAAAAAGTTGTCTGCGCCGGGGTACTGACCATACCTATCCCTTGTATTTTGAGCCGCTGAACACGAATCTGACCTTAGTTTTTCCCCTATACGTCAGGTTTTTTTTTTAACAGCAAATAAATATAAAAATATTACGATTCAACAGACTTTTTTTGCTGTAAAAAAAAACCGGACGTGTTGGGGAAAAACTAAGGTCAGATTCGTATTCAGCGGCTCAAAATACAACGGATAGGTGTGGTCAGTACCCCCGCGCAGGCCCTTTTTTTTTGGTTGCCACTGTGCCACACTCAGTGTGGCACAATCTCACACAAAAAAAGTCATCTGCGCGGGGGTACTGACCACACCAATCCCTTGTATTTTGAGCCGCTGAACACGAATCTGATCTTAGTTTTTCCCCAGCACGTCAGGTTTTTCTTTTAACAGCAAATAAATATATAAATATTAGACTTTTTTGCTTAAAAAAAAAAAAACCTGACGTATAGGGAAAAAACTAAGGTCAGATTCGTGTTCAGCGGGTCAAAATACAAGGGATAGGTATGGTCAATACCCCGGCGCAGACAACTTTTCTTTTTTGTGGGCCTGTGTAATTATTGCACGGGGGGGAGAAATTTGAAAAAAAATGCCAAAATCTCTGGCGGGCCCTTCCAAAGCCAAGGGGCCCCCATGCTTAATAATTGATGAGCGTGTGGGAGAAATTAAAAAAAATCAAAATTTCTAGCGGGCCCCTAAACGCAGTACCCAATAGACCCCCCCATACGGGGGGCCTGCTTCGAGGACGATATTTCAAAAAAAATAAAACATAACCATCTATGGACCTGTGCCTCTTATTCATGTTCGAACCGTTTACGTTAATTCTCATAACTGTAGTTCTTCATTCACTTCAGTTTAACATTAGCACACTAGATGTGTATTGTTCTGAACTTGCCGCTAATGTATTTATTTTTTTTGTTCAGAAATAATTTCTAGATATACTTGCTTGTACTATATTTCACTGCCACTGTATTTGTAAATACTTACAGATTAATAAAATTATTTTTAATCCATCCGTGGTAAAGTGTGGAAGCCATCTTTTTTACTAATTTTGTGTTCTTGAAAAGGAATCCCTCATCCGTTTTGGCGAAAAATCTCGGGGGGGGGGGGGGGTGACATTGGAATTAATATTAGTTTAAATACTAAGTTTCGATAACTAAATACAAAGAGAAACAAGAAAACCAAATTCACCCCTTCAACCCTCCTCGCAATTCCCTCACCACCCCTAAAAAGGTAGTTACTATAGTTATTTATAAAAATAGACTTTCTTGGCCCATCCGTGGTAAAGTGTCTCTTTTTTTATCGGCTATGTCCAACCTTAAAAACACGAAAACTTTAATTCACTGAGGCACTATCTGAAAATATTCTATGCCCAATTCCTTGGGGACAATGTTTTTCATAAAGATTATAGCCTAAGGAACAATTTTAGACATGTCCCCAAAAGCAAAATTGGCTGCACTTTCAAAATGGCGTCCGTTAAAAAGGAAAAAAAAATCAAATATTGTTTTTGTCATTCAACACAAAAACTAAAAAAGATGGAGAAAAACTTTCTGCACAAAAAACAAAGTACATAAAATTTTCTACAATTTTGTTCTTATACAATATTTTCCAGATAAATGATTCAGCTCTTAAAATAAAATATAAAATTCAATATAAAACGTAATATTACGGGAGCCCACCCTAACTGTCCCCGATCCTTGGAGACAATGTTTTTCATAAAGATTAAAGCCTAACGAACAACTTAAAACATATCTCCAAATGAAAACTGGCTGTACTTTCAAAATGGCGTCCGTTTTAAAAAAAATTGCAAGTATTGTTTTGGTCATTTAACACAAAAATTAAAAAAGATGGAGAAAAACTTTCTGCACAAAAAACAAAGTGCATAAAATTTTCTATAGTTTTGTTCCTATATTTGGATAGGAGTTACCATTTTCCAGATATTATTGTTACCGTTTTCGAGATAAATGTCTGCAAATTATATTATTATTATGATTATTAATTTTTCAGTTTATTTCATTTTTTGTTATATTAATAATATAAAGTTATATTATACGCCTTACAATCCCTAATAGCACAACATTGTCCTGTGGACAACTGAAGGACATCCTCGACGGACATACAGTACATAAGATGGACGCTCGTTTTTGGTCCAAAGTACATCCGACGGGCAGCCGAAGGACGTGCAAATGTCACAACTTGGGACAATATTTGTACATTCTAATTATTTAGAAAAAAAAACGGAATGAGCAGGGATCGAACCGTCGATCTCGTGATTTATAACTCAAAAATCAATCAATCAATAAACAATTTATTAACAGTTTTTATATATTTATGTGCCTCACCGGATCCTAGCCCAGAGCCAGCCAGACAACCACGGCGAACATCGCCGAGGTGGGTGTGAGGCTGGGCGGAGTAGGTCCTGTTCGGCTTGGAGGTAAATTCGAGGGGGGGGGGGTAGAATCTCCTGTCTGCCACGTGCAGACTTAAAAGCTAGATTACAATTTTTATGTGTCCACATGGACCTAAAAGTAGCTTAAAAATAAACACAACACAAAGAACACTAAAATCGTAGGCGAGCGCACTTCGTAATTTTGATTGTTGATACGGGGAACACAACTAAACGAAAAAACCCGTTCGAAAAAATGACGACCTTGTGGTAGGGTGGAAATAAAATTGTGGTTTAAAAAATTAGGATTTAGGTAAGTTTTCGGCCTAGAGGGGATTTAGAGAGAAAAAAAGGAACAAAAACAACAAAAAAGATAAAAGAACAAAATTGTACAAACATAAATGGGGAGAAAGAGGGATTGGAAATATGTAAAGTTGAGGAAAGATAAGAGTAGGGGGGAGAGGTAAGTTATCGTAAAAGGAAGTGTGGCTAGGGGAGCTGCCGGAAGATAGGCAACGCCTGGTATGGTAGGGGGTGTCTTATATCGAAAAGTATGGCATTATGCTGTCTGATTCGGGTAATGTTGCGGTAAGCGGGCTACCGTCCAGTTTAAACTGGTAGAATTTTTGTGAGGTTTCTTGGACGTAGTCCGCTAGTGGGGTTATGTCGTGGCAACGTGCATAAAGATCTCTGAGGGAGGTGTACCTACCGGAGTCTGAAATGAGGCGCATAAATTTGTGTTCTAATACTCTCAACTTCCACATTGTCGTGGCCGGGATGCTGCACCACACCGGCGCCGCGCATGTGATGGCCGGCCTGATTACCATTGTGTACAACAACTTTTTATTAGTCCTGTTGAGTCCGCTACCTCTTGCCAGGAGCGGATACAGACTCCTGGACATGAAGTAGACCTTCGTACCGTCTCGTTAACGTTTGTATTAAACGTCAGTCGTTTGTCTAAGTTCACTCCCAGATATTTCACGCACCGTTTGATTGGAATGATGTTCTATCACTCGGCCACCAACTTAGCTTATTACTGTTTACTTAAAGACTGTACAGTTCACTAATATAACTATTTACTTCAAAATGTAGAAGGTACCTATTTGAATGTTTAATAAATATCTAGTATCAAATAATATCATTAATAATTTCCAAAAAATATTAAAATTAAATTATTAACGATAAATTACAAATTACTATAAAAAATAAACTACAAATTTTACATAAATAACGGTCAAATGTAAACAAAAACATTGTAAAATTGAAAAACCAGTTTTGTTTTTTTGTTTTTATATTAAATAGACGTCCTGCTGCTGTCCCTATAGGGACCCAAAATGTGCGTACTTGCCGAAGGACGTCCGTGGCGACACATATGTTGGACGTTAAGTATGCTATTCGCAGGTATGTATACATATTTCGGAAACGTGTTGGAGAGAAAGCGGTATGGAGATATTATCATTTATTGCAAAAATATAATATTTAAATCAACGGACACGAAAAGGACGTCCATCTCCTGTCCCTATATGGACATAAAATGTACATACATCCGATGATGATCGTCCGGTAGGCATCCAGTTTATGTCCATGGACGTCAGTACATTAAATGGACATAAAACGGACGGCCGGCGGACATCGTGTGCTATTAGGGATATTTGTCACAGTTATTT
>OW386293.2:45408718-45546021 GCA_936432065.2 Rutpela maculata | reverse complement strand
AATAACAAATAGTAAAATCAATTATACGTTACACATGAAATATTAAACTTGGCCTGGAAAAATATGCCAACTATAGAAATGCAGTGTTTGCACTTAATTACATACTTCGCTGACATTGTTTATAATTAATGTTTATGTAGATTGCAATACGAAATAAACAATATGTCGAAAGTAGGATACAATAACAATAAGAAATTAAATTATTTGAGCATGTTTAATAGATTAAACACCCGTTTTTGGCTAAAAGTTCAATTTTTGGCTAAAACTGGTGCTTTTTAAAAAAAATGTTGGCACCTTCTCAAACTGTAGATTTTCTAGAATATTCTCTGTGAGTGCCAACATTTTTTTCTATAAATCACCCCCAAACATTCATAATTGATTTTACCAGTGCTGCCAATTAGACGGAGAAAAAATGTTGGCCTATATTGAATGATGATTGCCGTGATAACCTCTTTAACTAACACCAAGCCCCAACGTGTTATATTCTGTTCCACAATTGAATATTTCCTGGGGCGGCTAGCGCCAAAATGGGCAGGCGGGGAGGTCTGACTCACATAAGATAAAATACTCAGAAAAATATTTGCTAAAACATGAAAGCAATGCCAACATGTTACATCCCAGGCCCCATATATGTAGCTATATCCTAGACTAAAAACACTTATCAATGGACCATGTTCAAAACAAACTGAAGAACTGCTCACAAAGAACAAGATCCAGTTGAGAGCCATAACAGGTCTTCTGACGGGACATTTTCCCGTTAAGAAGTACTTGCATTTAATCGGAAAGTTTGCTGGAGATCTTAACTGCAGACTGTGCGGTAAGGTACCAGAAACTGTAGAACATATTATACATGACTGCGAGGCGTTGGACCGCAGAAGATATGATATCTACGGGAAAACACAAACATACCCGGAAATCATCAGACCTGTATCACCTTGTCAGTGCTACAGGAATATTAAAATGGACAGTGTAAACTAAGACAGGGAGAGCAAAATAAGCCCAGGTGGCTGCAGTGTCCTCGGAGTATTCTTTACAGATGAGCCCTAGGGGGAGGGGTTTTAGTCAGTTGGATGGAAGCTGAACTCAGACCCATTATAGTTAGGGATGAGCAGCCTCGAAAAAAAGTTGTGATTTGCTTAATACCTAAATAATATTCTCCAATTTGTGATTACCTATCTGATAAAATGAAGTTGTAGGTAAACCGTTTTCGAGGTAACACTGATAATACTTTGGCCACCTTTCCTAGGAAAAACATTTTAAGTAAAGAGAGATGAGGGATGCAGTGAATAGCTCAGCCGATAGCATGTCTAACTTGTACTCATACCTAGAAAATTGTACTGGAGCCCCACATACAGTGAAATAGTTTTTAATTGAAAACTATCCCCAAAAAGTGGTTCGGATTCTATTATAAACTGCAGGACCCCATCTCTTTTACTCAGATCTCCTAGATTTAAAAGGGTCCTTGAGGTGACCTAAAATGCAGTTAAAAATATTCTAAATTTTGACATAAAATTTCATAAACGTGTTGAGTTAGTTATTATACCATCTGCAAGAAGAGTTTATTTTACTAGATTATGGCATTTATATGACCGTAAATATCGTCCGTAAAGAAAAAATATTCATATCATTGTGTTAGTCATCAAATTCTCAACAACTTTCTACGAACTGACGACTTTGACGAACATTCTGTTAATCAAGATGGCATCACCGGGTGATGATGAAAATTACATGTATGACAATTATGCCTAAATAAGTGTGATAATTGAAAAAAACTCTGAAAAATATACTATGGAACATTAAAAAATGATTTAAAAAATTCGGTAATTTAACGAAGCATATGTTTGCATCTAACTTGGCAGATATAATTCAAGTTGTTTTTATAATATAAAATGTATGTTTAATCTTATTATCGTTAAATTAAATATTACAGTTTTGATTGCTTGTCAGTCTACCATTTGGTGATATTTTTATGAAACTGTCCGATTGTGGATGCAGATAATTAATGCAGTAACATTTAAAACTGCTTCTATAATTAAAATGATTCTCATCAAGTTTTAATATTGAGTGCTGCAGAGTGACTAAAATGAAGTGGAATAATAAATTTGAACTGTGGTAAAACTAGTAATTACTTCTTGGATACTGTCTAATGGCATAGTTTGTCTTTGTCAGGATAATTTTTATTTACGGAAAATTTCAATTGGAATTTATGATGATTAAGAATAAATGAAAATGGAAAGATGCCTTAAAACGTTTTATATGCACACGAATTATTATTTGCTAAGTAATTTTGATGAAATTGAGAACTAAATTCAAAGAAAAAAGATCATCATATTATAATTACTATACTATTAGTTTTTGGAGCTTAAATCTAAATTATTTTAATACAGAAGAATGTTAAACTTTAATATAACTTTAAAAGTCTGCAATTTCTAAAACATTCATCAAATAAAAAACCGCTGCCCAAGGAATCACTACTTCCACATCCGGATTTTCTATCCGTCACTCACAACGAAAAAAATTTGTATGTGTAAATAATTGTTTATGGAACTTTAATAATATAATATTTGAAATCCTCTACCCCAAAAACCCATAAAACGATACCCCACATCGGTAGTGGGGTGAGGGTGGTGATAGGGGGTGGTAGTGGGGGTGGATAAAGTAAAAAAATATTTTGACGTTTCTGGTTCTTGTACACACACTAAATTACAATTTTTTTTTCATCCCCTTTAATAATGGGGTGGGGGTGGCTAATGCCAAAAAATTTTATTTTTCTCTTGTATATACTAAATACTAATTTTATGAACTCTTACCTGCTTGATTTACCCATTTACCCCAAATTTACCCCAATTTACCCCCCAACCCTTCGACGAAACAAGATGAAAATATAATCTAGTTCTAGATCTCGTTAAAGTACCTGTATGTACCAAATTTCAAGACAATATCTCAAACGGTTCCAGAGTAAACGTGCGCACAAAAAAAAAGTTACAGACCGACAGACAGACAGAAATTTTTTTTTTCGCTCAAACTTAAAATCTCGACGTTTCATGACATTCTAAAAATTTTTTTGTCGTTACTATACTTCCACTGGATGTGGAAGTAAAAAGGAACGGTAGATTGATCAGATTTAATTCATCTCCTCTGACGTGTAGCCCAGTCGATGAAGGTATTTACCAACAAAAATTTGCAAACTGAGTAATTTTTTTTTAATGAGTTCGTGAAAGTGTATAGAATAATATGCTGAAAATTTTACATTTCGCTGGAATGCTGCATGAAAAAATGGATAAAAATTTTTTTTTTTTCATTTTTTTTTTATGTTCTGCATCCGAGCGAAATGTAAACTTTTCAGGATATTATTCTATACACTTTCACGAACTCAAAAAGAAAATTATTCAGTTTGCAAATTTTTGTGGGTTTCACTATAAAATATTCTCTGTCATCTGGGCTAGTGTTTAAAATTAGTATATTGCTAGATATTCGCAATGAATTAAATATATATTGTTCTTGCTGTAAATAATGGCTAATTAAACACAATTTATTAAGCTTTGGTGCGTAATGACATTATTGCTTATAACAAACTACGAAAAAATCCATTGTCAAGATCCGTTACTTTTTGATCAGATGTATCGTAAACGAAATACTTAACAACATTAAAATTTTTTCGAACATGATTTTTTGGGAAATATTGACATTTATTTCTTAATTTCTATCGTTACCGGATGGGACAAGTTTCAAGTTGAATAAGCTCTAATAAAAATATTTTTATCAAATGACGAATTGTTCTTAAATAAATTGCATTAATATAGTGTAAAAAATTGATTTTATCGAGCGTGAAAAAAAGGTTATATATTCCCATCTACTAATGGAAAAATTAAGGATATCATCGGGCTGAGCATCTTGAAAAACGGGGAGGAAACGTAGTTTTGGAGATCTTGCTGGTTTTTGAAATTCAACATTGAAGTTGAACTTTTATCCCATTGCACAACTGGATTTATGTTTTCCTAATTCAGCAGTAAAAAAATATAGTCTACTTACTTTTTTTCTCCAAAACTAAATCAATTTAACGATATTTTTAGGTCATAGGTCAAAACTGTGACCTGATTGGGCCAGACCAATGTCATTTTCGTGTTCAGTGAATCAAATTACCTACAAGTAGACTAGTGCCAGAAGAATGGACTGTGGAAATAATATAGTCAATCTATAAAAAGGGTGACAAATTAAAATGTGAAAATTATAGGTCAATTACATTGCTAAATGTAATATACAAGGTGTTATCTAGTATTATCCATAGTAGGTTAGTAGTATAGTCATAGTAGGTTCTACTCCGAAGAAATAATAGGGGATTATCAATGTGGGTTCGGGCCGAATAGATCAACAAGAGAAAATATATTTACAATAAGAATAATAAAAGAAAAAGCTTACGAAAGCTTAGATCTTTATAACATATATATAGGTTTTAAATAAGCATTTGACAGTGTCAGACACGAACAAATATATAAGGTTGATAAAGATGACATTAGATGGGTCAAAGGCGGCTGTTAGAGTAGACGAAAAATTATCATCAACTTTCGACATTAACCTAGGAGTAAGACAAGGCGACGCACTCTCAAGCATGTTCTTCAACTTGGTACTTGAAGCTGTAATGAAAAACACCAATTACAGAGGTCATATTGGAATCAAATCATCTCAAATATGTGCCTATGCAGACGATGTAGATATTATTAGCAGAAATAAAACCCAGTTAGAGGAAACGTTTACTCAAATTGATTAAGAATCACAAAGGATAGGTCTTATAATTAATGAAAATAAAACAAAATACATGGAATGCCAACCAACAATAACAACAGCATCGAAATCACGTGGAAACCTTTACATACTTAAGTTAACCAAACCAATTTCATAAGCAGAGAAATCAAGGCACGTATAGGCAGTGGAAATCGATGTTACTACGCCCACAAGAAATTAATGACAAGTAGACTATTAGAGAAAAAGACGAAAACAAAAATATACAAAACCTTAATTAGACCTGTAGTAACATATGGATGTGAGACATGAACCATGACAAAAAGAAGCGAGAAAATACTCCGAATATTCGAAAGAAAGATCCTGTGAAAGATATATTGACCAGTCCAGAACGCTGATGAAACATGGAGAATCCGCATTAATGCTGAACTGAATCAGATCAATAAAGGAAGTGACAATGTTAAATATATAAAAAGTCAAAAACTAACATGTTAAGAGAATGGAAGACTCGAGAGTAACTAAGAAAATATATGAGTGGAGACCTGCTGGTAGACGAAGAAGAGGAAGACCTAGGATGAGATGGATAGATGATGAGAGCTATGAATATTAGAAACTGGAAAAGAAAAACTCAAGAGAGAACAGAACGGAAGAAAATAGCCGTCAGGCAAAGACCCACCCTAAAGGATTATGATGCCAAAAGAAGAAGAGTGAGTGTTCTGGTAATGACAAAACATTTTTTGTGTGTCCCTGTGAATTGAAAATGATACAACAGTTGAAAACAGAACAGACAAAATCTGAAAGGAAATGATACTACGCAAGTAACAATCAAATTTATCACATATGCAATAGACGTACTTGTACTACTACCTATAATGAAATAAGTAAAAAATATAAAGTAAATATTATCATCTGTCTACATTAAAATTTTAGGGTATGATATTCAATGCGGCTTTTGTATTGGCTTCGCTAAGCCCGTTAAGCTTAGAAAGAATGAAACCCTCTCACTATTAGGGCGCTCAGTCAGCAAGAGCATTTATTAAATAGTAAATTTTGAATAAAAAGGTAAACTTGGATCATCTTTTGTAGGTACCAATATTACTAAAGGGTTCTGTTAAAAATATGATAAAATAAATTTCCTACAAAATACCTCTATGTTTTCAAGCATATTTGTCGGTATTAGAGAGCGTAATTATGGATTATCGATTATGAGATATTAATATAATGGGATGTATTTAGTCGTAAGCCACTCCGGGATATTTTACATCCTTATTATTCTCCAAGGAGGACTATCAGCAGTTACGATAAATTAGTTCAACGCCAATGTTATATGAGGCAAGATCAAGTACAATATATATGTTTAATAAATTAAGGATGAGCATTAAAATTGAATTAACATTTGCTGTTTGTTGGTTTTAAATATTTCAAGTCTCCGTGTTGATATTTTTTTCAATTTAATCCAATTTTTATGTAGAAAAAAGTTATTACCTAATAATAATAATTAAGGAATTCATAAAATCTTGACCTTTTACAGGATTGAAATCATTTGATAACATGATGTTAGACTGATTTGTTGCTAATGCTTGGTAGATAAATATTCTAGGTATTTTTAACTTTATTTTTATCTTTAATATGTTATGAATGTTATCACGCAATTTAATCCTTCTTAATACCCCCACTACAGAGCTCAAGAACTCGGAAGGACGTTTATATTCTTTCGCCACCTGAACTCAAAATGTTACTGTTTAAAATAGGCCTTTAAATCAGCCTATGATGTGGCGATTTTTTATTTATGCTAATAGTATAAGAGCCCACGATCAAAACTATGTCTCATGGCATCCCAGTTAAAACCATATGAAATCAATAGATTAAATGACCCTAGACTCGACTAGGTGGACAGTAACGATCAGAAACCCAGCAACTTCGTGACTGTCCATTTCTGCTATGTCAAAAAAAAAATGATTGACGGTATTATCACATACCGTCTGATATTGAAAATGTATATACATTTTGTTATTTTATTGCTAAAATTTTTGTTTTCAGACATTTTTGCACAGCATCTGACCTGAGCGCAATTTCAAAAATTGTCAACAAAGGAGTAGAACCTCTAAGGCCGGCTTTCGGCCCTTTTTATTTTTGCTCAAAAAACTTTTTTACCATATATATTCATTATCTAATCTATTCCACCCCAAACAGAACTTCCCCCAACCCATCTCCCTTCATATAACCACATTAAATTATTATAGAACCAGTTTATATTAGCACATGTGTTTAGATGTTTTTGAACCAATGACAAGCACTCTTTCCTCCCACAACATAAAACTTTATGCTGCTACCAGATATAAAACAGTTTTAAAAGGACTTTTTATTTACTGATCAATAAAATGCCAATTCCTCCTGCCCCCCACACCGTCTCTCCAGAACCATTCTCTCTTTCTACACAAGAGAATGGTTCTGGTTAGAATTTTTTTTGTTTGTTGATTTGGAGCTAGTATATGTACTTTTGTCTGATTTTTTCAGAACTTAGAGCTTAACTATCTTTGTTCGTATTTTTGTTGCTTTGGATGTAGGGAGAGGGAGTAAAACGGGCGCAAAGTTATATCTTTCTGCCGATAAAAAAAGTATAAGAAAAGTCTTCGATATACCATTTTCAAGCTTGTAGCAGTATGATGAGGGCGGGAAAATTGGACTAAAACCTTTTTTTTTAATGTCATAATCGGTTTCAGCGGCCCAAAATACATAGATGTAGGGGGGTCTACTCTCTGGGTTTCGACTTCTTTTCTTTTTTCTGTGCCTGTGTAATTTACGGGGGATACATAGAGAGGGGAGGGTTGGGGGAAGTTCTGTTTAGGGTGGAATAGATTAGATATGCAATATATATGACAAAAAATAAATTTTCGAAATTTTTTGACCAAAAATAAAAAGGGCCGAAAACAGACCTTATAGGCCATCCTCCTTTATCTGTATCATAGCATCCCGATTCAATTAAAAAAAAAAATTATGGCTGCCGAGATTACCAAAATACTGTTTTCAGAATATTTCAATACCGTCTATAATTCCCAAAAGGAAAGAAAAACGGCAAACGCCACGGTGCACAATGGAACAGAAGGCAATTCTAGCTGGACCAAAGTCAACAAATTGAATAATACAAATAAGGGTCAAAGCCTACTAATTTGCTGTACGAGCATTTTCTCTGCTGAATTTGAGTACATCCAAAGTTACAACTTCTAACATTGCTTTGTCAGTCGTGATTGCCACGTGCGCGTCACTACATCGCTCTGTCTAGCCAGAATCTGCGTGAAACCAATGTTGTGTTGTTCGGGCTATTATTGCGATGTGCTGTCCAGGAAATTAGTAGCAAGCGTTTCTAGATCCACATTTCGTAAGTAGAAATAAGCCGCCGTCTGCCTGCTTCTCTAATGATCCATGTCTCAAAGGAATAAAGAAAGATGGAGAAAATGTTAGCAAATCTGATCTTTTTGCATTTCGTGATATTATTGTCAAGCCAAATTTTGCTCAACTGACAGGTTGCCGATCTTGTCATCTACATTCTTCGCCGAACCTAATATTCGCAGTTGTCAGTAATTTTCACAAGGACTCCAAGGTATACCATCTTGTTTTCTACCTCAAAATCACCTATCCTTGATGAGCTGGGTAATTATCACTTGCTCGGTCAACCATCATAATTTTCATTTTGTTGTAATTTACACCATAATTAAAGCTTATCTTGTGAAGTCTTTAGCTCATCTTCGCTTGCTGATGTTGCAGGTACATTTTTCAAATTTTAGAAAATTATAGTGATTGTACTTATAGACTAGGCACGTTTTCAAAAAAGAACAATACACGGAGCATTCCATGTAACAATTGGGAAAACAACGTTTTTAGGGTATTTCGACCCCGCTGAATACGAATCTGCCTGTTGCCAAAGCGAAATTTGGACCGGAAGTCCGGTATCCAAGATGGCGACCAAAACTCTGTTGCCCTAAGTATATCTCCATTGTCCGTTGGCTTAAAATAATGATCTAAACGTCTGCTTTGGGGTTTTCTCGGATGCCAAATACATTGCAATGCTCAAAATTTACTTACCTTAAGTTTGGAGTGCATGGGTTTCAAGATGGCGCCCAAGATGGCGGCCAAAACTTTGTTGCTCGGAAGTAAGCAAGAAAGATAAGAAAACGACAATTCCAAAGTTAAAACATTGTTTATTGCAAGATTGCAAAGCAGATAAAACAATCATTCAAGTGTTTTTAGCTTATGGCAAGGTTACAAGAAGAAGATAAGAAATCAACCATTTAAAGAGTTCAAACATTGTCGAGAGCGGTGGCACAGTCTATTCTTCGTGCACGTGCACATTGTACTCAGGCACTGGGAAGAACAATGGGCTCATTTAATGAATTTTATTTAGTCATTGTTACTTCTTATGGATAAGGTATTATTTAAAATTAGGCAATGTTGAAAGTTTTAGATGAATCCGGTATGTGGTTCTCGAAATATACGCTTCTAAAGAGCGCGGTGCGACGAACATCGTGACGTCAGAGGATAGGGAACGTCACGCAACACATCAAAGCTGGTGCGTTCCGCTTGAGATCGTCGAGTCTTTCTCTGTGCGACTAGCGGATTGCTATCAAGTGACGTCGCGGCCGAGATTCGACAAGGCGTGCGGTCCATGTTTATAATTTTTTTTAGACGATTTACAGGTCTCACAAAATTCTGTTTTTTTTGCACAGAGTTTTAGAATTGTAAGATCTTTACGATAATCAAATAAAAAAAATTGCTAAATGAGCCCATTACAGGCTAGGATATCCGTACAGCATTTTTCAAATTATGCTATTTATATAAATAAATTCACTTATCGGGTTAACGCTGCTTGTATATCATAAATGAAAGGTTAAAGTATGACTTACATCATAACACAGCTTCTTAGCGCCAAATTTGAAATTCTTATAAAGTTCGTCCACTATTCCCCCCTTCCACTATTACACGCGCCTCCCCTACCTTCAGTAACACAATTTTGTTACCAAATTGTATTTCGGAAGGTGTAAAATATTACTTAAAAACACGTAAAAAGAAACACACACACACACACAAACACAGTAGTACACATTCAACCACTAAAAACTATATATCTGACAGATATTACACTCCAAATACAACAAGACGCACGGAGCGCACGTAAACACAACAAAGTTTTGGCGGCCATCTTGGGCACTATCTTTGAACCCATACACTTAAGGTAAGTACATTTTGAGCATTGCAATGTGTTTGGCATCCGAGGTATCCTAATCAGTCGTTTAGATCCTTATTTTAAGCCAACGGACAAGGCAAATATAGGGCAACAGAGTTTTGGTCGCCATCTTGGATACCGGACTTCCGGTGCAAATTTCGCTTTGGCAACAGGCAGATTCATATTCAGCGGGGTCGAAATACACTAAAAACGTTGTTTTCCCAATTGTTACATGAAATGCTTCTTGCACTTTATAGATATGGATTTCCTACTTATGGGCCTAGTCTATTACGGCCAATGCCAATAGACAATAAACGGGCAGTTTTTCATTAAGCAGGGGCAATATGATGTACATGATGCAATATGACCTGTATTTAAGATGAATCAGTTGCATTTACTTCCAGATCTTGGTCTAATAGTATTTTTTGTGTAACTTAGATAACCGTTACGACAAACGCAAAATACAAAGTAGACTAACCGCTCTTCACAGCTCACTATTTAAATTTAAATTTGCACATCTAAAAAAGTTCCTAAAGGTTACATTGTGAAATTAATCGTATAACTTTTTATTCGCGACTATTCTCCTCACTTAGTAATTTAAATAAATTTGTTCTGATAGGAGTCGTAGCTTGTGTGAGAGTGCCAAATTAATTTAATGAATAATTCAGCACAGTGTGGAAGAAAATCGTATTTGGAACAGTTTTATATAGTCGTTAATTTTTTTCATGTATGTAAATACTTAGGTACTCGATTTTACGTTTACGATGTTAACATGTAAATGTTTTTTTAATATATTTTTCTACTCCCATACTTTAGTTCGTTTATTAGACATTCCCCCCTACCTGTACTTTAATGAGATTCATTAAGAGTCAAATTTTCCATTAAGATACAAGTTTATAACCAATAGAAACGCGATACACAGCAATATTCTGTCAATATCTATTGCCTTGAATATCTGACAGATTTAAAATTGATCAGTTTTGGCAAGTCATATTCACTGTTTACCTAGAAAAATTTCAAACTTTGTGTTTCTTGCAATTAAAATCAGTGTGATAGTGAAAGTGAAATTGAAATAATAATCCATAATATTTCCTTAGTTTTCATATTTCCTAAATTGTAATCTATAATTATTATTAATAAATTTCAGAAATAAAGTGTTACTTTTCTATTTTATTATGAGTAGTTGTAGGAAAAATGTTTAAAACATGTTCAGAGCTATTATAAGAATATGATTTAATTTATCTTGACAGTAGTTGTTATCCGAATAGAAGCCGCGTCCTAAATTTATTGACGGTTGCTATGGATATTCCAAGCATCGTAACCTTTACTATTTGCTTAGCAGATATGAAATCTTACTCAAATAATTATAGTTTTCTACTAGTTTTTCTCATATTCTGTTCTAGTTTAATGATTCGTGGGTATGACGAAAAATATAATATGCACCGCGGGTCGTACAGTGCGAATTATGTCATCGTTATAAGGGCCATGCTTTGCGTACTTTTATGAATAATATATATTAAAAAAAGGTAGTAAAGATAAAAAAAGATAACCAGGAAGTGTGCGACGTTAGGAAGGGCAGCCAGAAAAGCTCAAAGTTGTAACAGTACGTGATCGTTAAAAGCTTCTTCCGGTTAATAATATTTATTTAAACATATTGAACACATAAAATTATTCCTTAACGAAAATCCAGAAAGAAAAGTATCTAAAAATTTTGAGAAATTTAGATCTTCATTGTATATTTTATCTCAGAATTTTAAAATCATAGTTACCAATTATTACAACATTAATATAAATAAGATCCATTCCCATATCCCACAATATTTATTAACAAAAGTACCACACAACCTTAAATCTACAGGAATGTAACCGCATCTTAGATAAAACGCACCATATATAGTAGACAACTTCCAAATCCAAAGCCAAGGCTGTGCGGAAGGGGGTTGTACATTTAAAGAAATGCGGACAATATCCATTAACCAGCATAGTCACTGACATTGCCAGTGTTGGATGGGGGTTTAACACAGTATACGAAAGACAATGTGACCAAGCGCAACAAACACTCTTTTGCCCGAGTTACTGCGTCGGATGTATTGTATCATTATTATAGGATCATTGTTATTTTTAATATATTTATTATATATATATTTATAATTATACTACCCAGACCGAAGTGTTCGTTAAGCAAATTTTTCCGCACTGATAAAATGTACCGTATCCCGGAGAGGATATTTTTTGGTTAAGAGAACTTTCATTAATTTAACAAAGAAAGTAACCTAACTTAACCTACCTTTAACTAACCAGGCTAGCCCATGTTCGACGATGATATCTAAACTATAAAATATTATGAAATGTCTACATTGCATAAAAAACAGAAATTCTGTGTAAATTTTTTCTATGTTACTCAACATGCTATAGATCAGTGTGCCCAGCAATGCCTAAATAGAGGCACTCGAAGGGCAAAGATCTATCTGTATACCTACAGATAGCCAGGCTCCCAGGTTCTATACCTTCGAGTCTAAAATTGACTGGGAATACAGATAATCCCTGAAGCAATTGACAAAAAACAACAAGGTTACCTTGATGTGGATGCCAGGGCATGAAGGAATAGGAGGCAACGAATTAGCTGACAGCCTCGCAAGAAAAGGAGCTGAAGCCCCATTTTTTTGGACCCGAACCGTTCTGTGGCTTATCTAAGGGACACATAACGGAGGAGGTCCAAAAATGGGAAAAGAAACAAAAGAAGCCCTACTGGAGGAATACTACAGGCCAAAGACAAGCGAAAAGGATTATAACCTAGTTAACAAAGAATGTCACAAGGTTTCTCGAACTTGGAAAGTCCAACCTAAGGCTGATCACAGGCCTTCTAACTGGCTATTGCCCCTTGAGATATCATCTCAAGGATATCGGCATTGGGCATGGCAGAATATAACAAATGCAGATACTGTGAAGCTACAACTGAGACTGCGAAACATATACTTTGTGAATGCAAGGTACTAACCCGCATTAGGTTAAAGTACCTAGAACAGGCGGAATTAACGCCTCAAGACATAGTTAAATCAGCTACCAAGAAAATCACAAGCTTTGCAAAAAGTCTTGGAAGCCTGGGCAACAACTAATTGTAGGGTAATTCACAAAATACTTTTCAGGTCGAGGTGAGGAAAGACCAACTCAGAGCCTTAAACAATCTACAATCTACTCAGCATAACAAAAGAGACTCAGAATGATATCTGAACTCTGAGAGCATAGAAGTTCGTGTTCATTATGGTAAAATGAGCAGGATACTACGGTAATTCTCCAGCGCTTAATATTTCTCAAGGATCATTTCAATCTGGGAAGCATATTTTGCTAAGGGGACTTGAATGAATGGAGTGGATAGTATTAGTTCTTGACTAGGCAACTAGGTGGGCCCTTTACACCTGGGATCTACAATTTAGCATGTATTCCAGACCATGGTCCCCGGCCCCCAACTTCAACCTACCCTGGGTTATCCCACCGCCTTTCTGGTTTTAGTCAATATATCTTTTCTACCCGGAATTAATTATTTTAAAGCTGAAAATTTGCAGGATTGTAGTACTGGTCCAGGAAAACACGTACCAAAAAGTCCCCTACTCTCCCCCGTCGGCTTTCCTGTTTTTACGGATCAGCAAAGGTCTAAGTCGTAGAAAATGCAGAGCTGGCTATAAAGTGCAGCAGAAAGGTTGTTACTGCTCCGATTTGGGTCGAAATGATCATAAAAGCTTCGGAGAAGCATATCCGTTGGCATTTCAGATGTTCCATGCATACTTTGTTCATAATTGTCTGTTCTAGTGGTGCCCGTCAAAAATTTTAAAAATTCCAAAATGGCGCCATTGCTGATAAATGAAGACTCGGACGGGGAAACGTACTTGAATAAACATTTTTCTTTATATTATTGGCTTTCCATTCGTATGTCTACCTTCTCTGTAGCGCCATCCGTTACAGAGCTACTCCACTGTGAGCGTCGCTGCGCGGCGTCACTCGGACAAGTGCGTTCATTATTGTGTCGATCAGGTGTAGTCTAAAACGTGTCCCATCAACCTCCTCTCTCAATTCCAAAATGCTGGAGTCACTGTCATCCGGGTTGTGGCCGTTTCCCTGATTATTAGGACAGCTCTCGACAGGGATGTGTCAGGACAGCGGGTCACCGTCATCGCCCAGGACACAGATATCCTGGCCATGCTAGTCACCCATGCCAGAGATAACTCATCCATCCTAATGCTGAGTCCGGCCACGGGCACTTCAAGCGGACGAGTGTTTAAGATCCAGGAGATCAAGAGCACCTGATCAACTGAACGACTCTGTTCTTTTCTGCCATGCAACAGCATGTCAGCTCTGTACAGAATGGAGAAGAAGAAGGTGTGGAAGGTTCTGAAGAAATGGCTTGAGCTACAGGAATGCTCCGCGGTCTTCTCACATCCTGCATCTGGCAAGAGGGATGTGGCCGCCGCTGGGGAAAGGTTTATCGTAGCCCTTTATGGAGGCAGTGAGCAGGAGAACTTGGACCAGCTACGAGTAGTCCGATACAACCAGAGGGTGGCGAATCGGTCGGTGACAGCCTCCTTTGATTTGGCAACCCTCCCGCCAACAAGTCTGCCTGTGAACAATATTCGTTTCGCGCATATTTCCAGGTGAGGGCGTTAGGGAGAATAATGTGAGGATTTAATCTCTCGAAAAGCTTGCAGCACTCAAGTAATGTGCATGTGCTGATTTGCAGGACTAGCAATGGCTAGACGTCAACCTCAATCTAGAGGACTGGAGGTGGAAATCAGGAATACAGGGCCTGGTTCCGGTTCCTACCACAAGACAGCCAGCTCCTGATAGCCTGCTACGGCTAATTTCCTGTGCCTGCAAGGTGAACTGCGGTGCCCGGTGCGAGTGCAGGAACTCTTGTCTGAACTGCAGCATCAGGTGCAAGAGGAGGATCCAGCTGCACAAACAGCGTCAATGGATAAGGATGATTATCAGAGCGACTCTACTCCATAGTAGATCAATAATACCAATTGTCTTGCCGAATAGAGTCATTTTCTGAGTCTGACAAGTTAAATTTTATTCAATAAGTCTTATAAAATACCAATAACATATAAACAGGAATTCGCAGGAATCTCATCAGCGCAGCCAGGGCAGTTCAACCGAGCGCATGACGCGCGGCCGCCGCTTGGCGAAACTCGGAATGGCGTAGCTCCGTAACGGGTGACGCTACAGAGAAGGTAGACATACCAATGGAAAGCCAAAGGTATGAAGAGAATTGTTTATTCGGGTACCTTTTCTCCTCCGAATCTTTATTTATATAACAGTATCATGTACAAATCTGAAGTTAGATATCTTGCTTCCGCCTATAACTACTTCACCCTGCTCCCAGATATCTATGTGTCGCTATACAGTAGCATGGTCCTCAGATTGTCCCATTTCACATTATGAGGAACCTTAGTGTGATGTACGGAACAAAGGTACCGAAACACGTAAAATTCCCTTGCCTTCTTGATTAGTTGTAGAATATTCAGTCTTTTTTTTCTAGCAATGCGTCATTTAACTAGACCTAATTGTTTAGGAAATATTTGTCAAGATGGAAGATGTTGATGTTTCGAATAAAGAAAAGATAAAAATCTTCTAAATTCATTTCAATTAATTTTAAAACTATTTTACTCCTATTTAGTAAAAATTCACATACTGTATATAAATAATCGCATAGTGTCAGAAACCTTATACTGATCCTGGTGATACTACAATCATCAAATATTACACTCAATTAATTTACTTTAAGTAATTTTGAGATCATGAAAGCAGAGCGGCAAACTAACAGAGGTGGACAGAAAGAACGACGGATAGACGGACTAACAAATATAATCTGTATATATCATTGTCGAACTAAATTCAGGTAATATATTAGGTTAAAACATATATTTTATTATTTGGGCATCAGAAAGCATGTTTTATTATCAACTTGATTTTCTAAAGCGAATATAGTTGTTCTTTCTTATTCAGAAACTTTCACAATTCGATTTATGCATCAGACATACAACAAATATGTTCTGAAAACCAAAATAATATATCATTGACTTTGGGTAACCATTGTATACGGCAATGTAAAATGTTTCCAAGATACTGTAGAATGTATATGATCGAAACCTATTTATTTTGTGTTTTTCTCGCGGAGAAATGGTAACTCGTATTGCCGTTTGTTCCATTGAAGGAAATTTGAATTGAGGACGAAATCCTGCTGCTTTTCAGTGGACTTTATCAAACAGTCTGATACAGAGACTAAAGAGAAATCTTCATGCATTTTTATTAAGGTTTAAACTGAAATTTAAATTTAACATCACCCTTAAAATATTCCACAAGTTTGAATGCTAAACATGTCGATAAAATGCATTTTCCGTTGTTTTAGTATAAACACGAATACTTCGTTGGCGGTGCAAGTACCATAAAATATTCAGTAGTAATGTAAACACATTCCCTGTAATGTTTATAGTCTAGTCTAGTATGCAGGCAGATGGTTCATAACTAGGATAATATTTCTAAAAACGTAGTTTTAGTGTTTAAAATCGGAATTTCTCATATCGTGGGAGCTCTTAGCTCCAACGATATTGCTTTAATGAAAGAACATTTAGAGCGTTTCCCCGATAATATCTGTGTATACAGGGTGTTCGGAAATAGCAGGTACAAACTTCTGGTGCAGATTCTACATGGCAAAATATGAAAAAAGTTTAAATAAACTTTACCTTACAGGGTCCCTATTTTCGAAATCGGGGAACGGCGTTCTCATGAGAAAAGTGGGCGGCGTTCTCTTAAAAAGCATTAATGGTATTCTTGAGCAAAAATGGATCTTTCACATCACACGGTTGTAAGAAAACACTCTTCTCTTGCTATTTTTCAAGGGAACGGGGCAGGGCGTTCTCCTATGAAAATACCGCTGCGCAATATATTCGTATGATTTATTTTGTCTGTTCTTAAACTCGTTTTTTAAAACATGCGGTTATCAATAACTATGACAATTAACATTAGACGAAAATAGTCCTTTGGTTAGTTTTTTTATTGTTAACTGACTTAATGTCCTAAGTTAATCTAATGGAGCAGATGCAAGGAAGAGCTGGTGTTTGGAATATGGATATATTCGCTAATAATCTCTAAGGTATTTTTTAACATACAGTCTCTTATTAGAAAATTATTATATTTTTAAATTTGTTGCGAGCATATCTAACTAAGTATGAGATGTGTTTCCCGTTGTGAGGCTACATTATAACTGATCAAAAATATAAAACTAGAAAACATATTTCGGTTTTGATATAGGTAGAAAGGGATATCATAACTATTATTACGTTACAATAGCAACTAGGAATTGCAGACGTTTATGTGTAACAAATAATCAGCTAAAAGATTTATATTTTGTTCAAACGTCAGAAAACATGACATTTCTACACTCACTTACGAAACTAATATTCTCTTCTAAGCGTCAAAAATACGTGGCTTCTATTAGTGGATTCTACAGTAAAATATGTGGCAACGTTAAACCATCTGCTCCCCGAGTAATCGACAACCCTGGTGTTCGAGAATACCGATTTTAGAACACAATAGAATAGCGAGAGATGTGAATGATCTTTTTCGCGATGTGAACGTTCCCGTTCTCTCACACTCGAGACTTAGGGTCCAGAAGTTAAGGCCCTTCGAAGGTGGAGTCCACTTCATCATTCTAAGCCAATGAGAACGAATTACGTGACATTCAATTTCGACACCAGTGGCAGCAGTGGCCTGTAAAACAACTTTATTAGGCAAAGTTTAGTACAAATTACTATCATGCTTCTCCTGAACAAAGCTTACTCGTAACAGTTGGCAAGTTTTAATCTACTCTATTATACAGCTCCTTGACCGCGAAACTTTTATTGCAATTACACATCCCTACACCTCAGATGACGCCATGCCACTGGTAAAAATGTTCGCGCATGTTGACTCCGCCACTGTCATCTTCTCATAATAATACTACTTTACATAGTCAATTTTCCACCGAAAAAGTTAATGCACAAACGATATTAAAAAAGTTACAAAAAGAATATTTCACTTTTTGTGGATTGCTACTCCTATATCGGATTTTGTTGTGTTTTCTTGAAATATATTGATATAGCACCAAAAATGGTTAATTCATAAACGATATTAAAAAAGATACAAAAAGAATATTTTACTTTTTGTGGATTGCTACCCCGTTAGCCCCTATCTATATGGGCTTTTGTCCCCTCATAATTTGAAAGCAGTCATAGCCCATGAGAACTTTTCAACAACATATCCAAATTTCAGAAAATTCGACTGAGAGCCAATTTCCATAGGGTGTGTGGGGGGTACTTCCGGGCATCCTGTATGTAATTTTCTCAAATCCGTAACTAGAAGGAGACAGAGTAGGCTCGTGCCTATGTGTTTGAGGCGCCAAAAGCTGCCGCCGTCCTCAGTTAGACAATATAAAATTTTGTGCATCAGGACTGGAAGTCACAGACAGAAAAGGAATTTAATTAATACTCGGGTCTGAAAATCTAAGTATTAGAGACAAACTTGTCCATTCATAGACAAAATTTATATTTCGTAGATCTTTAAAAAATTATGTATAATCCTGAAAATCAGCTCAACATTTATTCAGTTTCTACCACAAATATTTCTAGCTGGTAACAATAATAATATTAAAATATCTTTATTTGCAATAAAAAACAATATATTGGCATATATGTTCTTTTCCACCTAGATGGTGTTCTTTCAAAATGAAAAATATGTTATTTTCTTAAATACGTAGTGGCCAATATAGTGTGAATATCTCTAAATGGTTTTCGGGATATTTTGTTAAATTCTACATAATTTTTTTAATAATAGTAATATTATCTGTGCTTGATATAAACGTGTTAGTTACAGTTTTTGATCTATTAAAAATAAGAATAATAACAATAATTTAATTACATTCAAAATACATATAAAAACATAACATACATTATAAAAAATATATCAGAACATATTGAATGTAAATAAGAGGTTACCACGCGCAAGTTTTTGACAAAACATGATTGCATTAGTCATTTTGCAATTTCATATCTAATATTTTCACATAATTATTAAATATATACTAGTCAACCATCCTAAGTTGCCGCGCAGAGAGAGAACAAATATCGTCACTGTTGGACAGAGACAAACAAGCTTCTTCAGCTAGCTAGCTAGCTTAAGAAGCTTAAAAAGCTTGTTTGTCTCTGTTCAACAGTGACGATATTTCTTCTTTCTCTACGTGGCTACTTGCAAACTTGGATGGTATTGTAGAAGAACGCACTACCGGGCGTCAAAATGACGCGACACCAATTTATTTCTCAGGGGGCGCCAGTCGCGTATTACCCCGTTCTTCTACCCCCCAGGCGGGTTCGAGATAAGATGCACTTCGATAGCCGAGTAATGGACCAAGGCTGCACTACCACAGATCGGAAATGACGCTCTCTCTGGACCTGAATTCCCTCGTTAGGGGTTTAGGTACACCTTAATTTCCTGAAATTTAGCATAAAAAAATCCCAACCGAAGAATTTCTCTGCGGAGGGATTAATTTTTGTACGTGGTAACCACGTTTTGGTCTGTTAATGACTTAATGAATTTATTTCTCAAAAAACGCATAAAAAAATTCCTATCAAACCTCCGCAAAGCAACTAGAAGGTCGAACGTTAATGCGAATTAACTCGACACATCCGGTTTTCTATACGAAAGTTCCAGGGATTATAGACCGTCAACAGGCCTCAAGATCAATTAAGAAACAATAGTTCAAAGAATCCGTTTATTTAACAGAATTGGTTATACAAAATTCTCAAGATAAGAATCGTGCCTTCCCCAATCAAGGTAATGACTTTCAGACCATACAAGCGAGAGCGCTAACGCTAACGATCGATTAGGTAGAAAAGATTCATGCATACCTTCTCAGAATCAAAATGCGAGCTTTTTAGAGAAGTCTGAGATTATTTGTAATTTATAATTACGGCTGACTGAAATTAACTTAAGAAAGTTTTACTAAATGAATATAGTTTCGCTAGAGACTACTTAGCTTTAAAGTTCTTGTATCGTGGAGATTCACGTACTCAAACACATTCATGAGGACTTATAACTGCATAAGTTTAATGGCGTTCGATCAGTCCACGATTTACTTGCTCTTATGCAGTTGTTCAATATTATCGATAAGGCAGCATCCCACCTTCGAGCGACTTTTAGGCAAAATTGAATTTTTGGTTTTTTATGCACAAGGCGTTTTCCTCTATAACTTTCTCATTTGAAAAGCCCTGTTATTGGCTTTTCTACCATTGCTTTGTCTGGACCACTCAACGCACTCGACCAAATTGCGAGCCGCTGGGTCAATCCAAACTCTTTCTATGCGAGAAACCGGCCTTGTTCATGTGCAATTTCTGCTTATCGGCACTACGCCGGCTTTGTCAAAATCTTCTATTTTACCTTTTGGATGCAGTGGCATCGCTAAAATTTTATGCTCATACTTTAGAATTAGGCTTTCAATGACCGTACATCAAAGGTCAATGTCTTTGGTGGAGGAATAAAAATATATTCTTGTTACTTTTTAAACTGACTTTGTGGTACTTTTGAAAAATCAATTTTCAAGCCAAATTTCATGGTACTTTTGAAAAACTAATCTGCGGGTGAAATTTTGGCGTACTTTTGAAAAATCGATTTTCAAGCCAAATTTCAAGGTACTTTTGAAAAACTAATCTGCGGGTGAAATTTTGGCGTACTTTTGAAAAAAATCGATTTTCAAGCCAAATCTCAAGGTACTTTTGAAAAACTAATCTGCGGGTGAAATATTGGCGTACTTTTGAAAAATCGATTTTCAAGCCAAATTTCAACGCAGTTTTGAAAAATTAGTCTGCAAGTGAAATTTTGGCGTACTTTCGATAAATCGATTCTTGAGCCAAATTTTGACGCCCTTTCAAAAATATTGTTTTTCAAATTCCAATTTGTGGTACCTTTGAAAAAGTATATTATTCATAAATCTTTGTCATTATATATACTTTTGCTCTCATATCCTGAACCGTTTTGTCATTATATATACTTTTGCTCTCATATCCTGAACCGTTTACATTTTTCCTAAGTGAAAATTCGGTGTTTCTTCGAATTTTCACCTGGTCATTTTCAACGCCTTATTGAACCCAAAACGGTCCTTATGGACTGATCTGTGTCTCTGCAGACTCTTAAAAATGTCTTTAAATGAAATTTTTGCCTAAGTCGAATTTTGATTCTGTCTTCAACTTAGGACGATTTTGGAGATTTCTACAACAGTAACACCTTTTGCAAGAAACACTAGTAGAAAGTAAGAAAAATTATATATAAAATGTCTATATGTGGATAGATGATTTTTCAATAATTTTTTTAAATGAACTGAAGAATTTCTAAGTGGTTTAAGCAATCTAAATCTTTTACATATGCTGACGTTTGAAACTTAAAACATTCAGTTCATTTGCTGCAAATAACACAGGTCCACAAAAAAAGGTCTTCTACTAAGGTTCTAATCTAACTTTTCTGAAGTATTTTGATGCCCTGAAGCCAATTTTGGACAAAAAAAATTCTACCGGCTCAGTTTCCCTCTACCACCCCCGTCATCCCCTAAAAATGGCAAAAAAAGGTCTTGTCCTAAGGTTCTCATCTAACCCTTCTGAAGTAATTTGACGCGTTGAAACTAATTTTGGACAAGAAAAAATTTAGGGGATGAAGGAGGTGGTAGAGGGAAACTGAGCCGATAGTTTTTTTTTCGTCTAAAATTGGCTTCAGCGCGTCAAAATACTTCAGAAAATTTAGGTCAGTACCTTTGGGCAAGACCTTTATTTTGCCTTTTTTTGTGGATAAAAGGGGTGGTAGAGGGAAACTGACACGGTAGAAAAAGATATTTTGTCCAAAATTGACTTCAGCGCGTCAAAATACTTTGAAAAAGTTAGATCAGAACATCAGGACAAGCAAAATCTCATTTTTGCCTTTTTTATGGGATAAAAGGGGGGTGGTGGAGGGAAACTGACACGATATATTTTTTTTTTCTAAAATTGGCTTCAGCGCATCAAAATACTTCAGAAAAGTTAGATCAGAACCTTAGGACAACACTTTATTTTTGGCCTCTTTAGGGGATAAAAGGGATAGAGAGAAAAAATGAGACTGTAGAAATTTTTTTTCACAAAATTGCCTTCAGCCCATCAAGATACTTGATGAGAAACTTGACCTGTGTAAGTGTGTAATTGACAAATATAAGGATTTGAATATCTCACCACAGATTTACATATTTATCTACTCTTATTATGTTATATACTAATTAATGAACTGCTTTTGATCAATTAATAGTATCCATAAACAAACAGCGTGAGTTATAATGCGTGAGTTATTATAACTCACTAGGTACAGAGCCAATCACCTTTATCTTCATGCTTAGCCTGTCCAATCGACGTAACACGCAACACACGAAGGTGGAGCCAGGGAGGTAGTGACAGATTATTCGCGTTAATATCTATAAAGATTTTCTGAAATGTCACAAAATGCTACTTTTGATTCGTTCGTGCCGAGCCGAATTTTCGAATTTCGCCGTGTAATTTACGATCAGGTTTATCTGGAAGACTTCCTCTTTATGTCGCAACATCGTACGGCCGTCCCAATAGTGTTTTTCGAAAAATATGAACGTGTCAAGATTGTATGTTTTTGCAATTTTTTCGACTCCGAAATGTAAGCTGTTTTTTGTTATTTTTCGCAGATATCTCCGAAACGGTGGCAGTTAGCTCGGAATAAAAAACAAGGTCAAACGAGTATTTTCCATTACGAATCTTTTGCTATTATCAGAATTTTGATTTTCTTTTTCGGAGATAATTACTGAAATGTTGGCCATGTACGGCACAAAATCGCAAATTTTGAGCTTCTACAGTTGGCAACTTTTTAATCTTGGTTTCTACACCAAAAGACTACTCTAGTTAACTTAAATAGAATTAAATTTGCTAAAACCCTTTTTTTAAATTTTTTGAATTCCGACAAAAATGAAGGAATTAGAGGGGGAGGGGTTTGGGACTTTATTTTTTTCGATAAATTGTCCCCATTTTGTCACCGTAATTAATCACTTAATATCGTGTACTACTTTGACGCTCCGTTAATCTTGGCTCTCCGAAACAAAGGTTTCTGAGAAAAATTATTTTTTAAGATTTACATACACTATAGAAAAACGTGTAATTTCTTACATTTCCTCGAATATATCGATAATTATCGTTTTCTTCGAAAAATTTGTAGACGGCTTATGTAAAGAGAATTGACTGAGCTTTCCGATGCTTTTTTAATTTTTTCTCTAACATAAAAAACAAGACTTTTGACCGAATATGCTCTCCGGACTATGCAGTTCGCGGAGAAGTTTGGCATTTTCCGCTGCGTAATATTAATCTACAAAGCTGATTTTTTGTCTACAAGTAGTTTATGCACTATTTCGATTAAAAATCACATTCTACCTCTGCTTAAAGGTGGCTAAATCTTTGAAGACAACAAATATAAAAGGGTGAACAAAAATTAAATTTGACAGTTAATTTTATTAATAAACAAACTGAGTAATTTAAACAAAATTTTCTCAATTTAATATTTATTGTTATAACCGTATATAAAGTATAGTATTCAACTTGCGGTAATGGTAATAACTCACTTGATGAATTACAGCACTCGCCTACGGCTCGTGCTGTAAACTTTCATCTGCGTGAGTTATTACCTACATTACCGCTCGTTGAATAATATACTATTATATGATCAGGAAATACCTTAATTAAGTAATTCAAATTAAATAATTTTATTTCTACGAGGCTAGTAACATCGTAGAATGTGCAGTCAATGGTAGAAATAATATTTTATTGTCTGTGTAATCTTTCACATATCTATTGACGTTTTTCCATAGAAGTATTGATCTAGCAATAAATAATAGGCTTATTACCGAGTTGAGAGGAACTCGAAGAAGTATCAATAAAAAAAAAAATAAGACATTTATACTCCAGCTCTGGAAGGCGAAAGTCGCTTGAAAAGTTAGTTTGCGCTCAAAAAAGAAAAAGTAGTTTCTTTTTGTTTTACCCAGAAAGATCAAGATACCATCATGGTTCCGTAAAGAGAACGGACACACGATCGACAGGTTTTGAATTGTTGGAGCAAAAGAAGAAAACACCCCGAAAGAGTGGAGCAAGAAATGTTTTTCTCGAGGCCACGTTTGAAAAGGACCAGCCGCCTTTTTTCATTTATTGTAAAATTAAATGAATATAATAATGTCAGTAATGGTTTTATGTCAGACTATGTAGATTACGAAAATGAAGGTTTTTCAATTGTCAAAAGTGCAGCTTTACCTTACACGACGTTTTGTGCATGTAAGACAAATGGTCGCTGTTACAACGACTTACTCTAGAAGAAAGTGATGACGAACCATCAGAAAAAGAGCCTCACGAAGAAGACAATTACAACTAAATATTTCTTGTTCATTTATTTACGATACCTAATTTACCTGCGCAACGCATTATTTCAAATAGTCGTTTCGATATGCACACGATGTAATTAGTTTCAAGTCATTAAAAAAAAACTGGTGGTGGGGAACGGCTAGAAAAACAAAAAACCTCATATAACATGTTTAAAGCTATAGTTTTGAGAAAAAAAAATTCTAAAATTTAAAAAAAATATTGTTTGGGAACTGCTGGAATATTGTATCGTCGCGTCTGATCCCGCATAATACTCTGACATTTGTGCAAATAGGTTTAAAATGTCGGCGTATTTGTCAGTGCGGTGAAGATTAAAAACGCCGACATTTTCTGAGTGCTTAGTAGATCTGAAGACAACTATACTCTCCCTCGTGATATTCTCAAGGAATATTTTAGTTACCTAGTTAAGTAGGTGAAGGTCACCTACCTACCAAAGATAGGTAGAATATCAGACCAAACGACCAAGTCATATAGACCCATAAGCCTCTTTCCTACTTAAAACGTTGGAAAGACTACTGGACAGGTACATTAGAGACGAAATACTAAGGGAAAACCCCCTTAGTGAGCGTCAATATGCATACCAGACGGGAAAGTCAACAGACCTCTCGCTGGATGATTTAAATAGGCTACTGATAAAGTCATTAGATGACAAAGAAATGGCAGTGGCAACATTTCTAGATATAGAAGGAGCATTCAATAACGCGACAACGCAATCTTTAACGAATGCGTTGTTAAATAGAGGAGTTTCAACAGTACTATGCCAGTGGATTAAAGCCAGCCTAGAAAAGAGGATAATAGTATCCAATCTAGGTGAGGCTACCATTGAGGCAAAAGTGACTACAGGCTGCCCTCAAGGAGGGGTATTATTCTCCACTGCAGTGACGACAGATGGCTTTTACTGCCTAGGATATACTGACGATCTAGCAATAGTAGTCAAGGGGCGATTTGCGAACACGATATCAAAGCGTTCACAAAGAGCCCTAAATATTGTCGATAGGTGTGTAGTGAGGAAGGACTTTCCATAAATCCTCATAAAACTACAGTCGTCACCTTTACACGGAAAAGAGCCTTGGAAGGCCTAAAACCTCTGAGGCTCAATGAAGTGGAAATTCCATTTGTCAGCGAGGTTAAATACCTAGGAGTCATTTTTGACCAAAAGCTGAGATGGAATTCCCACATCCAAAAAGTCACACAGAAAGCAACAATTGCCCTGGGAAGGTGCAGGCAGGTGTGTGGAAAAAATTGGGGATTAAACCTCAAGATGACCCTATGGTTATACACAAGGGTTGTAAGACCCATGATAACCTATGGATCGGTGGTATGGTGGACCAAGACACTGCAGCTTGGAGCAGTAAGGCTATTAAGTGGAGTACAAAGGTTTGCTTGCCTGGGCGCCACTGGGGCCATAAAAACTGCTCCCACGGCTGCATTGGAAGTCCCTTTAGACCTGACACCACTACACATATTTATCCGAGGAGAAGCACGTTCAGTCGTACATAGGCTAATGCAAGGCACAACGCCCATAAGGCAACAACATGGAACAGAGCACCAAAAGTTATACTCAGAGCTGAAGGCAGATCCCATTTTGGGAATGCCCAAAGTATAACTTCTACAAAAATTTTCAAATCAAAATACCAGACAGAGAGGACTGGAAAAACGGTCCTCCAATATCGGCGCAAACGATCTGGTATACGGACGGCTCCAAGACAGAACAAGGAGTCGGAGCTGGGATTTACGGGATTAGGTCTAAAACGAAAATCCCGATAAGTCTAGGAATACACGCCACAATATTTCAGGCTGAAGTGGCCGCTATACAGTGGTGTGCAGAGGAAATAATGAGGCAAGGAACTGTAAACCAGCCAATTGCCATTTTTTCCGATAACCAAGCAGCGCTAAAGGCACTCGATTTCATGCAGGTCGATTCAAGACTAGTATGGGATTGTATAAATGCCCTTACAGACCTAGGAAGTCAGAACAAAAGTGACTGTGGCATGGGTACCAGGACACGAGGGACACAGGGGAAATGAGAAGGCTGACGAACTGGCCCGAGAAGGCGCATCTAAGGTCCTGGTAGGACCCTTTTGCGGTGTGGATAAGCCACGCATACGAACATCTATTAACGAATGGGTACAAAATAAATCTCTAGAGTGGTGGAAGAATTTCCCACAACAGAGACAAGCCAAAAAGTCCATTAAAGAACGATCAGACAAATTCACGGAAGACCTGCTACGCCAAAATAGAAAGGCCATTAGGATAATAGTTGGTCTTGTAACTGGACATTGTGCTTAATAGACATATGAGTCTAATGGGCCTGGCAGAGGATGCAACATGCAGCCAGACTGAGGTTCCAAATACTTGGCGAAGAGAAACCAAGGGCAGATAGCTATACCAAGGAGCCCTTATCAAGGCCGTGGACTCTGGGGTCGCGATGGCCAAGGCCAATCAGCCAGCTCCTTTTTCAATCTAATCTAATCTAATCTAGTTAAGTACGTACGCAGGGCCTACCCGTTCGTTGTTTTTGTATGTTGCTTTTGTTCTTATTGAATTTTGGGCCACTGTATTTTAGTTAAGATTTATTTTATTGACTTACCCTTTAAGTCGTTAAGTACCTGGTTACGTACAGACACAACTTGTGTTCATTCTTTTTGTGTCGGTTTTTGGATTTTGGACCAAGATTTTCTTTATTGACAGCGGTAGTTGATAGTTTAGTGTGTTTAGTGTTGAGCGGAGTGCGTATGTCCTTAGTTCGACGTGCCGAAATGTGTGTTGATGTAGATGGAGGTCATTTCGAACAATTCATGTAAATCAACGATCATTTATTGGTAAGTTCTAGATTTCTCGAATAGGCCTGTCCACCACGCTGCCAGATTGACGTCAGTTCCAAATCAAAGTCGCTGCTAGGTTAGGTAAAACTTAATTATTATGAGCAACTTTTGTGGTTTTGTGGCATATTCAAAAGGATTGTTCTGTTATTGGGCGTTACTTGTTGAACAATAAAGGCATTATTATTATTATTCTTATTCGCTGGTTTGCTCTGATCTGTTTATTATTGTTTACATTGATTTTCATAGAGACTAAAGATTCGATTTTTAGTTTTCGATGCCTGATTGGAAAAGATTATGCTCGCAAATCGTTAAAGAAATCAGATTTTTTCTCACTTAAAATACCCATAACTACTTTCTATTATAGTAGTAGTATGAAAATAAGTTTTGCCTCTAAACATAAAAATACTGCTCCATAAAAGTCGCACTAAATTGGGAAATTGCAAAAAAACATATTTTTATCAATAATGCTTGATTTCGCTCGGATGCTGTACCGAATAGGGATTGCAATACCAGTTAGCCGGTTATCAGGACAAAAAACACATGACGATGATTACCGGTTATTTAATTTTTTTACCGGTTATTTCGGTAAATTCTGAACTTACGATATGTCACGTATTCAACGTTCCTATTTATGTCAGTGACTAATATTCACTAAATACAGAGTGACTGTTTCAACACTGAGCACTTTTAACAATAAATAAATAAATAAATAATATTATAAAAAGTAAAATCCAAACACCAAGCCCTAAGAAATACAAGAGAGACATTGACAATATCCATCCATCCACCAATATCAATTGAGGAATGGCATCTTCAGCTGGTGGTATTCTATGCAGAAAATCAGAAGATTAACAGATATAGCTTTGAAAAACTAACCCTTTTGAAAGGTTATTTCTAAAAAATATTGCAATCTAAAAAGATTAAGTATTCAGTAAATGCCCTATTTGAGTTTATGTTTATAATTTTTGTTATTTAAGTTGATATTTTTGTTATTTATCGAATAATTATTTATTTAAATTTATTTCATTTATATTTTTTCCTATTGATAAAAAACCTTTTCTTTGTTCATTATATTAAATATACGCATATAAAAATGTTTTTTGTTAAATTTTATTTTATTTTATTTACCAAAATAAAATACAGTACATACTAAAATTTAAAAGTTATTTATGTAAAAGAAATAAAAATTTTAATACTATAATGCAGAAAAAATTAAATATCCTAATGTGATAAATAAATGGTGAGTAGCAGAGATGGTACGACACAAAAGAAATCTTGTCTGTGTTTTCTTATACCATCTCCCCAGCATCTATTCGTTACATTTTCTTATATATTAATTTTAGGAGCGTAGGTGTAGATATATGAGTTATAAGGTAATTATAGGTTTATGACTATATATTTAGATAAATTTGTACATGGAAAAAGACAATTGCCATCATTCATTCTAAAAATTACCGGTAAATACCGGTTATTTACATTTTTATTTACCGATTTACCGGTTATTAAAACTTCCGGTAAATTGCAATACCTAGTACCGAAACTATTCAATTTAAAGAAAAATGTATACGACATATTTTGTAGAAAATTTAATTCTTTTCTATCTTCATAAGAACATTTTTTGCCGTATGAGGCACCCGAAGCGAGATATTTCAAAGAAACTATTTTGTGCGTCATTTCTTCAATATGGATGCATTTTTTCTTACTTCATCCAGGGCATCGAAATCTACAAATTCCCAAAATCTCAAAATTTCCGCACTTATTCGGATAATGCTATGCTCTCACCACTGTATTATTTATTACTCCTCACGTAAAATGACACTTTCAGAAATTCGTACGAAATATAACATTACTAAGCATTTTAAAACCATGAAAGTAATAATAGTTTAGTCAAAATGTCGATAAAAGCTCTCTAATAATTTTAGAAGCATTTCATAGTACTTTTTGGCAAATGGTCTTCTTCCCCTATCTCGACCCCGCTGAATCCAAATCTGCCGGTTGACAAACCAAGATCCCGACCGGAAGTGATATATTCAAGATGGCGTCCAATATGGTCCCGAAACAGGAAACTGTAGCTGTAAAGCCCCCCTTTGACACAGGAATGCGTCCAAAACATGTAATTATATGTTTTTGAGTATGGGCAATTCAAAAATACACTTCAAAAAATCATTGGTTGGGTAAATTCAAGATGGCGGCCAAGATGGCGGCTATTATGGCGCCAGCACCATCATCCCCATGTTTGACGTAAAAAGAGTGTGTCGTGTTTTTGAGCATGAGGATTCCAAAAATTACCTCTAAAACAACGTTTGAACTATACTTTTAATTCAGTTAGGAAAAAAAAGCTACATTTTTGGGGAAACAAAAGCTTACATGAACAAAAACATACAAAAATTACTGTGTCTCTCCAGAATTGAGACAGGTACGTTTGCAGGGAGTACAGAGTTTTAAGCAAGGGACATTTGCCTTCCTACCACTGCAGTTCTTCGAATTACAAAGTCCTTTGCAGTGGCAAATGACAACTTCTGGACACGTTTTAGGAATGGGGTCCAGTCCAGTGTCATGAATCGTGGGACAACTTGATCGCCGTTAACGGCCCAGCCGCAGTCTTCAAGTGATGGCAGCGATGGCGTGGGAAGATGAGCATTCTCCCATACACATACCTGTCAAATTACAAATAGATTAAATAATGTTTTTACAGTCTTTTAAGTACCTATTATAATTCAGAACTCACTTGGCATCACATCAGAGGGTGCCACTAGGCACCCTCTGATGTGATGCCGGAGGGCATCTGTTGTAGGAGGGGCACCCACTTCTGACTTTTTCACAGCTCCAAATAAAATACTCCGGGCATCATCTGCATACGCAACGCTAGGATCAACCTGCATTAAAAAAAATTATTGTTAGAATAATATTTTTTCATGAGATACCGTTAACTCAACTTAAAAATGTATGTCTACGTACCTTATACGACGAAAGCCCCTACGTTCTTGAGAACGTTCTCACCAAGAGGCCAGCATCCAAGTCCGTTCAGAAGCTGGCAGTTAACGGTATCTCATGAAAAAAAATTATTCTAACAATAATTTTTTTAATGCAGGTTGGTCCTAGCGTTGCGTGTGCAGATGATGCCCGCAGTATTTTATTTGGAGCTGTGAAAAAGCCAGAAGCACTCCCTCCTACAACAGATGCCTTTCGGCTTCACATCAGAAGGTGCACTACCAAGTGAGTTCTGAATTATAATAGGTAATTAAAAACTGTGAAAACGTTATTTAATCTATTTGTAATTTGACAGGTACGTGTATGGGAGAATGCTCAGCTTCCCACGCCATCGCTGCCATCACTTGAAGACTGCGGCTGGGCCGTTGACTGCGATCAAGTTGTCTCACGATTCATGACACTGGTCCCCATTCCTAAGACGTGTCCAGAAGTTGTCATTTGCCACTGTGAAGGACTTTGTAATTCGAAGAACTGCAGTTGTAGGAAGGCAAATGTCCCTTACTTAAAACTCTGTACTCCCTGCAAACGTACCTGTCTCAATTCTGGAGAGATACAGTAATTTTTGTATGTTTTTGTTCATGTAAGCTTTTGTTTCCCCAAAAATTTAGCTTTTTTTTCCTAACTGAATTAAAAGTATAGTTCAAAAGTTGTTATAAGGTAATTTTTAGAATACTCATGCTCAAAAACATGTATAGAGACGCGTCACACTCGTTGCTGGCGCCGTAATAGCCGCCATCTTGAATTTACCCAACCAATGTTTGTTTGAAATGTATTTTTGAATTCCCCATACTCAAAAACATATAATTACATGTTTTGGAACGCATTCCTGTGTCAATGGGGGGCTTTACAGCTCCGGTTTCCGATTTCGGCACCATATTAGCCGCCATATTGAATATCTCACTTCCGGTCGGGATTTTGGTTTGGCAACCGGCACATTCGGATTCAGCGGGGTCGAAATAGTGGAAGAAGACCATTTGCCAAAAAGTAATATGAAATGCTTCTAAAATTTCGCTTGTCTGAAAACTTGACTTAACTATAAAGAAATTACATAAATGTAAGTTCGACATTAAATAATGATTACGTTAAAAGGACAAAAAATCGTTTCGTCGGCTCTATTGAAAGAAGGGATTCAAGAAATGTTCCCAACCCAATAAAATACATTTCTATATGCCGCGCTGGTGTAATAAATGAACTGTAAATCTCTTTGCCGGCGATCAATGTAAATAATCAGCAGGGCGTCCTGGATAAAGCAAAGAACAAGTTAATATCCTAAGCGAACCATGATTTTCCTGTAGATTTTTTCCCGGACCGGTTATCAGCCCTCCTCCATCTCGAAAACTTATAGCCATTTTGCATGTTCCAGAAAATACTTATCGGGGTCCTGTGTTGCGTGATCTCTGATAATACTCAAATGACCCTTTTAGTCAACTTGAATGTTTTAAGATTAACTACCTCGGCTTCTGTTTGGCCATAATAGGCGCAACTGGTGTCATGTCTGTGCGGAAATGCATAGTGAAAGGGCTATATCTTATGATAAATGGCTTCACCTATATTACTGAGCCATATTAATATGTCGGAGGTAGTTGATCGTTGCGGCGGCGGGCGGTTATTTAAATTGACGTACGTTGTAAGATGGGTTTGATGACAGAGCGGATTGATTCTTAGGAGTTGTACCGTGGACGAAAAAATAAAGTGAGCTGAAAAAATAATGATTCTTATTTATTTATTTATGTATTGCTGGAGTATATCCAAATGTTCAATTACATGTAAGTACTTTAGCGTAACATAATATTACAATAAGATTATGTTACAATAATATACAGGGTGTTTCACGAAGAAACGGACATGCTATAGTGGTAGATAGAGGACACCAAGGGTAATTAATAATCATCCATAGAAAAAGCTAGTTGGGCCCTCGTTGCTGAACTACAAGGTGTTTTATATATTTTTGTTTTTTTGGTTGTTACTTTGTAAAGGAATGAAATAATAAGCTCATATTTGGCACATATAACGTACTAATGCTCCTGAATAAGCACTTGTATCACACACACAAAAAATCCAGCTTCGGACTTTGAAAAAAAAAATGTTTCTGTTGTTCTTTAAGAAAATAATATCATGAGCATGTTTTTTAAATTTTAATATTAAATTCGAAAAGTGCATAAAAAACTGAACAAAATACCTTAATTAATTAATTAATTTTTGCTACACTTTTGCCGCCTTCGAAATAAATTCCACTAAATAATGTAATATGATACTTTAGAAAATATCGATGAATGCTACGCGCAAAAAATTCTTCCACTATTAAATCAGGCATTTACTTTTTTTTTCAGAAATAATTATTATGTTTTAATTACCAATTTTTATGGAGGACGTAAAATTATTAAAAAAATAAATTTTAGAGGATACCGAATCAAGAATCTATTTCATTCCTCTTATTTATTAAAGGCTAGTAATGGAGCAACATGACATACCTACTAATAATAACAATAACTGTAATAACAAAGTTTATATCAATAATGCACATATTAACAAGATAACTACTAAATATCAACAGAATAATTGTACCAAAAACAACAATGCAGATATTGTCATAAAACATATTTACAAATTAGAATTATAATTAAATTTTCTGATTAATATCCTCCTCTGCTTGAAAGCTTTAACATTTGCTACTCTATATTTAGTGGCAGCATCTAATGCATTTCGGATATTCCTTTTAACAACAGAATTGCTATACTAACAGTCGTAGATTGCAATAAGTCCGCAATGAACAGGGGCGGATACAGGATTGGCTTCTGGGGGGCACCGGAAGTCTTATATACGCTTTTTTAGCCATAGATTATAATTATCTATTAAAAATTAATATTAGGTATATTTCACACTTCTGAGGGGGGGGGGATGTGCCCTGATGCCCCCCCCCCCTTGATCCGAAACTGGCAATGAAGGAAATTCCGACTGAGGAACCCATAATCTGGCAGCATCCAACTACCACCCACAGACCTTATTAGGTCTTATCAGTGGAGCTGGGAAATAAAAGTGTGTTAAAACGAAGCTATCACTTACAATTATTTTGTGTTTCTATTATACTCTTCGCAAGTATAAATATTGCTCATAGATAAAAAAAATCATATCTTTGTGCTATTGAACAAATTCTAAACAGCTTTCGAAATGTCCGTCCACCCGTCTGTGCGTTTGTACGTCTGTGCGCCAGCCTGCCCGCTCGTCGCGTCATTTGTAAGCATGACAAGCAAATTAAGAAAGAAAAGGTCGATCGTATTGAAATTTTACAGTTATTAGTCATTTAAAAAATACATATACCTTCTTAATTTTTGTGTTTTGTAATTGAATAGAAATTTTGTGAAATCTTATTTTATGTCATTATTATACTCTTCGCAAAAACGAAGAGTATATTGCATTTTATCGGCACATTTCTAAAACCGTAAATATCGCTCCTAGAGAAAAAAATTTAATATCATTGTGTTAGTGGACGAATTCTGAACAACTTTCAAAATGTCCGTCCGTCTGTCCGTCCGTCTGTCCGTCCGTCACGTTTCTTGTAAGCACGATAACTTAAGAAAGAAAAGTCCGATTGTATTGAAATTTGAAAAGTAAGCTAAATGATTTAAGTATTTTCAATATATATATTTTTTGCTTTAAAATGCTAGGAATCCTATCATGTAATTCAATACTTCGTCAGCTAGAAGAGCAGTTATTTTGATGCACATTGTCACAACATAATGCCACTAGCGGGTTATATCCAGCATATCTCCCAAGATTTTTACATCTTCCATAACCCAAATTAGACAGCATAATGCGACATTTCGAATAAAACAATTGCTGCTATTTCAGACGTTGCCCTTCTTTCGGCAACACTTTTTCAGCTTTTGGAACCAGAATTTTTCAAATTATACCTTGAAGTGCCAATATACGCTGCATAGTAGATTGCCTAAAGTGAGTTAGTCATCAAAATTTTTTACTAGTGTGTGCATACTATTTTTATTTTTACAATTAATTATTTTTTATTTATTTGCTTTTATCATGATTAGAATATATTATTTAGGTATTAAGCAAATCACAACTTACACACTTTTTTATTTATTACGAAATTACCTACTTTCTGTATAGAATGTATAAGGTTCAATAATTGTTAATTGAATTTCAATAAATGATTTAAGTGTTTTCAATATATTTTTTTGCTTTAAAATGCTAGGAATCCTATCATGTAATTCAATACTTCGTCAGTATTAGCTAGAAGAGTAGTTGTTTTGATTGGTTTTCCAATAATGAGTGTTTTAAAGTGTTTTCCTAAGTAGTATATTAGCCAGATTAAGGTACCAATATACAGAAAGTAGATAATTCATATTAATTAAAAAAGTGTCAATGGCTGAATTTAAATAAATAATTTATGTATTTTCAACATTTTTTTTAAATGCTAGGAATCATATCATGTAATTCAATACTTCGGTCAGTATTAGCTAGAAGAGTAGTTGTTTTGATTGGTTCTCCAATAATAAGTGTTTTAAAGTATTTACCTAACTAGTATATTAGCGTGCCCAGATTAGGGCAACAATATACAGAAAGTAGGTAACTTCATAATAAATAAAAAAGTGTGTAAGTTGTGATTCGCTCAATACCCAAATAATATTCTCCAACTATACTATTTTTAGTTAACATAGTTTTAATTTCCTTTATTCCCGTTTGTAAATTTTCAGTAGATTATCTTTTTTAATTTGCCTTTGGGGAGAGAGGAGAGGATATTTTCATTTATATATTTTGTTAATAGCTGGTCGAGTAAGCAAAAAAAACTGCACTTTTTGCAGAAGTCACCAAACTTGCCGTGCATCCTGCCCAGACCCATTGTCAACGTTTAGGAAGGGGAGCCACCTGAAACCTCTAACAAAATGGTCATGTTTCCCAAAATGGCCCCCATAAAATTTAAGATTTTTAAATTATTTTAATATGATAAACTTAGGTACCTAATTATATGCTTTTATGGATACTGAATTTAAAAAAGGCTCTAAAATGTTGTCAAAAGTCCATAGGACGAAGTATCCAACATGACGACCAAATTGACCACTGTGTAATAATTAATTGCAACGTGATTTTTTTTTCTTTTCGGCTGATGAATACTATTTAATGTTTTTCTATAATTTTAAGTTGTATGATGGAGGTAAATGTTGACTTCTAATTAGAGGGTGTAGTAAATGAAAGACAAATATTTCTAAAGAAACGCTACAAACATTTGGAAAACAAAGTGAATTATAAAATATTGGTTGGTATGCAAATCCAATCAAAACCCAATTCTACATCATCTACGAGCATACCGTCTATGACCACATCATCTGTCACCATATCACGCGGATTATCTTCTTCCATCTGTCCTTGGCTGAAAATAAAAAGTAAAACCATCACACATTCTTGTGCTACATGCAAACCACAAATTGTTCTAACTCATGGAGCACATCCGTTTGCAGTTCTGGAAGTGCACTTGAAATTGCAATAAAATCAGAAGTAATTTTATCGTGGCACTCCCATGTATTCCAGGCACCGAGTTTACCATAGTATGGAAATACTGAAACAGTGTCACATCTTGTGAATGCGTGGAATCCCTTCAGAGAGACCGATTTCGCTGAACCAAGCACCAGAGCAATGGTGTGAGCAGGAATGTATCTCTCTTTCCGTCCAAAGTTCTATGAAATCCATAGTTCTTCAAGGCCCAATGTTATTAATACAAAGAAGAAGATATGGCAAGAACCAGAACATCAGTATCCACGGTTCTTATGACAACGATTTTAGCCCCATGGCTGACTGCAGCTCTTGTGTGCACTATAATCCGCCCATATGCCTCATCAAAAGGAGTGCAAGTAAGTCCAACAAGAGATGTTGAAGCGGTTTCACAACTGACATATTTATCTCCAATGTTAGTAACGACCTTGGTAGTTCGCACATTATCAACTAGATGTCTTCCTAGGAAAGAAAAAGATCTTCCTTATTCATATTGTTTCTAAGAAATTCACGCCAATTTCGAGGAACTGGTGAGTTTAGCAAAACTTGACGTTGAGTTCCTTCACCTCTAGTATTACGTAGACTGTTCTTTACTTTCCGGTCTGTACGTGTCCCATATGTGCCTTCATAGGTGCAAAGATGCTCACAGTGGATCCTTGAACAAGTCTTTCAGAAACAAATGATTGGTACAGTTCAATACCTTTTCGTTTAGAATCTCTCAGCATTTTTACTGATTCCGCATTAGAAACAGTGCGATTTTCCAGTGGTTTCCTCAAAAGGATTACCAGCACTCTTGAAGCTTGTCTTCAACTCATCGATCTCATCCACGAACTTTTTTTGAAAAGAAGGGTACTGTTCATGATGCAATGGCTTGTGTCCAGACCGTGATTTCGTTTGACTTGTGAATTCATTAAATAATCTATATATTTCGGGACCTGCCTAGCCCACTTCCGCAATGCATCTGGATCCTGAAGAATTCCGACAGCACCACCATCATCTTTTACATTCTTGTTGTGTTGCCCATGTGTCTGATCTACTGCAATAGGAGAAAAGGACGACTTTCGTATAACAAAATTTCCTGCCCTAAACTCGGCATGCACTGCCGATGAACGTAATGGAAGCTCCTCCAAGTCCTTTACATGAGCGGTCAGCCATCTTGCATAATTAACATGGTCTAGTAGAAAAAAACATTGCGTTGAAAATAAAAAAAAATAGATTAAAAAAAAACAATTGTCAATAAAATATAAAACTTAAATTTTGTGGCGGCCATTTTGGTCGTCATGTTGAATATTTCATTCTATGGACTTCTATGGGCTTCTGATAACGCTTTAGAGCCATTTTTTTAATTGAGCATCCCTAGAAACATATAACTAGACGCCTAAGTTTATTATGTTAAAATAGTTTAAATTTTATATGAGGGCCATTTTGGGAAACATCACCGCCCTTTTGTTAGGGGGATAGGTTTCAGGATCCCCTTCCTAAACGTTGACGATGGGTGTGGACATGATGCATGGCAAGTTTGGTGACTTCTGCAAAAACAGCAGTTTTTTTTGTAAAATATGTTGCTTAAATAGAGGACTATAAGTTGATCTGGTCTCTCCCCGCTAAGGCGCCGCGCGTCTTAGATGTCCGGCTGGCTCCAGCAGGGTGCCAGTTATATACTGTAGTTGCTGGAAGACAAATAAATGTATTCTGTTTGTTTTGTTTTATTTAGGCTCGAAATCAAAAGATCTAGTGTTTCACGAACATCATAAAATTAAAAATATATAAAACTAACATTATTTAGAAAAACAGGAAGCGTATTCTATAGAATGTGCAACAGTTACATAAAAAGTTCAATAAATCGACGAAGAATATAATGTTTACCCCAATTTTTATTTAAACTGGGACAAAGAGCTTGTCCAACTGCGTCAGATTAAACTTCAATGAAGCGTACAGAAATATGTATGTCAAACATCAGTTTGCGAACATCAAGCATAAACAGAACAAATATTTAAAATGTACATTCTTTACCAACAATACGACACATTATGCCTCAATCAAGAGGCAAATGGAAACCATTGTTATAGACAATGAGCATTCATACAGCTCCGCCGACTAAATGTCACCGCAAGAGATAATTTTCTGTTGGATTCCAATCAATATTATACTCGTTAAATCCACTCTCTAGCCGAGTTTACCACAGGCACAGGGCTCATGTGTTTCCAACTTAGTTTGTGATAGTTTCACACGCCAAAAGCGTAAAATTTGATTGCGGCTTAACACAGGTTGCAAACTTCACGGAAAGTGGTCGAGTCGCGTCGGTTCAGAGGTTTTGTCTTTTCCCTTACACGCGAAAATAATAGGCACGAAATAAAAAAGCAATAAAAAGTAATCGGCCATTTATTTGCCCTAAACTTTTCATCACTTACACTTTTAGGTCGTATGCCGACCTTTTTTGTCTCGTGCAAGTTGTGGACTGCAATTAGGTTTTTATCTCGAATAATTCCCTAGTCGTTGAAATTTTGAAAGGATGTTTTTAAAAGTAAAAGAAATGATTATTTGGAAACTTTACTTTCTTGACCCATTTACTTCATCTGTTATGCAACAGATAAACTTTAAAACACAGGTTTTTTGAGGTATCTAAAAAAATTTCGCTTTTGGGAAAAAATACCAGGAGAACTTTTTAAAACTTATAAAACTATATATTATTTTTCTTTTATTAATGTTCCTGCATACATAGAATACAATACATACATATATTCTAACTAAGAACCTTCTTCTTGAAGTAGGTTAAAAATAAAGACAAAAGAAAAAACATCTAAAATATTACCATAAGTTCTATTGTAATATTTACAAAGATTTGACATTGCATTAGAATTCTTCAAATATTAACACTATTTTCTATCAGTAACCGTCGAGAACTCAATAGTGAAAGACACACCGTTCTCTCAGAGGTCCTTTCCGCCGAGACCAATTCATTCATTTAAATACACCACTGACAATTTCTTAGCACAAATTATCTGAGTCTTATCTAACACGGCGTGAAATTATTGATTGTATTATTCTACACAGTGTCTGATTTGGACAATCTATAGGGAACAGGCGAACAATACTTTGATTAAGATAGCAGAAAATTTATCCTTAAAATGCTGTGTAAAGCAAGTGTAATGAGCCTTCCTTGGCACTCATTTTATTTGGAATTAAATTCAGTATCTCGCGGGAATACGAACATTACGATGGTAAAAACTAAATGTTACGAACCTCTATTGCAGCTGTCAGACAATATATGTTTCTAGTTCTTGTGCGCTCATTTTCAAATATGTTTGTGTGTCATGAAAAATTAGATGTAATCAGAAATAGATTAGTAAGCTATATATAATTTTCGGGTTATACATTGTAAACATTATTTTATTTGTGTTATTGGATTTTCTCCATTAGTCAGTTAGATGATGTATGAATTACTACCCCGTCACCGTTATCTACTTTATCTACTGATTAATTTCCTAAATTAACCCAAGGAAATATCTTTAATAACATATTAATAGCCACAATATAAATCAGATTCTAGGGTGAAAAAATGGCGGAACAAAGGTACAGTAATGTTTTGCTAAACTGGTTGTTTTTAGGCGAAAATTAATATCACTAGGCTACTGACAAAGTCATTAGATGACAAAGAAATGGCAGTGGCAATATTTCTAGATATAGAAGGAGCGTTCAATAACGCGACAAGGCAATCTTTAACAAATACTTTGTTAAATAGAGGAGTCCCAACAGTACTCTGCCAGTGGATTAAAGCCAGTCTAAAAAAGAGGATAATAGTATCCAATCTAGGCGAGGCTACCATTGAGGCAAAAGTGAGTACAGGCCGCCCTCAAGGAGAGCTATTAAATCCACTGCTGTAGGCAACCCTTGCTGACGACCTCCGAAAAATTTCCGCAGAAGGCTTTTGCTGCCTAGGATATGCTAACGATATGGCGATATTAGTCAAGGGGCGATTTGCGAACACGATATCAGGACTTCTATTCTGTAATAGCGTGAAGGCACATTCCCGTGAGATGTGCGTGAACTTACTTCTACTGGTAAATCGTAAGGGAATCCGTCAGTTCCCCGGGAGAACGGCGATCCTAACCGTACTTTTTAAACAGTTTGCGTCGGCCAAAAATTATTGTTGTTAACTCCGTGAATCAGAATGGACATTGCGGATTTGCTCATCGCCAATGAGGTAATAATAATATAATTCTTAGCAAATATTACAATTACACATTTAGTTTACTATAGTCATATATTTTTTAAATATATAATACCAATAATGAGGGTATACGGAATTTTTGGTCAATAGATAAATTAGATATTACGAGATCTTCGCGATGCCGGGGAGGATTTAGAAGGGGGACGGCAAGTTCTTCATAAGATTAGCCCTTTTTTTCTACTCCCTTATGTAAATTTGCTGTTTTCTGTACAGTCTGTAGAATGGATAAGTAGGCAATTCCAGTTAACTAAATGGATATATTTCATATCAGTTCTAGGATGGATATGAAATGAAATAGACCAATCACAGTTCGTGTATTAAGTACATAAACAACTATTCGTTTTAAAATCAAATTAGTGCGTAAGCTGTCAAAGTAACTGTCAGTGTGTACTGTCAGTGTGTATTTGTGTAATATATTAATGTTTAATAAATTTTGTAGTTTTTTTAAGCTAGTCGTAGAAAAAATATACTGTACAACTCGAGTGGATTATCCATATCGAACTCAAAAGATTTGAAGCACTCCGCCTACGGCGTCGTGCTCAAACTTTTTTATCGTGCGATATGGATGTCGTATCCACTCTTGTTGCACAAACTACTGTTTTCTACTCCCTTATGTAAATTTGCTGTTTTCTGTACTATCTGTAGAATGGATAAGTAGGCAATTCCAGTTAACTGAATGGATATATTTCATATCAGTTCTAGGATGGATATGAAATGAAACAGACCAATCACAGTTCTTGTATTAAGTGCATAGACAACTATTCGTTTTAAAATCAAATTAGTGCGTAAGCTGTCAAATTAACTGTCAGTGTGTACTGTCAGTGTGTCTTTGTGTAATATATTAATGTTTAATAAATTTTGTAGTTTTTTTAAGCTGGTCGTAGAAAAAGTATACTGTACAACTCGAGTGGATTATCCATATCGCACTCAAAAGATTTGAAGCACTCCGCCTACGGCGTCGTGCTCAAACTTCTTTATCGTGCGATATGGACGTCATATCCACTCTTGTTGCACAAACTACTATTTTATACTTCCTTATGTAAATTTGCTGTTTTCTGTACAGTCTGTAGAATTGATAAGTAGGCAATTCCAGTCAACTGAATGGATATATTTCATATCAGTTCTAGGATGGATATGAAATGAAACAGACCAATCACAGTTCGTGTACTAGGTACATAGACAACTATTCGTTTTAAAATCAAATTAGTGCGTAAGCTGTCAAAGTAACTGTCAGTGTGTATTTGTGTAATATATTAATGTTTAATAAATCTTGTAGTTTTTTTAAGCTGGTCGTAGAAAAAGTATACTATACAAATCGAGTGGATTATCCATATCGCACTCAAAAGATTTGAAGCACTCCGCCTACGGCGTCGTGCTCAAACTTCTTTATCGTGCGATATGGATGTCATATCCACTCTTATTGCACAAACTACTATTGTATCATTAACTGACCAAGCAATTATAAGGAGATTCAGGGTCAGCAAAGAACTTGCCCGTGACATAATCGAAGTGGTAACTCCTTTCATGCAAGCCCCCATACGACGCTCAGGAGTCACAATAAAATAACAACTGAACACTGAACACCTGATGCTTTTGCGCCAACCTAATTGGTTGTAAATTCGGCTATTCTCGCTGAATCACTTCACGTTCACCACCTATTCACTGCACTTACGGAATGCAGTCTAGGACGATCGGGTGAGATGCGTGTGATGGGAGCTCTCGCTTCGCACGATGAATACTCACTTTCCCCATAATTACAGAATAGAAGTCCAGAGAGTTCACAAATAACCCTAAACATTGTCGACAGGTGATGTAGTGAGGAAGGACTTTCCATAAATCCACTCAAAACTACAGTCGCCACCTTTACACGGAAAAGAGCCTTGGGAGGCCTAAAACCTCCGAGGCTCAATGGAGTGGAAATTCCATTTGCCAGCGTGGTTAAATACTTCACATAGAAAGCAACCATTGCCCTGGAAAGGTGCAGGTAGATGTGTGGAAAAAACTGACAGTTAAACCCCACTATGACGCTATGGTTATACAGTAGAGTTATATCGAACAGGATCGATGTTAAGATATTGCAGCTTGGAACAATAAGGCTATTAAGTGGCATACAAAGGCTTATTTGCCTGTGCGCCACTGGGGCCATAGAAACTGCTCCCACGGCTGCATTAGAAGTCCTTTTAGTCCCTTTACTTGAAAACTCTACACATATTTATCCACGGGGAAGCTCGTTCAATGGTATACAGGCTAATGCAAAGCACAGCGCCCATAAGGCAACAACACGGAACAGAGCACCAAAAGTTATACTCATTCCCATTTTGGGAATGCCCAGGTACTATGGTCCCAAAGTATAACTTTCATAAAAATTTTCAAATAAAAATGCCAGAGAGAGAGAGAGAGAGAGAGAGAGACAGAGAGGACTGGAAAAACGGTCCTCCAATATCGGCGCAAACGATCTGGTATACGGACGGCTCCAAGACAGAACAGGAAGTCGGAGCTGGGATTTACGGGATAAGGTCGAAAACGAAAATCCCGATAAGTCTAGGAATACACGCCATAATATTTCAGGCTGAACTGGCCGCTATACAGTGGTGTGCAAAGGAAATAATGAGGCAAGGAACTGTAAACCAGTCAATTGCCACTTTTTCTGACAGCCAAGCAGCGCTAAATGCCCTTACAGACCTAGAGAGTCAGAACAATGTGACCGTGGCATGGGTACCAGGAGACGAGGGACACAGGGGAAATGAGAAGGCTGATGAACTAGCCCGAGAAGGCGCATCTAAGGCCCTAGTAAGACCCGAACCATTTTGCGGTGTGGCTAAGTCACACATACAAACATCCGTTAATGTAGGGGTACAAAATAAATCTCTAGAGTGGTGAAAGAATTTCCCACCACAGAGACAAGCCAAAAAGTTCATTAAAGAACGATTGGCCAAATTTACGGAAGACCTACTACGCCAAAATAGAAAGGCCATTAGGATACTGGTAGGTCTTCTAACTGGACATTGTAGGTTTAATAGACATATGACTCTAATGAGCTTGGCAGAGGATGCAACATGGAGATTCTGTCAAGAGGAAGAGGAAACCTCAGTACATGTGCTGTGCCATTGTGAAGGCCTAGCCAGACTGAGGTTCCAATTAGAAACCAAGGGCAGATAGCTATACCAAGGAGCTTTTATCAAGGCTATGGAGTCTGATACAAAAGACAAAGCTGGGTAAGGAGCTCTAAGTAAAATTAGACAAGGAGTGCCACAATAGATCCACAGGGGTCGAGGTGGTCAAGGCCAATCAGCCACCTCCTTTTCAAATCTAATCTAATCTAATCAATATCACTTGAGTTTTAAGAAATGAAATGAGGATTGTATTCATAATTCATAACCAGAGCTCGTGTTTCAGGTTGGAATTCCATAATCGTATTTTGTATACAATCTGAATTATTGATATTTACTTTACTTAATTCATAAATAATAGACAGACACACACTTTTGTATCAACTGACTTTAAGACATGTACACTTTTTATTTACCAGAAAATTAGTAAAATAAAATAATATATCCTGTTTACAAATAAATTCATACTTAGAAGAATCTGCTATTTTCTAAAAGATGACCTTTGCATTCATATTACCTTTCCTTGGAAATTAAGTAAACAAAATGACAATAAATACAATATCATTACGTTTATTACCGGCATATGGCGACCTTTTTTTTTTTACTATCCCGGAAGGTTATCCAACTTGAAACTGATTATTTATTTTATTGGGTTATTGCAAATGAGTGAAACAATTCATTTATTTAAATTTTATAATTGGCAACTAGAGGTATATGAAGGACAAATTCGTAGGTAGTGACGATTTGTACTGTGTAACGGAATTTCTGTCGAAATGCCGTTGCAGCTACATTTAACATTATATTTTGTTAAATATTTAGTATTTTTTCGCTGTTTTGCGATCAGTTTAAAATATTTTGTGAAGTTTTGAGTTATAAAGTGATATGCTACAATGTGCGTGAACCTTTCACTTAATATCTGATAGGTAATTGTAATTAAGACATTCGACGCCGCGGTGAGGAATTTTGATAGGTTTTGAATGGTAGAATCGGGGCGAGAATTGATCATTTTTAATCCGACCTTTGAAGACAGCGGTTATTTTTGAAGATCCTGTCTGGCTTCGTAGCAATGGTGAGATGACTTGTGCCTTATTCACTTTTATCTTTGTAATCCTTAAGGTTTTCGATTATTTTATGTAGTTATTCTAATTATATTTATATTTTAAGCTTGTAAGTGGACATATTTTTGAGAATAATATTGTTAAACCGTGTGTTTTGTTTTAAAAGTTTAAACACAACATGTTTACCTGTTTGTTTGATAATTATTTAACGTTGGGGTTAACTAATTATTATTATCGGCCCATTTGGCATTCTATCTTTATGTATCATGATTATTTAACGATGTTTAAATAATTATTATAGGTACGCTTGGCAAACTTATCTTTATCTTTAATTGTGTAACGAAAATGTTAGACAATTATAGATTGACCCGTGGTGGGCATTTATATTCTCTTTTGTGGTTCCTAGATATTTTTCTGCTATTTGATGCGTTCTCTAGGTGAACTACATACTGTGGATGCACTAGAGAATATATTGTGCATAGGCACATGATGTTGGTTAAGGAATTCAAGGTGGACCTTTTGGAGTTAAATAGTACCTAGGCTGAAACCAAGCTCAAAGCCCAATTTGTCCAGATTGTCTGCTGCTGGGACACCTCTGGAAGGCGTAAGGTGACTGTTTTTCTATCTTTTATTTTATTATCTCTTGATCAAATCTGTTGAGATTTAAAGCACTCACCGAACGTTTGTCAAGAGATTCCTAGAATTTGGGGGTTCCTGAACTAACAAACCATTTTCTTTTCTTCTTGTCTTTTGTGTAGCTTCATTTATGGATTAATTATATCGCTATCCTTTTCTTACTTAAATTAATCATTAATGAAGTGACGGTTTATTATCTTATTCTGGTTAGCTGCTGGCAAAAAAAAATATATCTAAATATCTATAACTAGTAAATTGTTGTTACTTATGTCTATCTGTCCGTACAAGTTTTAGAATATGATTATCGAGTGATTTAAATGTCACAGAATTTACACAAGTCGTCGTCACCTCACCATTGCTATAATTTTGTCTAACTTCCTAGACACAATTTGAGAAATATTAATTTTTTAGAGAAGCCACCAGTAAAATGATTATCTTTTATCTTTTTGGCATTTGGTCAAATTTTTAAGTAACGTAAAAAAAAAATTTCCTTTATCTTTTTGGCAAAATTTTTTATCTTAAAGTAACGAAAAAAATATCTTATCTTTTTGGCAGTATTTTTAAAGTAGATTACCTTTTTAATTTTAATTTTATCTTGAGTAATTTTTCTTGGCCTTTAACTTAAAATGTTATAATGTAATTGTTTCCTTTTTTTTCTTATTGAATTTTCCTAATCGATTTTCGTGTAAATTTCATGCTCAATTTTTTAATACGAAAATATTAATTTTTTTGTAGCAAAATTTATCATACCAAAAATATGGTTTATTTAGTTTAATATTATCTAGTAATTTTGCAGAGTATTTTTATCGTAAAATTTTTTCTTTAACGTAATCTTGCTATTTTAATTTTTGTTTTTTAAAACTTACAATTTCTACTTAGTTTAGCGTGGTAAGAATTTTGTAGTTGATTAATTAGTTTTATCGGAATTTTGAATCAGAGTATATTGTACTTATTATCGGATTTATTTATCGTAATTTCATTTTTCTATCTTCCCTGACTGGTTTTAACAATTTATTTTCCCATTTTGATGTAAATATACCTGGACCAAGTGAAGAGGAGATGGTGGTTTTGGAAAGCGTCCTCGTTGAGAGTGGATAGAGCTTATACTCCAAGCTAGAAGGAGATTCATTTTGGGATCCCAGCTCAACTGTACGTTCCTCATATACCGAAATTTCGGCAGCTTCCAGTCCCATAGTCCTGCTGCAGCCACTCAGTTACGTAAGAATTTGAAAATTTGTAGTCATTGCAAACGTTTTAGTCAGAAGTAAAAAACCAGTCAAAGTTATTTTCTTTAAACATTTATTTAACTAAAAAAGTTTTGTTACCATTTCACATTTCACACTTATCTTTGAATTTAAATTATCAATTTTTATTATATGTATTCTATCTTATAGTTAAGTTTTATTCATCTTTTGTAAAGAAATTGATTTACAAAAAAAATTTTATTGTTCTAATTTTATCTACTGTGTGTTATTATTCATGCTCACCACTATATTCAAGAATATATTATCTCTCATTTTTTTTTGGTTTGGTGTAACAAGTATTCATTTAAAAATACGCTGGCGCCTAAAGGCCTAATACAACTTAAAAAAATTAACTTAAAAAAAAAACCCATCGACCTGCACTGAGCTAGCAGGACCTAAGTTAACGCACCTCTTGTTTGGGGAAGTGCTATAACCAACAAAGTGTCGTTATAACAGTCCTTTCTTTCAATTATTGGCACATAAAGGATGCATTCTTCATAGTGAAAATTTGTGCATTTTTTTAAGTTACTGAAGCACCCAGAAGACATGTTCATTAGTTACGATTAGTACAGTTATCTCTGATAAATTAGTAACGCATATCACACAGTCTGCAAGCACGTGAATAATTTCTACAATGATTTTCCTAAATATATTGTAGTGGATAGGTGTTAACAATATTGATTAAACATTTTTTTATGGTTTTCAAATTTGATTTTTAGTTCCTTCTTTATGTTAGTATATCATACTTATTATATAGTTTCACGTTGTTTATGTTGTAATGGTATTGTTTGGTATAGTCCTTGAAAAGGTTTATTAGAAATACACAGAATATATTTTGATTCTAAATATCGGTGTTGTTATTAAATTCATTATTATGATTCGATGCCAAAATCACATTTTTATATGGAGATTTTTTTTTTAATAATAATATAATGTTTATCTACGAGATTTCATAGATATATTACAAACATAGAAAAAAATAAATAAATAAATAGTAAATAAACATAAATGATCACAGAAGTAGAGTATTCTACTTGTTTGTGATATAATAGTAGTACCTAGTAGACATATTCAGAACTAAAGTTAGTTCTATCACAATAAATATTATAGTTCCTTTATTCAGAATTCAGAATTGCAGTAAATCATTTATATGCAGAAATCCATAGGCTACGAGGACCAAATAGATCGAGTTTGTAAGCCGAACGGAAATCTTTATGGATGTTGGAATCGTCGATTGAAAGATGTACCTGTCATGTATGTTAATAATGGACTAACTACCTCTACAGATGCAGGAACTAAAAAGGGAGTCTAGTATCACATCTAATAAAGCCAAGTACTTCCTAGTCTAGAAATCGAACAATTTCCAGATAGGTCAGTTTTTCTTCAACAAAGAGCATATACGAAAAAGGCGTTAGATGGATTTAATACGAAAAATGCAAATCCTGCTACAATTTAGCAGATTGTCATCAGCAAACGTGTGCCACAATGCATCCAAAAGGAGAAGAAAATTTGACCGATGCATTCTATCGTGACGCAGTTGGAAATCTTATTACTTATCAGTTGAAACAAGATCCGATATTACTTTTGCTGTTAACAGTGCAATACAATATTTAGAGAAACCTACAAAAATTCACTGGGACGCAGTCAAGCGTATTTTAAAGTATTTCAAAGAAACAACACAATACGAATAATGTTTTAAACGTGAAGAAAATCTGCCAAGGGCGGATCTATGGGGGAGGTAAACCATCAACTTTCGTTTTTAAAATTTCATAATTTTTATTATTTTATTTTATATTTTTGAATATATATCATATTTAGTTGTGTTTATAATTTTTTTTTGAGATTTTCTCCCCCCCATTCGTCAATTTTAACATTTTTGTTATTTTCAGCACGCGGCTCTGTTACCCCCCCCCCCAAGATCAAGGCCCACATCCGCCCTTGAAATCTGCAATACTTCAAAGCCTGTTTTTTTTTATTGAAGTGTTGGCTGAAAACGATTTTCAGTGGTAAGTGGCGCTTTCTAGTGGCAGCCAGAAAATCTATTTACCTTAAGTTTTGTATGATTTACCGATATATGACATTTGACATTCCAATAAAATTATAACCTCAAGTTTTTGATCTCCACTTTTGTGATTCTCCAACGAACCACCTACTATGTTTGTTTGAAGGATGTATGTCTATGGTGACAAATTATGATTAATTTTGTCATGTAAAAAGAAATTATTTATCATTTTTTATTATGATTTAAATGTGATGACTGTCTAAAGATTGAGTAACATTGTATGGATAGCTATGAAATCTTTGCCGTGTTATTCTGCTAATAATACTGGTAAAATATAAAGAGCCTGCCTTCTGCAGTTGCCTCCTGAGGTGGTACAAAATTTTAGAATAAATCTTTCGGCTGGTGTTTGTTGTAATCGAAATCTTAGCCCTTTGTGTCAGTCTATAGTTATTGCACTTAACGCGGCCAGGCTTCTAATTCGTAATCCAGCACTCGGCGTGGCATTAGTCCGGAGAATAGCTGTTGATCGCAGTCTGGTTTTTTATTTCTTATATGTTTAAGGAAATGTATAAGTAGATGAGTTCGACAAAATATTATGTTAGTAAATATTATACTCTCTTAAAGCATACCTACTAACTATGCCCATGTGTGGGCTTCTGCTACTTCGATTGCAATGAATATCGGCCGCTAGATGGAGCCTACCGATTTTGTTGCATATCGTGGTTTTATAAATCTCGTCATGTACCAAGAGTGATCAATGGTCTCGTTCCAGTTATTCCGGACCTACCTTGCACTGACGAGAGCCAACAGCTCGAAACTGCAGTCTGCAAGTGGTGTGGAATGGCTGGCACGAGAGCTCCTCTGAGTAGGAATAATTCTTTCGGCTGGTGTTTGTTGCAATCAACATCTTAGCGTTTTGTGGCAACACATAGTTATTGCAAGTAACGCAGCCAGACTTGTAATTCATAATTCAGCGCTCGGCGTGGTATTAGTCCGGGAAATAGCTGTTGATTGTAGTCTGATTTTTTGTTCCTTATATATTTAAGGAAATGTATAGAGGAGGTAGAAATTAAAAAAAATACAAGTAAACTAGATAAAAAAGTCTATAACTGAAAATTATTTTCGAATATACAGAGCCAGACAAGACGAAATTACAGGATCAAGTGCCTTTTCCTTAAATGGAATGCTATGCATATTACTACATTTTTTGAAGCCCCTTTCTAGACTCTATTCATTCCTCTATCATTATTGACTATCTTCCAACCACTTGGATGTAATGAATTTTTTTGTTGAAATAATGCCATCTGCGCATATTAAAAAAGTCACAATTATGGGTTTTAAGAAAAACTTATGTGAATGCTTGTCACGCGACATCTAATAAATGTTTTTAAATCATTTCTACTTCCTAAAAATGTACAGGATGGTCAAAAATTATTTTTCATTTGAGCACTTTTTAAATTGAGTTTTCACACCCTGTATATTTTTTGACGATGTGATGTAGAAATGAAAAACGAACATTTTTTGTAAATACTTCCCTATGGCTAATTGCAACCATTTTCGTTTTATTGAGCAATAAGTACTAAATTCGAAAATAAACTAAAGAAATGGAGGTTTCTTCAAATAATTCATTAAAAAATATTATAAGTGCTCCATATGTTGTCCAGTTTGATCGACGCTCTTGATATGAGGTTTCTACTGTTCTTAAAATTGCCGGTGTCATTACCATTTTCTTCACATTTTGTACTGTTGTTGGTGTGTCTTTCCTTCATAAAAAGATATACATGTAAAATCTGGGGATCCAGCAGGCCATTTTGTGGATCCATTTCTTCCAATCCATTGAAGTGGGTAGGTATTAGTTAAGTTGTCTCTAACTGCATTTAAATAATGTGGTAGAGCACCATCTTGCTGAAACCACATCCTATTTCGAATCCTTTCAGGAAAATTCTCCAAAAATTGTCAAAGATAGTTTTCCAGAAAATGAAGATAAATAGCTCCAGTCAATGTATCGTCAAATGAATGAGGTCCTATAACATGTTCTCCAATAATTCCTCCCAAAACGTTTATAGACCATTTGCACTGGTTATCAAGTTGTCTAAAAAAGTGAGGATTTTTCCGAAGCATAACAATGGAAATTGTGTCTATTAACAAATCCATTTTTATGAAAAGTTGCCTCACCAGTGAATAAAAGATTATGAAAGAAGGTTACATCTTGCATTTTATCTCTGGCCCAATTACAAAACTGTCGACGCCTTTGAAAATCATCATCAGATAATTCCTGGTGCGTTTGAATATGATTTGGGATAGGCAGCACAAAATACATGTTGTACGTTATGCCATCTGTGAGACAGTAGAAACAGTAGAAACGTTCTGGAACATTAGAGAAAAGAGACTTCTAGATAACGCCGCGCCATTTCTAGAATAATTCAGGAAGCAATCGCTAGGGGTATATAAGGCCGTATTCTCGGCGGGGAAAGGGGTTTTTTGCATTGACAAGTGTGGTTAAGACTCCAAAGTGAAAACAAAGTGATAAATATTGTTTTTTTTAGTCAGTAAAGTACATTTAAGTTAATAACAGTATTGTGAAGTATCCAGTAAATTATTTAATAAAGTGTGTTTGTAGTTATCTCTTGTTATAATTTTTGGAACCCACGGAATTTGCAAAGGTGGTTCCTAGGGGTCACAATATGCATGAAACTTATTTGAAACTTTATTTTCAAGATTCGAAAAACAGAACGCTCGCCCTGTATATTCGAAAATAATTTTCGGTTATAGGTTTTTTCATCTAGTTTACTTGTATTTTTTTAATTTCTAGCTATCGTAAAACTCGAGATATCGAAGTCCGACGCACTAATGCCCCACCCTGTATGTTGTTTAAGCTTTAGGTCTGGTTTATATTAGTGTAGATTAGTATTTCGATTCTGCTTAACTTTGGTTGTATAGTAATATAATATTTTGGGTAATTTTGTTGTATATTTATTTTGGGTGTATTAAGTGACTAGTTCACTACTAGCTTATGCTGCTTCGTCGTCACTTTATGAAGTGGTATTTTTGATATTGTTAAACCTCAGTTCATTATATTAGGTATAACTGATATCCTAGTAGTATCTAACATAATGTATTGCTCTAGTGGTTTTATCACATTAGCTAAATTTTTATTATTATAATAATATAATTTATATTACTTGAGAAATATAGTTTGAAATAATACAGGGTGTAATCAGTTTCATGTCATTAAAAAAAAACTGGTAATGTGGACCGACTAGACAAACAAAAAACCTTTATGACTTTTTCCCCTAGGGGCACTTTGAAAAAACTGACCTAGGTCAACAATTTAAATATTAGGGTAGGACACATTTGAGAACCACTGCCTTTGTGGGTCAATGGACGTGTACTAGGTATAATTCTACAACTTTTAAATTGTCATAAAAAAGTGCAAAGATTACCGACCGACTCGTCGCCGGCCGGCGGTTCAAAGCAAAGAACGGCGGTACCTTTGATGAGCGCCTCAACCGTACCAATTATAAAAATGTAAATAATTCGTTATCTCTTTTTGCAGAACTGCAGGCAATTCATAGGCGTAGAAGGGGTTTAAACACAGCATTTCTTTACATGTGTGTTTTTTTAATTTAGAACAAAATATTGGAGCTTTTATTGTTGTTTATAATTTATCAGATTTAAATGTGATTTATTAACATTTATAACCTAAATGAGTGTTCTGGGTTAAGCTTAAAAAACGAGTAATTACTTCATGACATTGGGAAATAAAGAGTTAGACGTCTGAGATACGATAACAGAAAATAATTATGTGTCTTTTAAGTTAGGAAAAAATCTGATTTATTTAACGAATTGCCAATCAGATATCGAAAACTAAAATATTCAATAAATCTAGAACTTACCAATAAATTATTTTTGATTTACATAAATTGTTCGAAATGGCCTCCGTCTGCATCAATACACTTTTCGGCACGTGGAACTAAGGACATACGCACTCCGTTCAACACATTTGGTAAATTAGGATCATTTTGTATGGTTTCTATGCACATTAAAATACGTTGCTGCAATTGTTCCAAAGTGTCAATTGGATCACGGTAAACCAGAGATTTAAGATGGCCCCAAAAATAAAAATCCATCGGATTTAAGTCGGGTGACCTAGCAGGCCATGGTACTGGTCCACCACGCCCAATACATTGTTGAGGAAACTCTGTGTTTATTTCGAACAGCCAGACTAAAATGAACTGGCGCACCATCATGCATATATCACATTCTTCTACGCCTTGCCAAAGGTACATCTTCCAACAAATTTGGCAATGTTTGTTGTAAAAAGTTTAAGTATACATCACCTTTTAATCTAGCAGGTAATTCTATAGTTCCAATTATTTCATTACCGCAAATTCATGCCCACAGATTAACGCTGAACCGTCGTTGAAAAAGCGGGTTTTCGTCTGTCCAATAGTGCATATTTTTAAAATTAAACACTCCACTCCTGGTAAAACACGACTCATCGGAGAAACAGAGAAAGTTTAAAAAACCCTCATTTGCCGCGTGTTTTCTCAAAATCCACCTACAAAATTCCATTCGCCCTGCAATGCTGATGACACCACCATTCTTGTCAGTGAAAACAATGTAGATTCACTTGTTAAGAGAGCCAATCTACAACTTCAAGAAGCGCACACTTGGTTTGCACAAAATTAATTAATTTTAAACAATAAAAAATCATCAGTGTTAAGATTTAACTTGTCAAAAAAAGCACTTGATCAAAGTTTGTTAGCAAATTAGAACAAATAATGGCACTCTTAGACAAGAGAATAACATCAAATTTTTAGGCATCCACTTATCTGACAACTGTACTTGGTCCTCCCATATAGAGGCAACATGTAAAAAAATTGCACCAGTATGTTATGTCATACATCAGTTACAAAAAGTTACTGACAGGTCTGTATTGCTGATGTATTATTTTGCTAATTTTCAGTGATATCTTACGGCATTATTGTATGGGGTGTTTCACATGAAAGTACACGAGTTTTCAAAAAAAAGCTATTAGGTACATTGTAGGAGTAAGTAAAGGGACTAGCTGTAGAGAAATTTTCAAAGAACTTGGTGTACTACCTCTACCTTGTGTACTAATTTATCAGTTACTACTTTACGCGAGTCCGAACTAAGCAGTGTCAATACATTAAATAATAATCACTCCTACAACACTACAAATAATTTGACCCTTGAAGTACCCACACATAATTTGACTATGTACGAGAGGAGTCCAAAATATCTGGCAATAATTGTTTATAACAAGCTGCCTAACAGTTACAAAACACTAAACAACAAACAGTAAGTTTAAAACAACTATAAAATGTTTACTGTTAAACAAATCTTACTACTCACTTAAAGAATATCTTGATGACAGACTGTAATTACTTTTCTTGTGTGTTTTATTTTTTTATTATTGTTATTATGTTAATTCTAATTTATTTAACTGTAAGTGTACCAATTTACATAGTGTTTTTTCTTTCTTTTTTGTTATATATTATTTATCACCTGACGTACCATATATTATGTATCAAAAAATAATGGTCAATAAATTTATTATTATTATCATAATCTTGAGGTTCTAGAGCTTGCACACGTTGATAGTGAGGTGTAAGTTCATATCTCTTAAAGTCCTCCACACCACAAAATGGGATACTCCCACACGGTTCGCCATATCACGGGTGCTCAATGTCCTCTTCTACGAGTTCCAAAACTTGAACCTCCGCTTCAATTATCCTGTCTTCGCGTTATGGACCTCTTTCTCCTCCATGTCCATCGAGACGACCTGTTTCCCAAAGACGCTGAGCAATCCTTACAAATGTACGTGCACAAGGATGACGTCGATTAGGGAATCAAACGATAAAGCTGTTCCGCAGCTGCTGTATTTCTATGACATTCTCCATACATCAAGTGCATATCAGCGAGCTCTGGGTAAGTGTAATCTCCCATAGCGTTCAAAATCTGCGCTGTAAAATACCATACTAAACTACCAACTAACGTTGTCAATAAAGAAAATCAAAATAAAAACTTGGTCCAAAATGTAAAAAGTAACACAAAAAGAACGAAAAAGTAGTGTCTGCACGTAATCAAGAACTTAACCACTTGAACGTAAGTCAATAAAATAAATCTTAACTGTAAAATACGTGGGCTAAAATTCAAAAAGAACGAAAACAACGAACGAGTTCGAAGTGTGTACTTAACAAATAGTCCACAGAAACTAAAATATAGTACAAGAAGGAGTACAGTTTTCTTCAGATCTACTAAGCACTCAGAAAACGCCGACGTCTTTCACTTTTACCGCAACGCTAAAGAGCTTGAGAGGTCTACAGAGGATTCAGCCAACCAGCCAACCGTCCTTCTCGCCATAACAACTCTCATAAAAGTGAACTGGTCTGCTGGAATTCCAGGTCCTCAAAGCGTACCGACAATTGAGCAGGCCAGGTCAATCCAGTAGACTAGCTCACTTTTGCATTGCAATCTTCAGAGTGTACCGAGAAGGTCGGTTGGTCTGCTCTCTGCCGCTGGATCGTGTGTGGATAATTTTACCTTACCTACTTTTAAAAAGTGTAATTATCAACTTGTATCCTCGGCCGACGCGCGGTCTCTAACAAAGGAGCGTGATACTTTGAAAAAGCCATTTAGCGTATTTGATGGTTAGAGGCGCCGATATATGCGAAAATAAAAGCCTATCCCAACATTCAAGCAGTTCTCAAACAATTTTACTGAAAATTTCCGAAGTTTTTCTTTATTTTTTTTCTAAAACTATGGGTTTTAGACCCCACGTTATATAAGGTTTTTTTGTTCATTTAGTCGTGCCCCACCACCAGTTCTTTTTAATGACATAAAAATGATTACACCCTGTATGTTATCAAGAAATTTGTCTACTTCACCCGAATCATAATTGTTTCAGTTACGTTCTTGTAAATTAAATCCTGTATTTTACCTTGTAGTGAAAGAATATAAAAATATTTATTTCACTGTCGCAGCTGCTTTTGCTATTACAAATTTTATCGTATATAATATCACTAGTGCTTGAAATTTTATCGGTAAAATTTTTTCGAAAGCGTTGTTGCCTGGTAATATAAAGAGTGCAAATTGACAATTTATTATCTGATTAAATCCCGACCGCTTTAGCGGGAGGGATTTAATCTTTGATAATAAACTGTCAATTTGCACGAGTCATATTAACCTTATGGCAACTTAGCTTGAGAAAAAATTTATAGATAAAATTTAGAAGCACGAGTGGTATTTGTGGAGAATATTTCACGAATAAATAATTCATATTATGTTCAGTAATTAATTGCCTTCAGACGTTTCCTTGTTACTTTTCAGAGATTATTCACCTTTATCTTCAATTTCATCATTTACGTCACATAAAAATGCATTTCCAAAGCGACTCATCTAATAAAAAACAAAGTAGGTTTAAATGATGATAATCAAGAAAAACAATATACGTTAAACCATAGGTACTGTAACTTATAAGACCAGTCATCACAACAAAGCACGCTTCGACCAATCACATTACGGGTATAATCACACAAATTGCATATTACCAATCTATCGTTTTTACGTTCTAAGGCTGCGGCTCAGATGGTATGGTACCGCCATCTAGTAACGCTAGCTTAACTTAACTGGCCTAAACAGTGAATTGAATTATTATATTAAAGTGTTTATTAATATATATTTATGTATTTATACCTTGTTTCTAATTTGAGAAGTTTAATAGTTAAGTTAAAGTTTACTTGTTTAAGTAGACAGACTTTAAGTACAACGAATTATGATGTATATAGTGATAATGCAGAGTTTTGATTTTCCAAATAAGTGTTAGCTGCTTTGTGATGATTGATGAATTACCATAGGTAAGTAAGTAGCTACATTTGTGTATTTATCTTGAAATAACTGATTTGTCTGCTTCGTAGATATTTATATTTAATTTTAGTCATGAAAATTATTTTGTAATTACGTTAGGTATTAAGCCATTGAAAGCTGTGTATAACTTGTCCCGAACCTATATAAGTTCTACACAGCATTGGCTTTTTAGGTTATTAATACTTACAATACTACAATTGACAATTTACGTTAACAATTAGTAATAAGCTAGAGAAGATATTTATAGATAACATTTAAAAGCACGATTTGTCCTATTTGCTTAAAACATTTTACGACACAAAACGTCAAAAAATTTTCGCAATATTTGCCGCTGCAGCGATCTAAAAAATTAGAGCGATAAATTTTGCATGTTGGTACTGTCAAAAGCCGATCTAGCTTGAATTATCACTAATAATGACGTTTGATTGGTGCAATGTTGTGAAAAAACGGGCTCTCATTGGCTACAGCGTTAATGAGTGAAATAATCGTAGATAAATTTTTGCCTTTTTTATAATCCGGTCAACATCTTTTGCTCATTATTAGTATATAACTGAAATGTAAATTAAGATAATTTCAATTGTATTATATCAAAATGATATCTAGCGGCTATTGCTTTTAACAATTTTCTAGTCATGATTAAAGAATATTTTTTGGGCAATAAGTAAATCACAACTTACACACTTTTTTTATTTACTTTTTTCTAGTCATTTTACTTAAGCACTACCCAAACATACTTTGTGAATATTAATTACTATTATTAGTGTATATTGTAAATATTAAATTAAGCACCATAATTGCATGTATTTTTTTAAAATCGATATTAAATCAATATTGTTACATGCCTTTGTGTTTTTCTAGCTTTTGGCTACTGTGTTTGTCAACTTTATGTTTCTTTCGACCTATCTTAGTCTGGCGCAGAATCCAGACCTTTTGTCTCTTTTCAAACAATTTTGTAACAAATTTAACAAGCTTAATAATTAATTCCAGCTACTGACAGTCTTTTATCTTATCGAAAACCCCTTTCTCGCCTCCTAATATAATGGCTAGTCTAGTTATACTGGCTTTTGAAGTGGACGTAAATTGCCTAAAATAACATTTCTGCTAAAATTGTTTCTGATAATTTTCATATAGTATATTTGAACATAGTTGTTTTACCTTCTCTATTTTTATATCGCCACGCTAAGTTCTAATGTTAGTGCTTCATACTGAATATGCAATATGCATCCTCTTATATACTTGTTGTAATAATGGAAATCACAAACATGGTTGATATTTTGACAACGTGTCAATTTATTGAGAAAAATATCAATATATTTGAGTCTTTAGAAAATAGAAGTATTCTTGTCACCAGGGTGTTTTCATATAAACCAATTAACAGCATTGACTGGTGAATATAAACTCTACCACTGGAAAAGGAAGCTCAAGTAACAAGCAACGTTAGACGAATAAATAATTTCAAACGCAATGTTCAAGTATATTTTTTATTAATTGGGTCACAACAGGCGAACAATACTTTGATTAAGATAGCAGAAAATTTATCCTTAAAATGCTGTGTAAAGCAAGTGTAATGAGCCTTCCTTGGCACTCATTTTATTTGGAATTAAATTCAGTATCTCGCGGGAATACGAACATTACGATGGTAAAAACTAAATGTTACGAACCTCTATTGCAGCTGTCAGACAATATATGTTTCTAGTTCTTGTGCGCTCATTTTCAAATATGTTTGTGTGTCATGAAAAATTAGATGTAATCAGAAATAGATTAGTAAGCTATATATAATTTTCGGGTTATACATTGTAAACATTATTTTATTTGTGTTATTGGATTTTCTCCATTAGTCAGTTAGATGATGTATGAATTACTACCCCGTCACCGTTATCTACTTTATCTACTGATTAATTTCCTAAATTAACCCAAGGAAATATCTTTAATAACATATTAATAGCCACAATATAAATCAGATTCTAGGGTGAAAAAATGGCGGAACAAAGGTACAGTAATGTTTTGCTAAACTGGTTGTTTTTAGGCGAAAATTAATATCACTAGGCTACTGACAAAGTCATTAGATGACAAAGAAATGGCAGTGGCAATATTTCTAGATATAGAAGGAGCGTTCAATAACGCGACAAGGCAATCTTTAACAAATACTTTGTTAAATAGAGGAGTCCCAACAGTACTCTGCCAGTGGATTAAAGCCAGTCTAAAAAAGAGGATAATAGTATCCAATCTAGGCGAGGCTACCATTGAGGCAAAAGTGAGTACAGGCCGCCCTCAAGGAGAGCTATTAAATCCACTGCTGTAGGCAACCCTTGCTGACGACCTCCGAAAAATTTCCGCAGAAGGCTTTTGCTGCCTAGGATATGCTAACGATATGGCGATATTAGTCAAGGGGCGATTTGCGAACACGATATCAGGACTTCTATTCTGTAATAGCGTGAAGGCACATTCCCGTGAGATGTGCGTGAACTTACTTCTACTGGTAAATCGTAAGGGAATCCGTCAGTTCCCCGGGAGAACGGCGATCCTAACCGTACTTTTTAAACAGTTTGCGTCGGCCAAAAATTATTGTTGTTAACTCCGTGAATCAGAATGGACATTGCGGATTTGCTCATCGCCAATGAGGTAATAATAATATAATTCTTAGCAAATATTACAATTACACATTTAGTTTACTATAGTCATATATTTTTTAAATATATAATACCAATAATGAGGGTATACGGAATTTTTGGTCAATAGATAAATTAGATATTACGAGATCTTCGCGATGCCGGGGAGGATTTAGAAGGGGGACGGCAAGTTCTTCATAAGATTAGCCCTTTTTTTCTACTCCCTTATGTAAATTTGCTGTTTTCTGTACAGTCTGTAGAATGGATAAGTAGGCAATTCCAGTTAACTAAATGGATATATTTCATATCAGTTCTAGGATGGATATGAAATGAAATAGACCAATCACAGTTCGTGTATTAAGTACATAAACAACTATTCGTTTTAAAATCAAATTAGTGCGTAAGCTGTCAAAGTAACTGTCAGTGTGTACTGTCAGTGTGTATTTGTGTAATATATTAATGTTTAATAAATTTTGTAGTTTTTTTAAGCTAGTCGTAGAAAAAATATACTGTACAACTCGAGTGGATTATCCATATCGAACTCAAAAGATTTGAAGCACTCCGCCTACGGCGTCGTGCTCAAACTTTTTTATCGTGCGATATGGATGTCGTATCCACTCTTGTTGCACAAACTACTGTTTTCTACTCCCTTATGTAAATTTGCTGTTTTCTGTACTATCTGTAGAATGGATAAGTAGGCAATTCCAGTTAACTGAATGGATATATTTCATATCAGTTCTAGGATGGATATGAAATGAAACAGACCAATCACAGTTCTTGTATTAAGTGCATAGACAACTATTCGTTTTAAAATCAAATTAGTGCGTAAGCTGTCAAATTAACTGTCAGTGTGTACTGTCAGTGTGTCTTTGTGTAATATATTAATGTTTAATAAATTTTGTAGTTTTTTTAAGCTGGTCGTAGAAAAAGTATACTGTACAACTCGAGTGGATTATCCATATCGCACTCAAAAGATTTGAAGCACTCCGCCTACGGCGTCGTGCTCAAACTTCTTTATCGTGCGATATGGACGTCATATCCACTCTTGTTGCACAAACTACTATTTTATACTTCCTTATGTAAATTTGCTGTTTTCTGTACAGTCTGTAGAATTGATAAGTAGGCAATTCCAGTCAACTGAATGGATATATTTCATATCAGTTCTAGGATGGATATGAAATGAAACAGACCAATCACAGTTCGTGTACTAGGTACATAGACAACTATTCGTTTTAAAATCAAATTAGTGCGTAAGCTGTCAAAGTAACTGTCAGTGTGTATTTGTGTAATATATTAATGTTTAATAAATCTTGTAGTTTTTTTAAGCTGGTCGTAGAAAAAGTATACTATACAAATCGAGTGGATTATCCATATCGCACTCAAAAGATTTGAAGCACTCCGCCTACGGCGTCGTGCTCAAACTTCTTTATCGTGCGATATGGATGTCATATCCACTCTTATTGCACAAACTACTATTGTATCATTAACTGACCAAGCAATTATAAGGAGATTCAGGGTCAGCAAAGAACTTGCCCGTGACATAATCGAAGTGGTAACTCCTTTCATGCAAGCCCCCATACGACGCTCAGGAGTCACAATAAAATAACAACTGAACACTGAACACCTGATGCTTTTGCGCCAACCTAATTGGTTGTAAATTCGGCTATTCTCGCTGAATCACTTCACGTTCACCACCTATTCACTGCACTTACGGAATGCAGTCTAGGACGATCGGGTGAGATGCGTGTGATGGGAGCTCTCGCTTCGCACGATGAATACTCACTTTCCCCATAATTACAGAATAGAAGTCCAGAGAGTTCACAAATAACCCTAAACATTGTCGACAGGTGATGTAGTGAGGAAGGACTTTCCATAAATCCACTCAAAACTACAGTCGCCACCTTTACACGGAAAAGAGCCTTGGGAGGCCTAAAACCTCCGAGGCTCAATGGAGTGGAAATTCCATTTGCCAGCGTGGTTAAATACTTCACATAGAAAGCAACCATTGCCCTGGAAAGGTGCAGGTAGATGTGTGGAAAAAACTGACAGTTAAACCCCACTATGACGCTATGGTTATACAGTAGAGTTATATCGAACAGGATCGATGTTAAGATATTGCAGCTTGGAACAATAAGGCTATTAAGTGGCATACAAAGGCTTATTTGCCTGTGCGCCACTGGGGCCATAGAAACTGCTCCCACGGCTGCATTAGAAGTCCTTTTAGTCCCTTTACTTGAAAACTCTACACATATTTATCCACGGGGAAGCTCGTTCAATGGTATACAGGCTAATGCAAAGCACAGCGCCCATAAGGCAACAACACGGAACAGAGCACCAAAAGTTATACTCATTCCCATTTTGGGAATGCCCAGGTACTATGGTCCCAAAGTATAACTTTCATAAAAATTTTCAAATAAAAATGCCAGAGAGAGAGAGAGAGAGAGAGACAGAGAGGACTGGAAAAACGGTCCTCCAATATCGGCGCAAACGATCTGGTATACGGACGGCTCCAAGACAGAACAGGAAGTCGGAGCTGGGATTTACGGGATAAGGTCGAAAACGAAAATCCCGATAAGTCTAGGAATACACGCCATAATATTTCAGGCTGAACTGGCCGCTATACAGTGGTGTGCAAAGGAAATAATGAGGCAAGGAACTGTAAACCAGTCAATTGCCACTTTTTCTGACAGCCAAGCAGCGCTAAATGCCCTTACAGACCTAGAGAGTCAGAACAATGTGACCGTGGCATGGGTACCAGGAGACGAGGGACACAGGGGAAATGAGAAGGCTGATGAACTAGCCCGAGAAGGCGCATCTAAGGCCCTAGTAAGACCCGAACCATTTTGCGGTGTGGCTAAGTCACACATACAAACATCCGTTAATGTAGGGGTACAAAATAAATCTCTAGAGTGGTGAAAGAATTTCCCACCACAGAGACAAGCCAAAAAGTTCATTAAAGAACGATTGGCCAAATTTACGGAAGACCTACTACGCCAAAATAGAAAGGCCATTAGGATACTGGTAGGTCTTCTAACTGGACATTGTAGGTTTAATAGACATATGACTCTAATGAGCTTGGCAGAGGATGCAACATGGAGATTCTGTCAAGAGGAAGAGGAAACCTCAGTACATGTGCTGTGCCATTGTGAAGGCCTAGCCAGACTGAGGTTCCAATTAGAAACCAAGGGCAGATAGCTATACCAAGGAGCTTTTATCAAGGCTATGGAGTCTGATACAAAAGACAAAGCTGGGTAAGGAGCTCTAAGTAAAATTAGACAAGGAGTGCCACAATAGATCCACAGGGGTCGAGGTGGTCAAGGCCAATCAGCCACCTCCTTTTCAAATCTAATCTAATCTAATCAATATCACTTGAGTTTTAAGAAATGAAATGAGGATTGTATTCATAATTCATAACCAGAGCTCGTGTTTCAGGTTGGAATTCCATAATCGTATTTTGTATACAATCTGAATTATTGATATTTACTTTACTTAATTCATAAATAATAGACAGACACACACTTTTGTATCAACTGACTTTAAGACATGTACACTTTTTATTTACCAGAAAATTAGTAAAATAAAATAATATATCCTGTTTACAAATAAATTCATACTTAGAAGAATCTGCTATTTTCTAAAAGATGACCTTTGCATTCATATTACCTTTCCTTGGAAATTAAGTAAACAAAATGACAATAAATACAATATCATTACGTTTATTACCGGCATATGGCGACCTTTTTTTTTTACTATCCCGGAAGGTTATCCAACTTGAAACTGATTATTTATTTTATTGGGTTATTGCAAATGAGTGAAACAATTCATTTATTTAAATTTTATAATTGGCAACTAGAGGTATATGAAGGACAAATTCGTAGGTAGTGACGATTTGTACTGTGTAACGGAATTTCTGTCGAAATGCCGTTGCAGCTACATTTAACATTATATTTTGTTAAATATTTAGTATTTTTTCGCTGTTTTGCGATCAGTTTAAAATATTTTGTGAAGTTTTGAGTTATAAAGTGATATGCTACAATGTGCGTGAACCTTTCACTTAATATCTGATAGGTAATTGTAATTAAGACATTCGACGCCGCGGTGAGGAATTTTGATAGGTTTTGAATGGTAGAATCGGGGCGAGAATTGATCATTTTTAATCCGACCTTTGAAGACAGCGGTTATTTTTGAAGATCCTGTCTGGCTTCGTAGCAATGGTGAGATGACTTGTGCCTTATTCACTTTTATCTTTGTAATCCTTAAGGTTTTCGATTATTTTATGTAGTTATTCTAATTATATTTATATTTTAAGCTTGTAAGTGGACATATTTTTGAGAATAATATTGTTAAACCGTGTGTTTTGTTTTAAAAGTTTAAACACAACATGTTTACCTGTTTGTTTGATAATTATTTAACGTTGGGGTTAACTAATTATTATTATCGGCCCATTTGGCATTCTATCTTTATGTATCATGATTATTTAACGATGTTTAAATAATTATTATAGGTACGCTTGGCAAACTTATCTTTATCTTTAATTGTGTAACGAAAATGTTAGACAATTATAGATTGACCCGTGGTGGGCATTTATATTCTCTTTTGTGGTTCCTAGATATTTTTCTGCTATTTGATGCGTTCTCTAGGTGAACTACATACTGTGGATGCACTAGAGAATATATTGTGCATAGGCACATGATGTTGGTTAAGGAATTCAAGGTGGACCTTTTGGAGTTAAATAGTACCTAGGCTGAAACCAAGCTCAAAGCCCAATTTGTCCAGATTGTCTGCTGCTGGGACACCTCTGGAAGGCGTAAGGTGACTGTTTTTCTATCTTTTATTTTATTATCTCTTGATCAAATCTGTTGAGATTTAAAGCACTCACCGAACGTTTGTCAAGAGATTCCTAGAATTTGGGGGTTCCTGAACTAACAAACCATTTTCTTTTCTTCTTGTCTTTTGTGTAGCTTCATTTATGGATTAATTATATCGCTATCCTTTTCTTACTTAAATTAATCATTAATGAAGTGTCGGTTTATTATCTTATTCTGGTTAGCTGCTGGCAAAAAAAAATATATCTAAATATCTATAACTAGTAAATTGTTGTTACTTATGTCTATCTGTCCGTACAAGTTTTAGAATATGATTATCGAGTGATTTAAATGTCACAGAATTTACACAAGTCGTCGTCACCTCACCATTGCTATAATTTTGTCTAACTTCCTAGACACAATTTGAGAAATATTAATTTTTTAGAGAAGCCACCAGTAAAATGATTATCTTTTATCTTTTTGGCATTTGGTCAAATTTTTAAGTAACGTAAAAAAAAATTTCCTTTATCTTTTTGGCAAAATTTTTTATCTTAAAGTAACGAAAAAAATATCTTATCTTTTTGGCAGTATTTTTAAAGTAGATTACCTTTTTAATTTTAATTTTATCTTGAGTAATTTTTCTTGGCCTTTAACTTAAAATGTTATAATGTAATTGTTTCCTTTTTTTTCTTATTGAATTTTCCTAATCGATTTTCGTGTAAATTTCATGCTCAATTTTTTAATACGAAAATATTAATTTTTTTGTAGCAAAATTTATCATACCAAAAATATGGTTTATTTAGTTTAATATTATCTAGTAATTTTGCAGAGTATTTTTATCGTAAAATTTTTTCTTTAACGTAATCTTGCTATTTTAATTTTTGTTTTTTAAAACTTACAATTTCTACTTAGTTTAGCGTGGTAAGAATTTTGTAGTTGATTAATTAGTTTTATCGGAATTTTGAATCAGAGTATATTGTACTTATTATCGGATTTATTTATCGTAATTTCATTTTTCTATCTTCCCTGACTGGTTTTAACAATTTATTTTCCCATTTTGATGTAAATATACCTGGACCAAGTGAAGAGGAGATGGTGGTTTTGGAAAGCGTCCTCGTTGAGAGTGGATAGAGCTTATACTCCAAGCTAGAAGGAGATTCATTTTGGGATCCCAGCTCAACTGTACGTTCCTCATATACCGAAATTTCGGCAGCTTCCAGTCCCATAGTCCTGCTGCAGCCACTCAGTTACGTAAGAATTTGAAAATTTGTAGTCATTGCAAACGTTTTAGTCAGAAGTAAAAAACCAGTCAAAGTTATTTTCTTTAAACATTTATTTAACTAAAAAAGTTTTGTTACCATTTCACATTTCACACTTATCTTTGAATTTAAATTATCAATTTTTATTATATGTATTCTATCTTATAGTTAAGTTTTATTCATCTTTTGTAAAGAAATTGATTTACAAAAAAAATTTTATTGTTCTAATTTTATCTACTGTGTGTTATTATTCATGCTCACCACTATATTCAAGAATATATTATCTCTCATTTTTTTTTGGTTTGGTGTAACAAGTATTCATTTAAAAATACGCTGGCGCCTAAAGGCCTAATACAACTTAAAAAAATTAACTTAAAAAAAAAACCCATCGACCTGCACTGAGCTAGCAGGACCTAAGTTAACGCACCTCTTGTTTGGGGAAGTGCTATAACCAACAAAGTGTCGTTATAACAGTCCTTTCTTTCAATTATTGGCACATAAAGGATGCATTCTTCATAGTGAAAATTTGTGCATTTTTTTAAGTTACTGAAGCACCCAGAAGACATGTTCATTAGTTACGATTAGTACAGTTATCTCTGATAAATTAGTAACGCATATCACACAGTCTGCAAGCACGTGAATAATTTCTACAATGATTTTCCTAAATATATTGTAGTGGATAGGTGTTAACAATATTGATTAAACATTTTTTTATGGTTTTCAAATTTGATTTTTAGTTCCTTCTTTATGTTAGTATATCATACTTATTATATAGTTTCACGTTGTTTATGTTGTAATGGTATTGTTTGGTATAGTCCTTGAAAAGGTTTATTAGAAATACACAGAATATATTTTGATTCTAAATATCGGTGTTGTTATTAAATTCATTATTATGATTCGATGCCAAAATCACATTTTTATATGGAGATTTTTTTTTTAATAATAATATAATGTTTATCTACGAGATTTCATAGATATATTACAAACATAGAAAAAAATAAATAAATAAATAGTAAATAAACATAAATGATCACAGAAGTAGAGTATTCTACTTGTTTGTGATATAATAGTAGTACCTAGTAGACATATTCAGAACTAAAGTTAGTTCTATCACAATAAATATTATAGTTCCTTTATTCAGAATTCAGAATTGCAGTAAATCATTTATATGCAGAAATCCATAGGCTACGAGGACCAAATAGATCGAGTTTGTAAGCCGAACGGAAATCTTTATGGATGTTGGAATCGTCGATTGAAAGATGTACCTGTCATGTATGTTAATAATGGACTAACTACCTCTACAGATGCAGGAACTAAAAAGGGAGTCTAGTATCACATCTAATAAAGCCAAGTACTTCCTAGTCTAGAAATCGAACAATTTCCAGATAGGTCAGTTTTTCTTCAACAAAGAGCATATACGAAAAAGGCGTTAGATGGATTTAATACGAAAAATGCAAATCCTGCTACAATTTAGCAGATTGTCATCAGCAAACGTGTGCCACAATGCATCCAAAAGGAGAAGAAAATTTGACCGATGCATTCTATCGTGACGCAGTTGGAAATCTTATTACTTATCAGTTGAAACAAGATCCGATATTACTTTTGCTGTTAACAGTGCAATACAATATTTAGAGAAACCTACAAAAATTCACTGGGACGCAGTCAAGCGTATTTTAAAGTATTTCAAAGAAACAACACAATACGAATAATGTTTTAAACGTGAAGAAAATCTGCCAAGGGCGGATCTATGGGGGAGGTAAACCATCAACTTTCGTTTTTAAAATTTCATAATTTTTATTATTTTATTTTATATTTTTGAATATATATCATATTTAGTTGTGTTTATAATTTTTTTTTGAGATTTTCTCCCCCCCATTCGTCAATTTTAACATTTTTGTTATTTTCAGCACGCGGCTCTGTTACCCCCCCCCCCCAAGATCAAGGCCCACATCCGCCCTTGAAATCTGCAATACTTCAAAGCCTGTTTTTTTTTATTGAAGTGTTGGCTGAAAACGATTTTCAGTGGTAAGTGGCGCTTTCTAGTGGCAGCCAGAAAATCTATTTACCTTAAGTTTTGTATGATTTACCGATATATGACATTTGACATTCCAATAAAATTATAACCTCAAGTTTTTGATCTCCACTTTTGTGATTCTCCAACGAACCACCTACTATGTTTGTTTGAAGGATGTATGTCTATGGTGACAAATTATGATTAATTTTGTCATGTAAAAAGAAATTATTTATCATTTTTTATTATGATTTAAATGTGATGACTGTCTAAAGATTGAGTAACATTGTATGGATAGCTATGAAATCTTTGCCGTGTTATTCTGCTAATAATACTGGTAAAATATAAAGAGCCTGCCTTCTGCAGTTGCCTCCTGAGGTGGTACAAAATTTTAGAATAAATCTTTCGGCTGGTGTTTGTTGTAATCGAAATCTTAGCCCTTTGTGTCAGTCTATAGTTATTGCACTTAACGCGGCCAGGCTTCTAATTCGTAATCCAGCACTCGGCGTGGCATTAGTCCGGAGAATAGCTGTTGATCGCAGTCTGGTTTTTTATTTCTTATATGTTTAAGGAAATGTATAAGTAGATGAGTTCGACAAAATATTATGTTAGTAAATATTATACTCTCTTAAAGCATACCTACTAACTATGCCCATGTGTGGGCTTCTGCTACTTCGATTGCAATGAATATCGGCCGCTAGATGGAGCCTACCGATTTTGTTGCATATCGTGGTTTTATAAATCTCGTCATGTACCAAGAGTGATCAATGGTCTCGTTCCAGTTATTCCGGACCTACCTTGCACTGACGAGAGCCAACAGCTCGAAACTGCAGTCTGCAAGTGGTGTGGAATGGCTGGCACGAGAGCTCCTCTGAGTAGGAATAATTCTTTCGGCTGGTGTTTGTTGCAATCAACATCTTAGCGTTTTGTGGCAACACATAGTTATTGCAAGTAACGCAGCCAGACTTGTAATTCATAATTCAGCGCTCGGCGTGGTATTAGTCCGGGAAATAGCTGTTGATTGTAGTCTGATTTTTTGTTCCTTATATATTTAAGGAAATGTATAGAGGAGGTAGAAATTAAAAAAAATACAAGTAAACTAGATAAAAAAGTCTATAACTGAAAATTATTTTCGAATATACAGAGCCAGACAAGACGAAATTACAGGATCAAGTGCCTTTTCCTTAAATGGAATGCTATGCATATTACTACATTTTTTGAAGCCCCTTTCTAGACTCTATTCATTCCTCTATCATTATTGACTATCTTCCAACCACTTGGATGTAATGAATTTTTTTGTTGAAATAATGCCATCTGCGCATATTAAAAAAGTCACAATTATGGGTTTTAAGAAAAACTTATGTGAATGCTTGTCACGCGACATCTAATAAATGTTTTTAAATCATTTCTACTTCCTAAAAATGTACAGGATGGTCAAAAATTATTTTTCATTTGAGCACTTTTTAAATTGAGTTTTCACACCCTGTATATTTTTTGACGATGTGATGTAGAAATGAAAAACGAACATTTTTTGTAAATACTTCCCTATGGCTAATTGCAACCATTTTCGTTTTATTGAGCAATAAGTACTAAATTCGAAAATAAACTAAAGAAATGGAGGTTTCTTCAAATAATTCATTAAAAAATATTATAAGTGCTCCATATGTTGTCCAGTTTGATCGACGCTCTTGATATGAGGTTTCTACTGTTCTTAAAATTGCCGGTGTCATTACCATTTTCTTCACATTTTGTACTGTTGTTGGTGTGTCTTTCCTTCATAAAAAGATATACATGTAAAATCTGGGGATCCAGCAGGCCATTTTGTGGATCCATTTCTTCCAATCCATTGAAGTGGGTAGGTATTAGTTAAGTTGTCTCTAACTGCATTTAAATAATGTGGTAGAGCACCATCTTGCTGAAACCACATCCTATTTCGAATCCTTTCAGGAAAATTCTCCAAAAATTGTCAAAGATAGTTTTCCAGAAAATGAAGATAAATAGCTCCAGTCAATGTATCGTCAAATGAATGAGGTCCTATAACATGTTCTCCAATAATTCCTCCCAAAACGTTTATAGACCATTTGCACTGGTTATCAAGTTGTCTAAAAAAGTGAGGATTTTTCCGAAGCATAACAATGGAAATTGTGTCTATTAACAAATCCATTTTTATGAAAAGTTGCCTCACCAGTGAATAAAAGATTATGAAAGAAGGTTACATCTTGCATTTTATCTCTGGCCCAATTACAAAACTGTCGACGCCTTTGAAAATCATCATCAGATAATTCCTGGTGCGTTTGAATATGATTTGGGATAGGCAGCACAAAATACATGTTGTACGTTATGCCATCTGTGAGACAGTAGAAACAGTAGAAACGTTCTGGAACATTAGAGAAAAGAGACTTCTAGATAACGCCGCGCCATTTCTAGAATAATTCAGGAAGCAATCGCTAGGGGTATATAAGGCCGTATTCTCGGCGGGGAAAGGGGTTTTTTGCATTGACAAGTGTGGTTAAGACTCCAAAGTGAAAACAAAGTGATAAATATTGTTTTTTTTAGTCAGTAAAGTACATTTAAGTTAATAACAGTATTGTGAAGTATCCAGTAAATTATTTAATAAAGTGTGTTTGTAGTTATCTCTTGTTATAATTTTTGGAACCCACGGAATTTGCAAAGGTGGTTCCTAGGGGTCACAATATGCATGAAACTTATTTGAAACTTTATTTTCAAGATTCGAAAAACAGAACGCTCGCCCTGTATATTCGAAAATAATTTTCGGTTATAGGTTTTTTCATCTAGTTTACTTGTATTTTTTTAATTTCTAGCTATCGTAAAACTCGAGATATCGAAGTCCGACGCACTAATGCCCCACCCTGTATGTTGTTTAAGCTTTAGGTCTGGTTTATATTAGTGTAGATTAGTATTTCGATTCTGCTTAACTTTGGTTGTATAGTAATATAATATTTTGGGTAATTTTGTTGTATATTTATTTTGGGTGTATTAAGTGACTAGTTCACTACTAGCTTATGCTGCTTCGTCGTCACTTTATGAAGTGGTATTTTTGATATTGTTAAACCTCAGTTCATTATATTAGGTATAACTGATATCCTAGTAGTATCTAACATAATGTATTGCTCTAGTGGTTTTATCACATTAGCTAAATTTTTATTATTATAATAATATAATTTATATTACTTGAGAAATATAGTTTGAAATAATACAGGGTGTAATCAGTTTCATGTCATTAAAAAAAAACTGGTAATGTGGACCGACTAGACAAACAAAAAACCTTTATGACTTTTTCCCCTAGGGGCACTTTGAAAAAACTGACCTAGGTCAACAATTTAAATATTAGGGTAGGACACATTTGAGAACCACTGCCTTTGTGGGTCAATGGACGTGTACTAGGTATAATTCTACAACTTTTAAATTGTCATAAAAAAGTGCAAAGATTACCGACCGACTCGTCGCCGGCCGGCGGTTCAAAGCAAAGAACGGCGGTACCTTTGATGAGCGCCTCAACCGTACCAATTATAAAAATGTAAATAATTCGTTATCTCTTTTTGCAGAACTGCAGGCAATTCATAGGCGTAGAAGGGGTTTAAACACAGCATTTCTTTACATGTGTGTTTTTTTAATTTAGAACAAAATATTGGAGCTTTTATTGTTGTTTATAATTTATCAGATTTAAATGTGATTTATTAACATTTATAACCTAAATGAGTGTTCTGGGTTAAGCTTAAAAAACGAGTAATTACTTCATGACATTGGGAAATAAAGAGTTAGACGTCTGAGATACGATAACAGAAAATAATTATGTGTCTTTTAAGTTAGGAAAAAATCTGATTTATTTAACGAATTGCCAATCAGATATCGAAAACTAAAATATTCAATAAATCTAGAACTTACCAATAAATTATTTTTGATTTACATAAATTGTTCGAAATGGCCTCCGTCTGCATCAATACACTTTTCGGCACGTGGAACTAAGGACATACGCACTCCGTTCAACACATTTGGTAAATTAGGATCATTTTGTATGGTTTCTATGCACATTAAAATACGTTGCTGCAATTGTTCCAAAGTGTCAATTGGATCACGGTAAACCAGAGATTTAAGATGGCCCCAAAAATAAAAATCCATCGGATTTAAGTCGGGTGACCTAGCAGGCCATGGTACTGGTCCACCACGCCCAATACATTGTTGAGGAAACTCTGTGTTTATTTCGAACAGCCAGACTAAAATGAACTGGCGCACCATCATGCATATATCACATTCTTCTACGCCTTGCCAAAGGTACATCTTCCAACAAATTTGGCAATGTTTGTTGTAAAAAGTTTAAGTATACATCACCTTTTAATCTAGCAGGTAATTCTATAGTTCCAATTATTTCATTACCGCAAATTCATGCCCACAGATTAACGCTGAACCGTCGTTGAAAAAGCGGGTTTTCGTCTGTCCAATAGTGCATATTTTTAAAATTAAACACTCCACTCCTGGTAAAACACGACTCATCGGAGAAACAGAGAAAGTTTAAAAAACCCTCATTTGCCGCGTGTTTTCTCAAAATCCACCTACAAAATTCCATTCGCCCTGCAATGCTGATGACACCACCATTCTTGTCAGTGAAAACAATGTAGATTCACTTGTTAAGAGAGCCAATCTACAACTTCAAGAAGCGCACACTTGGTTTGCACAAAATTAATTAATTTTAAACAATAAAAAATCATCAGTGTTAAGATTTAACTTGTCAAAAAAAGCACTTGATCAAAGTTTGTTAGCAAATTAGAACAAATAATGGCACTCTTAGACAAGAGAATAACATCAAATTTTTAGGCATCCACTTATCTGACAACTGTACTTGGTCCTCCCATATAGAGGCAACATGTAAAAAAATTGCACCAGTATGTTATGTCATACATCAGTTACAAAAAGTTACTGACAGGTCTGTATTGCTGATGTATTATTTTGCTAATTTTCAGTGATATCTTACGGCATTATTGTATGGGGTGTTTCACATGAAAGTACACGAGTTTTCAAAAAAAAGCTATTAGGTACATTGTAGGAGTAAGTAAAGGGACTAGCTGTAGAGAAATTTTCAAAGAACTTGGTGTACTACCTCTACCTTGTGTACTAATTTATCAGTTACTACTTTACGCGAGTCCGAACTAAGCAGTGTCAATACATTAAATAATAATCACTCCTACAACACTACAAATAATTTGACCCTTGAAGTACCCACACATAATTTGACTATGTACGAGAGGAGTCCAAAATATCTGGCAATAATTGTTTATAACAAGCTGCCTAACAGTTACAAAACACTAAACAACAAACAGTAAGTTTAAAACAACTATAAAATGTTTACTGTTAAACAAATCTTACTACTCACTTAAAGAATATCTTGATGACAGACTGTAATTACTTTTCTTGTGTGTTTTATTTTTTTATTATTGTTATTATGTTAATTCTAATTTATTTAACTGTAAGTGTACCAATTTACATAGTGTTTTTTCTTTCTTTTTTGTTATATATTATTTATCACCTGACGTACCATATATTATGTATCAAAAAATAATGGTCAATAAATTTATTATTATTATCATAATCTTGAGGTTCTAGAGCTTGCACACGTTGATAGTGAGGTGTAAGTTCATATCTCTTAAAGTCCTCCACACCACAAAATGGGATACTCCCACACGGTTCGCCATATCACGGGTGCTCAATGTCCTCTTCTACGAGTTCCAAAACTTGAACCTCCGCTTCAATTATCCTGTCTTCGCGTTATGGACCTCTTTCTCCTCCATGTCCATCGAGACGACCTGTTTCCCAAAGACGCTGAGCAATCCTTACAAATGTACGTGCACAAGGATGACGTCGATTAGGGAATCAAACGATAAAGCTGTTCCGCAGCTGCTGTATTTCTATGACATTCTCCATACATCAAGTGCATATCAGCGAGCTCTGGGTAAGTGTAATCTCCCATAGCGTTCAAAATCTGCGCTGTAAAATACCATACTAAACTACCAACTAACGTTGTCAATAAAGAAAATCAAAATAAAAACTTGGTCCAAAATGTAAAAAGTAACACAAAAAGAACGAAAAAGTAGTGTCTGCACGTAATCAAGAACTTAACCACTTGAACGTAAGTCAATAAAATAAATCTTAACTGTAAAATACGTGGGCTAAAATTCAAAAAGAACGAAAACAACGAACGAGTTCGAAGTGTGTACTTAACAAATAGTCCACAGAAACTAAAATATAGTACAAGAAGGAGTACAGTTTTCTTCAGATCTACTAAGCACTCAGAAAACGCCGACGTCTTTCACTTTTACCGCAACGCTAAAGAGCTTGAGAGGTCTACAGAGGATTCAGCCAACCAGCCAACCGTCCTTCTCGCCATAACAACTCTCATAAAAGTGAACTGGTCTGCTGGAATTCCAGGTCCTCAAAGCGTACCGACAATTGAGCAGGCCAGGTCAATCCAGTAGACTAGCTCACTTTTGCATTGCAATCTTCAGAGTGTACCGAGAAGGTCGGTTGGTCTGCTCTCTGCCGCTGGATCGTGTGTGGATAATTTTACCTTACCTACTTTTAAAAAGTGTAATTATCAACTTGTATCCTCGGCCGACGCGCGGTCTCTAACAAAGGAGCGTGATACTTTGAAAAAGCCATTTAGCGTATTTGATGGTTAGAGGCGCCGATATATGCGAAAATAAAAGCCTATCCCAACATTCAAGCAGTTCTCAAACAATTTTACTGAAAATTTCCGAAGTTTTTCTTTATTTTTTTTCTAAAACTATGGGTTTTAGACCCCACGTTATATAAGGTTTTTTTGTTCATTTAGTCGTGCCCCACCACCAGTTCTTTTTAATGACATAAAAATGATTACACCCTGTATGTTATCAAGAAATTTGTCTACTTCACCCGAATCATAATTGTTTCAGTTACGTTCTTGTAAATTAAATCCTGTATTTTACCTTGTAGTGAAAGAATATAAAAATATTTATTTCACTGTCGCAGCTGCTTTTGCTATTACAAATTTTATCGTATATAATATCACTAGTGCTTGAAATTTTATCGGTAAAATTTTTTCGAAAGCGTTGTTGCCTGGTAATATAAAGAGTGCAAATTGACAATTTATTATCTGATTAAATCCCGACCGCTTTAGCGGGAGGGATTTAATCTTTGATAATAAACTGTCAATTTGCACGAGTCATATTAACCTTATGGCAACTTAGCTTGAGAAAAAATTTATAGATAAAATTTAGAAGCACGAGTGGTATTTGTGGAGAATATTTCACGAATAAATAATTCATATTATGTTCAGTAATTAATTGCCTTCAGACGTTTCCTTGTTACTTTTCAGAGATTATTCACCTTTATCTTCAATTTCATCATTTACGTCACATAAAAATGCATTTCCAAAGCGACTCATCTAATAAAAAACAAAGTAGGTTTAAATGATGATAATCAAGAAAAACAATATACGTTAAACCATAGGTACTGTAACTTATAAGACCAGTCATCACAACAAAGCACGCTTCGACCAATCACATTACGGGTATAATCACACAAATTGCATATTACCAATCTATCGTTTTTACGTTCTAAGGCTGCGGCTCAGATGGTATGGTACCGCCATCTAGTAACGCTAGCTTAACTTAACTGGCCTAAACAGTGAATTGAATTATTATATTAAAGTGTTTATTAATATATATTTATGTATTTATACCTTGTTTCTAATTTGAGAAGTTTAATAGTTAAGTTAAAGTTTACTTGTTTAAGTAGACAGACTTTAAGTACAACGAATTATGATGTATATAGTGATAATGCAGAGTTTTGATTTTCCAAATAAGTGTTAGCTGCTTTGTGATGATTGATGAATTACCATAGGTAAGTAAGTAGCTACATTTGTGTATTTATCTTGAAATAACTGATTTGTCTGCTTCGTAGATATTTATATTTAATTTTAGTCATGAAAATTATTTTGTAATTACGTTAGGTATTAAGCCATTGAAAGCTGTGTATAACTTGTCCCGAACCTATATAAGTTCTACACAGCATTGGCTTTTTAGGTTATTAATACTTACAATACTACAATTGACAATTTACGTTAACAATTAGTAATAAGCTAGAGAAGATATTTATAGATAACATTTAAAAGCACGATTTGTCCTATTTGCTTAAAACATTTTACGACACAAAACGTCAAAAAATTTTCGCAATATTTGCCGCTGCAGCGATCTAAAAAATTAGAGCGATAAATTTTGCATGTTGGTACTGTCAAAAGCCGATCTAGCTTGAATTATCACTAATAATGACGTTTGATTGGTGCAATGTTGTGAAAAAACGGGCTCTCATTGGCTACAGCGTTAATGAGTGAAATAATCGTAGATAAATTTTTGCCTTTTTTATAATCCGGTCAACATCTTTTGCTCATTATTAGTATATAACTGAAATGTAAATTAAGATAATTTCAATTGTATTATATCAAAATGATATCTAGCGGCTATTGCTTTTAACAATTTTCTAGTCATGATTAAAGAATATTTTTTGGGCAATAAGTAAATCACAACTTACACACTTTTTTTATTTACTTTTTTCTAGTCATTTTACTTAAGCACTACCCAAACATACTTTGTGAATATTAATTACTATTATTAGTGTATATTGTAAATATTAAATTAAGCACCATAATTGCATGTATTTTTTTAAAATCGATATTAAATCAATATTGTTACATGCCTTTGTGTTTTTCTAGCTTTTGGCTACTGTGTTTGTCAACTTTATGTTTCTTTCGACCTATCTTAGTCTGGCGCAGAATCCAGACCTTTTGTCTCTTTTCAAACAATTTTGTAACAAATTTAACAAGCTTAATAATTAATTCCAGCTACTGACAGTCTTTTATCTTATCGAAAACCCCTTTCTCGCCTCCTAATATAATGGCTAGTCTAGTTATACTGGCTTTTGAAGTGGACGTAAATTGCCTAAAATAACATTTCTGCTAAAATTGTTTCTGATAATTTTCATATAGTATATTTGAACATAGTTGTTTTACCTTCTCTATTTTTATATCGCCACGCTAAGTTCTAATGTTAGTGCTTCATACTGAATATGCAATATGCATCCTCTTATATACTTGTTGTAATAATGGAAATCACAAACATGGTTGATATTTTGACAACGTGTCAATTTATTGAGAAAAATATCAATATATTTGAGTCTTTAGAAAATAGAAGTATTCTTGTCACCAGGGTGTTTTCATATAAACCAATTAACAGCATTGACTGGTGAATATAAACTCTACCACTGGAAAAGGAAGCTCAAGTAACAAGCAACGTTAGACGAATAAATAATTTCAAACGCAATGTTCAAGTATATTTTTTATTAATTGGGTCACTTCTAATACGGCGAATAGTTTTCGGCATAAAACTACTAAACATTTATCCTACCCCCAGAGAAACAAATAAATGTCTAATTTATTTTATCGTTCTTTTTATTTATTTACTTATGAAAAGAAAACAAGATAATATATATTTCCTCGGCCATTATACGAGATTCGCTGCTTTTCCGCTTGATCCATAAAAAGTTCACTAAACTTTCCCTATCTCTCATATATAACAAAACCGTCTCGACGCAATTCCATTAAGATTATGTAAAACCCGACATAATAGTGCAAAGAACAGAGAAAAGAAATAAAATAACTCACCCATTAGCTCTTCCAGAAGAGTCCCCTCCAATGCCAGATCCATTCTAAAAAAAAAAAAACAAAAAAACATAAATAGTTAATTAACAAAGGCTACCCCAAAAGGGGTATAACAAACAGTAAAAAAATAAATCAACATTTATTTAGCTTTGGAACATTAACAAATGGTACATCGAAATAACAATATACAAAATACAAACAGGATTACATGAAAAACGTATTATCTTAGCACAATGTCTTTTAATAAAGCATTTCTCCCTATAAGCGTCATTATATCAATACTGCTAATTACATCGATTGCGGATAAGTTCTAAGTACACTTGCTAGGATCTATTCTATCGTACATAGTTTCCATTGTAGTAGAGTTGCCAGGCTTGCATACGTCGGTTCTTTGTCTTTTGAAGTGCAACCAAACAACCAATTAATAATCCGGTAGATGTAACCGGAATAGAGACGTCCAAACACAAAAACGTTAGCTCTGCGTTTACTCAGTATACAAAGTGCACCATTAATAATAAACCATAGTTCAAGGGTAGATTCTTTGAATCAAAATATGAGGATATAACCAAACATGCTTTAGTAAATTGCCGTGGAAAAAGATACAGGGTGTCAAAATTGTAATTTTTTTTCTTTTTTTTTGGAATATGTCAACTACCTCTTGACCTCCCAATTTGATAGGGAAACATTTTCTAGGCTAAGAACAATAATTTATGTATTACTACACGCTAGCTCGTGGAGGGCGCCTGATGATGAATATTTTTTCTCTTTTCTTTTTACGAAACGTAGTAACACTTTTGACTAGAAAATCTCGTGCAGGAGTCATTTCAGGTAAAAAAGTTACACTTGATAGAACTTGATAATGCCAACCATTTTCGAGAAATCTGTCCCATAGATCTCAAAAATTCTTTGAAAACAAACCCAATTTGAAAAGGAAAAATTGTATTGATTGAAAAGTGTGCTTTGGTGACATCTCAGTTCTATAAAAATGTTAAACTAAAGTAATCGTACGTAAATGACAGAACTAAGACATCACCAAAGCACACTTTTCAATAAATATAATTTTTCCTTTTCAAATTGAGTTTGTTTTCAAAGAATTTTTGAGATCTATGCGGCAGTTCTCGAAAACGGTTGGAATGATTAAGTTCTATCAAGTGTAACTTTTTTACGTAGAAATAACTCCTGCATGCGATTTTCTATTCAAAAGTGCCACTACGTTTCGTAAACAAAAGAGAAAAAATATTCATCAGGTCAAGAGGTAGTTGAAATATTGCAAAAAAAAAAAGGAAAAAAAATAGTTTTGACACTCTGTTTCTTTTTCCACATCAACAATTTACTAAAGCATATTTGGTTATATCCTCATATTTTGGTCCAAAGAATCTACCCCGCAACTATGGTGTATTATTAATGGTCCACCCCGTACATTTTAAGAAGCCATATTATGGGAGCACCCTTATAACTTTTTTTTTTCATTTTTTGTTCTTTAGGTTTGAACCGAATTTTATTCAAGTGTAGAACAAATTATTCCAAACAAAAATTCGCCTCTCACAAAGGCAAAACTACCTGCGATACCAAAATAAGCCGAAAAATAAATAAATTGTATTATTAAATTGCACTAATGAAATTTGTTCAGGGTTATCTTAGAATCTTAAATCCAAAACTTCATCAAAATTAAATAAATAAAGAAAAATATATTAACAAAAAATACAAGTTACTTGACTTGACAGCTCGCGTTTAATTTCAGACAAAAATGTCATAGTACAATTTTTCTAAACAAAAAAAACCATTAAAATGATATTTTCGGACTCAATATTTTTTAAATTTTGATTACATTTTTGGACAGTTCCGAACAACTTTCGTTAATAAAATTTTCCGATAAAAATGCCAAATATGATTTTTTTTATTTTTTTTATTTAATTTGGTACCACAGTGACTTTTTTTTCGCTATAAGTAGATTCTAATGTGTTCTATATTTATGTAAAATTTGATTCAAATACAAAAAAATAAATAACTAATAAGGGTGCACTCATTATAAGTGGGTCACACTGTATGTATCACGGCATATCAAGTATACCGGGTGTCCCATTCAAGTTGATACAACTAAAGTTTCAAAAAATGTTTTCAAATAAATTGTTTGTTTTCGAGGGGGAAATAAATTGGTGTTTTTCAATTAGGTGGGAGGTTCAACGTTAACTCAAGGTCAACTTTGTTTCTTTAAATGGAAATCAATATTTTTTAATTCGGTATTTTATTGAACGAAAAATAACAAGAACCTTTTGTCTGAAATTTTTCAGGACATACTAATCAAAATATCTAGAGATTTTTGGACTTTCATGAACTTTTTACTAGATACTATCAATTTTAGAGAAAAATTTCCATATACATAAATGTCTATTATGGTTTCTTAAAAGGTAGTATTTCAGCATTTTTTATCATTTTTTAGTTTTCAATTTATTTAGTAAACTTATTCCACGTAAATAGGAAAAAACATATTTTGTCTGAAACATTTTTTTAGACCACCGCACAGTGGGAAAAATATGCCCTTTTTTGGACAAAAATCTGCCGACAGTAGAGATTTCAATCAAATTAAATTTAAAAAATGGCAAATACTCTTAAGACATTGTACTTTAGAGTAGTGCTGCGGCAAAGTGGCTTTGGATTAACCTAACATAAAAATCGCAAATATTACTTCCACGTCCCGTAGAAGTATAGAAATGATAAATAAAATTTTTAAAAACTTTTATTTATCAAATAGGCTTAGAATGTCATGAAACGTCGAGATTTTAGGTTTGAGCAAAATAAATGTCTGTCGGTCTGTCTGTCTGTAACTTTTTTGTGCGCACGATTACTCTGGAACCGTTTAAGATATCGTCTTTGGTACACATATGTGTTTTAACGAGATCTGGAACTAGGATGTATTTTCATCTTATTCCGTTGAATGGTTGTGGGGTAAATTGGGATAAATGGGGGTAAATAGGTAAATCAAGCAGGTAAGAGTCCATAAAATTGGTATTTAGTATATAAAAACAAATTTGCCACCCCCAATACTACCCCCACTCCATTATAAAAGAGGGTGAAAAAAATTATTTCATTGTAAATGACCATTCGAAAGCTTATTTTAAAGTGGAAGATTAAATGATGTATTTATTAGAAATAAATTGAAATTTTTTTTGAATCCTATACATAACCTCAAAATTTGCCAAAAAGTCATTTTTTAAGTAACTTAAAATATTTCAAAATCCTGACATGATGGGCCAATTCTGAGGCCAGATTCGGATTGAGCGCGAAAAATTACTTCGGAAATTGGATAATGTTAAGGTTAAAACTGAATGAAGTAAAAAATAAATTGAGGCCTTTGGTTCTTGTACACTACTAAATCACATTTTTTTTTTCGCCCCCTTTTATAATGGGGTGGGGATAGTAATGGAGGTGGCTAATGCCAAAATTTTTTTTGAGGCATTAGCTTTTCTTATATCTTCTAAATACTCTGGAACCGTCTAAGATATCGACTTGAAATTAGGTACACATAAGTATTTTAAGGAGATCTGGAACTAGATTATATTCATATTATTCTGTTGAAGAGTTGGGGGATAAATTGTGATAAATGTGGGTAAATAGGTAAATCAAGCAGGTAAGAATCCATATAATTGGTATTTAGTATATATAAGAGAAGCTAATGTCTCATAAAAAAATTTTGCATTAGCCACCTCCATTACTACACCCACCCCATTATTAAAGGGGGTAAAAAAAATGTGATTTAGTATGTGTACAATTTATTTTTACTTCATTCAGTTTTAACCCCAACATTATCCATTTTCCGAAGTAATATTTCGCGCTAAATCCGAATCTGGCCTCAGAATTGGCCCATCATGTCAGGATTTTGAAATATTTTAGGTTACTTAAAAAATTATTTTTTTGGCAAATTTTGGGGTTCTGTATAGGATTCAAAAAAATTTTCAATTTATTTCTAATAAATACATCATTTAATCTTCCTCTTTAAAATGAGCTTTCGAATAATCATCTACGATTAAATAATTTTTTTCACCCCCTTTTATAATGGGGTGGGGGTAGTATTGGGGGTGGGTAATGTTAAATGTTTTTGAGACATTAGCTTCTCTTGTATATACTAAATACCAATTTTATGGACTCTTACCTGCTTGATTTACCTATTTACCCCAATTTACCCCACAACCATTCAACGGAATAACCTAATCTAACCTAGTTCCAGATCTCGTTAAAATACAAATGTGTACCAAATTTCAAGTCGATATTTTAAACGGTTCCAGAGTAATCGTGCGCACAAAAAAGTTACAGACAGACCGACAGACATTTTTTTTGCTCAAACCTAAAATCTCGGCATTTCATGACATTCTAAGCGTATTTGAACAATACCATTTTTTTTAAATTTTTTGTCGTTTCTATACTTCCACTGGATGTGGAAGTAATATCTGCGATTTTTAGGTTAGGTTAATCCAAAGCCACTTTGCCGCAGCACTACTCTAAAGTACAATGTCTTAAGAGTATTTGCAATTTTTTTTATTTAATTTGATTGAAATCTCTACTGTCGGCAGATTTTTGTACAAAAAAGGGCATATTTTTCCCACTGTGCATCGTTTTAATAATCTTATAAACTATTTTTCATTTTTTCTGATGAAAATATTACTTATAGAAACAATGATTTAGATACTTTAATTAACATGTTGTAAAACTGAAATCAGATAAAAGAGTGCCAGATAAAAGTTTTGTCAAATTTTCTGAAAGTTTTCTGCATTGTTTCCACCTCAGAAATACACTAAAACAGTATTTATCGTTTACAATTCATCATTATAATGCGAAATCAAGCGCAAATAGTACGACGATGACATGCAGTTAAATATAAACGCCAAACATCCATTAATGCATTATTTTAAAAGCCCAATCTAGCTCTATTCCAATTACATCAAATGGATCGATCAGATGATCTAGTATGCATATGACGAGCGACAACCTCTTCGTATTTTGATCATGGCTATAAATGTTTATTTGAATCACCTATGGTAGGAATTCTCTAGTAGGGGATGGGATAATCTGCAGCCAATAATTGCATACCAGCATTCCAATATTAAGACAACTGAAACGGCATCTGAATAACAAGAGTCAGTTTACTTAGATTGTATATGTGCTAATATTTGGATAATAAATTCAATTAATGGCAGAAAGCTAATCCTCAGCCTGCCACTAGTTGTCCTATGCCTTACTAGTTGGTCACTCTCTAGGTAATCAAACGCATACCTTCTTGCGAGTAACAAACAAAATATATACGCAGGTATTATTACCTTTTGCCAAAGCTGGAAATCAAATTAAATGTAAAAGTGCAATATGATCTTTTTATGACATACCTCCCACCATAAAGTATTAAAAATGCGTTTCCTAAAATGTTAATTTCGATCAGAGTTGGTACACGTTTAATTCTCGACAGTAAAGGTGCTAATATTTTTTTATAGCGTCGATAGTTCATTTGGAGTCCAAGGTGAAAACTGGCGCTGTCTGAGGCTCAAAACGTTGCACATTTATTTAACAAAAAATCTGTTTATATGCTTTTATGGATTTCTTCATGTAATCTTTGTAAGACAAGTGTAGATAAACATAGGACGTATAGATGTAGTATGCACTTTTTCCCTGTCCTCATTTAATTTTAAAATGCTATTTTTATAGTGGTTCCAGTATATTAAATGTTGCAAGTGTGACGTCTAGTTTACTACGTTTACATGGTTTAAAAGTTATTACATACAATCTTTAATTGAAGAGCTAAGTGGATAAAGGTGTTATGTGACATTTTTGAAAATTTTGAGATTTCTACACAGACAACTATTTTAACTTATAATCTATCATTTCAATAAGTTTTTGGGATAATAAACCTTTCCTAAATGCGTTTTAATATTTGAAAAAGGTGTTATGTACATGGGGTTTTTATATAATTTAATGGTTAAAGGTGTCATGATCACATACCACCTTTATCCATTACTGTGCGATATTAAACTGTTTTAATCCAAAACACTTTGCTTTTAAAGTTATGTTATATTGACATTAATGTGACATGTTATGTTAAGTGTTTCTTACTATTATAGTGAAAATGGCCAGTCGTAGTAAACTGATATTACAAATGGCAATGAATAAACGATTTCATGAATCATGTAAGATGTTTATAAATTGGCTGATATTTGGAAATAGTGCTTATAGTGTTTTAATCCATATATTCATTTCGTTCAATTTCGAAAGGGTAAGAGATGGTACAAGAGTCGAGATGGTACTTGAGTATCTAATTGCTGTAAACACATTTATACCTTTTGGCAATTCAGCAGAAATCAGTCACATAGTGGCAATTTCTTCCCAGGCAAGTTTTAATAATGTTTTAAAAACAAAACATTATCAATATAAAATGCAATAATAAAATACGAATTTACCAAAGTATTCTAGCAAATTAGTCTGTAAATCAGAAATACTGGAAAGTGACGCTTTGCGGTGTTGATTTTTGTACAAACATTTTTATGCTGACAAGTAGAAGAGGGCTGGACCGTAGAAATTTTTATGACAAGAGCAAAACTGATATCTGGTATGGCTTCTGCCCACCCAATATTTTGAAAGAGCATTAAATTGTTTAAGGCAAATCTGGCGAATTCCGAAATTCTTGCGGAAAAAATAATAAGTATGATAATTACGCCAATTACGTCAAAGGTCATTTGGGTTTATAAGGTTATCGTTTAAGAATTACAGGGTTCGCTATGCTTACATCTATTGGGTTATCTGTGAAAAATCCCTGCCTACCCAATAAAAATGCTGAAATTACGTCCATGATATTCAAAATTGTTTAATTGAGATCATGAAATGATTCACATTTTTTCCCAAATGTGATGCTGTTAATAATACTAAAGAATACGGAGAAAATTACAAACTAGCTTTCGAACAACAAAAGCGTGACGTAGCAAAAGTTATAGAAGATAGAACGATTTGCTTTCTTACTTTAGATCTTCAGCAAACCATGCCGCTGCCAAAATTAAGTACATCGAAAGCATTTTATCTTCATCAAATGTGGTTTTACAACCTTGGCATATATACATTAAGGAATACTGAAAAAAAAAACCGTTATTTTTCACATGGACTGAAGATATAGCCAGCCGTGAAAGCCTAGAAATTGCTAGTTGCTTACACATCTTTTCACAAATTTACAATGAATATTTCCAAGAAAAGATTGATCACATTATAATATGGCCCGACTCCTGTGGTGGACAAAATAAAAACTTCAATATCATTACACTTTACCAGTTGTTGATTTTAAAGAGAGAATTTAAAGTATCGACCATAACTTTTCGGAGGTGGGACATTCATATTTAGATTCAGACAGAGACTTTGGCAGAGTCGAGAAAATTTTAAGGAAACATCAAAACATCTACGTTCTGGACCAGTATCGAGAAATTTTAAGAACTCCCAAAGACGCCATTGTCATAGATATGAAGAATCATTTCAAGAATATTGATGGAATTGCCTCAAAACTCAATTTGTACAACAGGAAGAAAAACTTGAACAATGAAAAGGTTTATTTTCGCGACGGTATAAAATGGCACCTGTGGGTGCTACTATTACATCACTAGATGAAATGACTCCATTTTACAAAGTCGATATTTTAAAGAAAAGGAATATGCATAAGATAAATTCCGACGGTATTGCTCTAACGGTGTTTAATGAAAACAAGGGCAGCCTAAGTGTAGGAAAACTGGCCAATCTTAAAGAACAATTACCATTCATAAATGAAGAATACAGGCCGTATTATCACAACATACTTGGAAATGACCAAACTCTGGCTCAAAACTGTAGAACTGTCCGACTACCTAAAAATTGTACAATGTTTTGATAATAATAAAATATGTTTAATTTCTTAACACTTTTATTCACTAATTCCTTATTCATTTCAGAAAAACTTATGAACGGAAAAAGGTTAATTTTTTAAAATTTTCGAAAATAATGACCACTGACAACTTTAGTTATTTGTCTCTGAAAAGTACATCAAATGTCAATATCATCGCAAAATATATAGTCGTTATAACAAAAAAGTTCTCGCCTAAAAACTTTCGAGTTAAATTACTCAATAACGTGTTTTTGTGACATAACACCTTTATCCACTTAGCTCTTCAATTATATTATTCACAATAATATTAATATTAAAAACACATAAACAAACTAAACTTCAACAACACGTACAACATAATGACAACACGATTCAAGTTAAGCCGAGATATTCGAGGCAAAGGGTGGCAATATACCATGTAAACAAAGTTGTATGCGCACGTGACGCAATGCCAACACTACTGTGTTCAGCATTCGAAATGCATGTTAATTTAATTTTGAGTTGGTATTTTATTGCATCAGAATATTTGCAATGATGACTTGCAATGTTTGATATTTTGGAAATAATTTATCTCCATGGAAATTTACAACAAATTAAATTCTAAGCAACTGCATTGAACACTTAATAGTTTTAACTACAATCGTTGGCAGACTATTTTTAGTTTTGTTAATACATTAAAATAATGCATACACAGTAAAACGTAAATATAAAAGCCTAAATGCATTTATATTAATTATATCAACACATTCAATGTATGTTTGGTTTAAAATATTGTTATACATGCAAACATGAATGAAGAACTTTTTCTTGCATATACAATTATACATATTAGACATTTTGAAATTTGTAAAAACAACTTTTCCATGATATGATACAAATTATTATATGAGAACAAAACTACACAACATATTACCAACTAATATAAAAAATATTTTTAACAAACCTTCGAATATTCGACCCATCTTACTCTGTAAATCCATTTCTGTTTCATGTGTCTTTAACAGCTTATTTAGTGGAGTCAAATTAGGACTAAAAAATTCGCAATATGAACTGTCTGGTTAGGGCAGTTTTTTATACGTGTTCAGGGCATCAACTTAAGTTCACACTTCAGTTCTGCAGTTTCTGCGAGGTCGGCGTATTGTTTATTTGAACAATTTAATGACCGTGCTTTCCATCGCTTTTCTTTGAATACCTCGAAATCTATAAGTCCTATGGAAAACAACAAAAAGAAGGAAAATGTTCGTTAGGAGCTATACAATAAAAGTACATAAACTATAATTCATTCCAATCGTTTTTATTATTTAAAAAAAAATTGAATATTGCAAAATTATGCGTTTCTAAACATATCACTGTTCTTTAAAAAATAATGGATAATATTCAATGAAATTTTGGAGAAATATAGCTCTTATAAAGCACACTCACCACTTAAAACTTCAAATCAAAATGTTCAAATATACAAGTATTGCTAAATTTTGCACCCTTGTGAAATCCTGCCATCAAAACCAAGAAATGTGTACGATGGCTCAAATTGTGGCTTTTTATAAGTACTTTAGGATCTGAGAGGGAGTTTTTTTTTAAAAAAAAACCCTTTTTATTGCAGTTGTTTAAAATCTTCGAAATTGTAGTTATAAACAAATTCAAATAACTCTCTGGCTTTTTTATGAAATAAAAAACGCCAAATAAAAGGAGTAATGAAAGTAGATTAAAAAAGCCAAGAAAAAAAAAATTAATGCTCTACTTGCATTTGAAGCTGAGATACGTTAGTTTTTACGTTTAGGTCACTTTATAAATAAACAAATCGATATTTCTCGATATCGAAATTTGGACTGATAATTGTCCAATGTCTATTATTTTGTCTCTGCTACTTAAAAATAATTCAAAGCTACAATTGTCAAAAGATACTGTATAGAGGCCTGAAAGTGAGACCTTTAACGATTTTGTTAGAGATTCAAAAATCATCAAATCTATCTAAATGTCATATTATCTTTTCGCAAACATAATTGCTGGCCAAGTGGGTAAGGCAATTAGTACTTTTTATTTAGGATGCGGGCGTCTCGGGTTCAAACCTGCTCGGTATTTTATTGTATCAGTCATATTAAAAGTTTTAAAAAGTTGTATACATGAACATAAGGGTAGTTGTAGTAGTTTACCATTTTTGTGACAAAAAATAAAAATGTTATAAAAAAATTTAAAATGTGCAGTATGTTCCCAAAGCCGCTTTATTCGATGTTATTTTAACCATTGTAACTTTGGATTATCTTCAAATAGCAGAAACAAAATAATAAACATTGGAGAATAATCAGCCCAAATTTCAATAAGTAATATCGATTTGTTTATTTATAACTGAGTAAAAATTTTTTTTTTTTCAAAAGTTGGCTTTTTTAATCTACTTTCATTACTCGTTTACCGTTTTTAATTTCATAAAAAAACCAGAGAGGTACTTGAATATGTTTATAACTAAAATTTCGAAAACCGTAAACAACTGCAATAAAACGGGTTTAAATTTTGAAATAAAATGTTTTTCTCCGTGATCTTGAAGTATTTATAGAATGCTACAATTTGACCCATCGTACGCATTTCTTAGTCTTGATGACAGGATTCACAAGGGTGCAAAATTTTAACAACAATTGTATATTTGAGCCGTTTTAGTAATCATTTTGATTTGAAGTTTTAAGTGGTGATTGTACTTTACAAAAGCCATATTTTTCCAAAACTTTATTGAATGTTTTTTTTATTATTTTTGAATGAAGAGTGATTTGTTTAAAAACGCATAGTTTTGCAATGTTCAATTTTTTTAAAATAATATTAACAATTAATGAATTACAGTTTATGTACCTTTATTGTACAGCTTTCCTTCTTTTTATTGTTTTCGATAGGACTTATAGATTTCGAGATATTCAAAGAAAACCGATGGAAAATTAAATTGTTTAAATAAACAATACGCCGACCTCGTAGAAACTGCAAAACTGAGATATGAATTTAAGTTGACCCCCTGAACACGTTAAACAGAAAAACTGCCCTGACCAGACAATTCACATTAAAATCCTAATTTGACTCCACTAATTTGCTCGCTAAAGTTTTGATTTAAATTTAGATAGTAAACATTTATTTGACCTGTCATTTATATAATATGTCGGACCGATAAATGCATTGTCAGTTAAATAAATAAACAAAATTATTTAAAATTCGAAATATTTCTGAATTCCTAAACTGTCACCTGTTTGCTTACATCTTGAGGGACGTGGTTGAGTGTGTTATTAGAAATTATTTACACTACCTCGTCGAAAAAGTAAAATTTTAGGATCTAATCATTAACAGTATAAAAAAATATCTCAGAGCTTTGCTGTTTTGTTGACATTTTAAATAATTTTAAATTTAATATTTTGGTAAACTGTAAATAAACACGCGCACATTTGACATGTATAAATTGTGGCGTCACTATTTCTTTTTTTGCGGCAAATATTTAATTTGAATTTGGATCTTGTTTTAAAATGATAGCATTTTTATCACAAAACGATATATACCTTTTCATTTTTCGACTTAAAAAATATAAAATCACCTTATTCTATTTCTATTATCTTTATTTTTTCGAAATAACATAGAAAAATATTTTTTGTTAAATAATTATGCGGGGATTAAGTCACACGTATTGCATATATTCTCACTTATATTCCAAGTGCACTATGGACAATACGAACATAATGCATACAACCATTATTGTAAAGAGTTAGGCGAGTTTCAATTTCGTCTTTGGTCGAAAGTCTATAATTTTCGAAGATATTTGTAGGGGCGTATTTTTTTCAGATCGTACGGCACTTTTACATTTCATCTATAACTATTAAAGGAACTTATATACAACATTCTAGGATATTTTTAGAGGTTAATCGATTCTGATTCTGTAGGTAATTTCATATTAAATTAGACAGTATGGTTAACGTTTTATCTGGTTATACTCCAAAACACGAAACGTATTTTTAAGCCGGACGTCGTCTGTTAGAAGTGAATACTTTATCAAAAGTATACGTTATTTAAAATATGCGACTGAGAATTCGAGTAGAAAATAGCTGCTCTCGAAATGAAATGCCGCTGTCACATAAGTCGAGGTGATGTGTGAAATATGTCGGCCAATATGCTAAGCGCTTGTCTTTGTATTCACATACAAGCACCTCTTTTTCATCTTGAACTTATACGGTGGAAAATTTAATATTTTATTGCCTTCCGCTGGGCGAGTTTTATAAACGTGCTTTTGTGTGATGACTGATTCCCTGTACCCAGTCATTTTGAATTGTCTCAATCAACTTCGTAGAAATTAAATAAAACAAACATTTTATAGCACGAGACAAGAATTTATCAGGTACAATTTATGGAAGTTTACAATATTAAAGAACAATGTTAAAAAGGGTCTTTTTTGACCCATCCGTGGTAAAGTGTGGATGCCATCCTTTTTTACTAATTCTGTAGTGCTGAAAACGAATCTTTCATCCGTTTTGGCGAAAAAGAAGCAAAAATTCTAATTTCTTCCCCCTCCTCCTCGTTTCCCCCACATTTCACCACCCATAAGAACGGTGTAAGTTATTTATTTATTTAAAAAAAACACAAAACTCCTCGTTAAATGGCTATTATTAGGTTATAATGTGATTACTTCTGAATACTCTTACACCCACCCCCACTAATTAAGGTGGTGGATTTTATCTTTTTAGAGGTTTTAATTGCAAAAAAAATTTTATCATAATAAGGTGATTTAGTCAATTCAGACGAATATTTCTCACCCGGGGTTGGGGTGTACGGTGTGCATATAACTGTTCAGAAAATATTACTTGTTTTTTATATTAAAAAATTCTTTAATTATTTAAATAACTAAATAATATTTTACTATAAAAATCAAGAAACAGGGGATATTGACACCCTACACCCCCTCCCTAGAGGGGTAAGAAATATTCAGGAGTGATCTGAATTGGCTAAGTCACCTTAATATGATAAAAAAACATCCAACTGCGTATTAGGATTTTTTTTTGTAATTAAAACCGATCAATATCCCTGAGAAGGTGAGGTGAGGAGGCATATGAGTGTACTCAGTAGTAATCAGATTATTACATTCTGATAGCAACCACGTACTGAGGTGTTCTGGTTTTTAAAAAAATATGTAAATACATATCTATATAGCAGTTATAGTAGCTTACAAATTTCAGGGTGGCAAGGGAATGGTGAGGAGGGTTGAAGGGGTGAATTTGTTTTTTTTTACTTCTTTTTCTAGTTAGTTATCGAAACTTAGTATTTAGACTAATATCAATTCCAATGTCACTCCCAAATAAGGGTTGTTTTTTAATGTTCCTGAGATTTTTCGCAAAAACGGATGACGGATTCGTTTTCAGCACCCCAAAATTAGTAAGAAAAGATGGCTTCCACACTTTACTACGGATGGATCAAAAAGCCCCTTTTTAACATTGTTCTTTCCTAGTTTTAAGTATTTAGGATTTAATATTTTATAAATTATTTAAAAAAATTATTGTATACATTTGTGCTCCAAAATAAACAAACATGAATTGATCTTCGGCTAATTATTTCGCTGACTTTCATAAAAATGAAAATATACCTTGTGCACAATTTAACTTGAGAAAACGATGCACCTTAGAAACAAATATTTCAAATCAAAGTTGCTCGCTGCCAAGGGCGAAATAAAATGGTGATATTAGTTTTTGAATTCGGCGAGGTTGAAAAAACGTTCGTTTTTAATTTAAATCGCACAATATAGTTTTTCTCGATTTCTTGCAAATATGTACTGTCGTATTTATCGCATTGCAAAAATAAAAAATTAAAAATGTTCGCAATAAAATTTAGAAACGATCTAGATATTCAACACTTCTATTAATTATGTACTCAAATCTTAAAATAATGAAGTTTAAAACTTTACGGCCTTATAAAATTGTACTATAAAGTCGCAGATTCATTTTTTAAAACTGCGTTTAAAGATAGTTTTGACTCATCTTAACGAAATGTTTTGTCTTTATTTTAATAATTTTCTTTGCATTTCTTTTCTAATTTTTTACTTTATGAACTTGGTGTTTTGGCCAAATTCTTTGCATTTATACTTTGTTTTATTAATTCATATGCTTGTATTTTGAGATTTTTTTACACAACTAAGCATCATGTAAAGAGCAACAATTCAAAAAAATAAATGTCCTCTTATGTTAGTTGGATGTCGAGATATCCTTTTTGCGTTTAAAAAAAATGGTCAAAATAACAACAAATTTTTTTCGTTAAGACAAATGAAAAGTAACTTTAAACACTTAGACTTTGAAAAAAGTATGTTTCTTTACAACTTTATGGCATAATTTTATGATACCAGAAAGTTTTAAACTATTTATATTTTTTGTCGTCTAAACACAAATATTTTGAGTTAAAATTCTCTGTGATTATCAACATTCATAAAGAGTATATTTCTGTATAATTTTTTCTAAATCCATACGTTATTATTGAAGCAATTAAACTGTTTAAATAATGTATGTTTTATTAATTTTTATTTTTGACGTTTAATAGAGGTCTTGTATATCTACATCTGTTCGAAATTTTATTTTTCACAATCTTCAATTATTGTTTTTGCAATACGACCAATACAACTGCAGATATTTGTAAATAACCGAAAAACGACGTTTTGCGATTTTAATTATTAACTACCTCACCTAGAGCCCAAAACTTACAGCCTTCTTTATACATGTACTTCAGATTTTCCTCGCCAAATGCTTTCTTAAAAAATTTATTTTTACTCCACTAACAAAATAATCAAAGATCAAGTTTTGTTTGTTTCCTCAGAATTTTTGGCACAAAAATTTGATTAATAAAATGTTTTTAATATTTAAGGTTAATATAAAAACAGGAAAATATTCAATATTTGCTGTTTTTAAAATGAAACAAAGTGGAATCTTAGTGATGAATAAAAAAAAATGATTCGGAAACATACGTCTTTATAATCGCGCCTAAAAACATCTCACATAGAGTAGGTAGTATGTTCTGATGCAGAGAATATCTGAATTTAATTTAAAAATGACAGTGATGTAGAACAACTTTATTCTCTTGGGGAACGTAAGTCAGAATCAGAGAGAATACAAAATAACTTTTGTAGGTGTGCCTTTAATATAGCACAAGCAGTAAAACCAGATAATCAAATTCATCTAGAGTGTTTGCAAATTGTACGTATATTTTAAATGACCATATGTAGTTTTAGATTTAGATATATACGAACGAGAAAATGTCATGGATATGTGTAATTTAGCTACTACAAGCGATAGCAAAAAGAAAATTAGGATAAATACACTGAATACCTATGTATAATGTCTATGCTATGCCAAAAACAAGGAAAATAATTAACATTTTCAAGTGAGAAATGTTTGTTAGATAGACGTCCCACGATAATCAGTTTCTCGATACTTAGACAATGGGCATTTATGCTTTGCTACCAAATATACGCCTACTCCAGAAATAGCCAAGTTGTGCATACTTTCCTTTTTGAGTAACTGGACAATAAGTAATAACATATTAATACTGGACTGGCCATTTACTTTTCTGGAGTCATTTATTTTAAATAATCTTTGAATTCTAGTTGAAAAATAATCATGTCAAAAATCAAGAATGGGAAAGGAACAAATCTTCATTTTCTGACATTCGGGTAGTCCTTTAAGTTCTAAATTTATTTAGTTTCGGATCTAATATCGCTTTCAATAAGATCAACACCAGGACTCTTCTGTTGGATAAGAGAATATTACACGACAGACAAAACAAAAAATGGAAAGATAAATATAAATTTTTCCGCTGGGGCTCAAATAAGTTACCTATTCATAAAGTAAAGCTATTATCAAATTTCAGCCAACCAGAAGTAAGACAACTGACAAGACTTTTCATGAGAATAAGACATCCCACTTATTAGAAAACTAGGTTAACTTGAGGAAGAGACATGCCGACTATATATGGAGGTAATTGAAGTTGTGGGACATATTTGTTTTGCAAAACCTATATTAACAAAAGCTATAATATATATTAAATTTTCTATTTTAAAGTAAAAATATCAAAATTTTCTTGACTTATTTATTGAAATCAATATTTTTTATTTGAAAATTTAATTTGAATATCGTTTTGAGCTACCTGGTCTATATGTCTTAAAGTTTTACATTGAAACCATAAGAAATAAACTAACGAGAGTTCATTATTGCCTCTGTCATTAACGGAAAAAAAATGGTAACATGGACGGCAAACGTATACTTTCGATAATATATTCACTCCTAAATTACATTTAAATAAGGTTATACTAAAGCGAGATTGTCATTATGAAAAGCAGTCTACCATTCAGTCTATTTATACGGTTACAGGTATATTAAGTTATCAAAATACAATTTATTTTGCTTATTGTTATTCATTTAAAAGTTATGTTAAAATATCGTATACACTACTATCTCAAAATCAAAAATAAGTTTTAATTATTGGGTTATTGGTATAGACAAGCACGGCAGTTGCTTTAATAAATTATGTTGAGTGCCTTTGTTTCATGAAGGCTTGCTCTGGAGGTGCCGTCCCATTTATCGTTGATAGTCTACTATATGAACTGAAAAAAAAATGGTTATGTCCGGAATTGAAAATTGAGTATAATAATCCGAAGTTTTAGAATCGACCGACTTCGCGAGTATAAAACAAAATCAGAAGACAAAAAAAGTACTTCTCGATGCTTTCTTTCGAACGCTGACAAAATCGTAACAGATGGGTCAATATTATAGGACTAAATTTTTAGGAGATAAAATTCTCAAAAAAAATCCATCCCAATATATATTTCTTTTATAATTTAGCCATGAGCTGCTATAAAATTTGTTAAAAAATTGATAGACCTTCACACCGCTGACAAATTTTCAGTAATACGTAAGAAGCAAATTCGAATTCTTGGAGCTTCTCTGAAGAAAACACATTTTTAAATGTCACTGCGATTTCCGTAGACTCAAAATTAAGTTATTTCGGAAATTATATCTGACAATAGTATGCAAAATGCAACACATATATGAACAAAACAGTACTTAACGAAAATTCTGAGATATTTACAACTACGAAAAATTATGGAAAATATCGGTTTAAGTAAAATTCTCATATGAGTTTTGATTTCAGAAAAACATGAGCAGTCATTTGCAAATATTAAAATTCTTAAAAATTCATCTACAAAACTGTATTTTTTAAAAATTACAATAAGAAAAATCTGAGAATATAAGCATACAGGGTGGACCATTAATAACACAGCCCCACAAAAAAAAGTTTTTGATCTGGATGACTGACCATAGTATTCCTATGTATTTTTCGACGCTGAATCCAAATCCGAGGTCAAAAAATTCGTATACCCCCAAACTTTTGCGCTACAGCCAATAACAACCCCATTCTTCAGGATTCAATGAATGGATGTAAATGAATGGTGAAAAACATGGGAAGAGAAAATGTTTTATATTCACCAGTCACTTACTTGAATATTGACTGGAAAACTACCCTTATAATATGCTGAAAACTCCCCCTGTACAAGCATAGAGTATATAAATGCCAATAAATCGCAAGAAATGTTAAAGTTTTTATAGTTTGGAATACAGTACATGAATTTTACGGGTGTCTCAAAACCACCCATATAACAGGGTGGAAACCACCCTTATATAAAAATAGACTGCGTGAATACCAATAGATTGTGGGAAATGGAGGAGTTTTCGATGTTTTAATTCCAGAATTTCTATTCTTGAGTGACCCTGTTCTACCTTATTCTTAGTCGGTACAAAATCTACCCCTATAATAGGGTGGAAACCATCCTTATTACAGAATAAAGCACAAATGCCAATAAATCAGGGGAAATAACTTTTTTATTAAGTACAGAACATGAATCTGGAGTGATTCCCAGGGCACCTCGCTTACTCGTGACCCAAAATCGCTTCTATAAAGGGTGGTAGCCACACTTATGTAAGAATAAATTGCATGAATACCAACAAATCGTGGGAAATGTTGGAGTTTTCATTGTTTCAGTTCCAGAATAGATTCTTGAGTGACGTTGATCTATTCTCGCTTGGTACACAAAATCATCCCTAAAAAACCACCCCTACATAATAAAATGTACATATGCCAGTTTTTCAATTTTTCTTCTCAGAATACCTTTTCTTCTCATTTTCAAATGATCTCCTCACTGGCTCTCTTTTATGTTCTTCGTGCGTGTCTCTTTTCATAGACCGACAGTAGTCGGCCATCATGTGGATATCCCACCTTCCTTGATACCGCTTCTCCATCTCCGAAATATTCCAGTGAAAGCGTTCGCTTTGCTCTTCATTGTATTGACCCAAATTTTCTGGATGGCGGACAACTGTTGGTCCATAATAAGAGACACACACGAAGAACACAATAGGGAGCCAATGAGAAGACCATTTGAAAATAAGAAAAAAAGGTATTCTAGGAAAAAAAGATTTAAAAAAATGTTCATATTCTCCAGTCAAGTTGCATTAACCTTTTCGTGCAATAAATGCAGCTTGACTGAAGAATATGAACATTTTTTAGAATACCTTTTTTCTTATTTTCAAATGATCTTCTCATTAGCGCTCTATTGTGTTCTTTGTGTGTGTCTATTTTTATGGACCAACAGTTGTCCGCCATCCAGAAAATTTGGGTAAATACAATGAAGAGCAAGGCGAACGCTTTCACCAGGATATTTCGGAGATGGAGAAGCGGTATCAAGGAAGGTGGGATATCCACATGATGGCCGACTACTGTTGGTCTATGAAAAGAGACACGCACGAAGAACATAAAAGAGAGCCAGTGAGGAGATAATTTGAAAATGAGAAGAAAATGTATTCTGAGAAGAGAAATTGAAAAACTGGCATATGTACATTTTATTATGTAGGGGTGGTTTTTTAGGGATAATTTTGGGTACCAAGTGAGAATAGGGTAGAATCTATTCTGGAACTGAAACAATGAAAACTCCAACATTTCCCACGATTTATTGGTATTTATGCAATTTATTCTTATATTAGGGTGGCTATCACCCTTTATAGAAGAGATTTTGGGTCACGAGTAAGCGAGCTGGGAGTCACTCCAGACTCATGTTCTGTACTTAAACTATAAAAAAGTTATTTCCCGTGATTTATTGGCATTTGTGCTTTATTCTGTAATGAGGATGGTTTCCACCCTATTAGAGGGGTAGATTTTGTACCGACTAAGAATAAGGTAGAACAGGGTCACTCAGGATTCTATTCTGGAATTAAAACATCGAAAACTCCTCCATTTCTCACAATCTATTGGTATTCACGCGGTCTATTTTTATATAAGGGTGGTTTCCACCCTGTCATATGAGTGGTTTTGAGACACGCGTAAGATTCATGTACTGTATTCCAAACTATAAAAACTTTAACACTTCTCGCGATTTATTGGCATTTATATACTCTATGCTTGTACAGGGGAGTCTTCAGCATATTATAAGGGTAGTTTTCCAGTCAATATTCAAGTAAGTGACTGGTGAATATAAAAAAATTTCCCTTCCCATGTTTTTCACCATTCATTTACATCCATTCATTGAATCCTGATGTATGGGACGGTTTTACCCTATTTTCGGGGTTGTTTTTTGTGTAGCGCAAAAGTTTGGGGGTATACGAATTTTTTTGACTTCGGATTCGGATTCAGCGTCGAAAAATACATAGGAATACTATGGTCAGTCATCCAGATCAAAAACTTTTTTTTTGTGGGGCTGTGTAATAGGCCACAGTTCAAGGGTAGATTCTTTCAATCAAAATATGATGATATAACCAAACGTGCTTTAGTAAATTGTTGCTGTGGAAAAAGATCCAGGGTGTCAAAATTGTAATTTTTTTCTTTTCTTTTTTTTTTTGCAATATCTACTACTTCGTGACCGATCTTCTCCCAATTTGATAAGGAAACAATTTTTAAGCTAAGAAACAATAATTTATGTATTACATCACGTTATCCCGTGAAGGGCACCTCATGAGCTAAACCTGATGATAAATATTTTTTCTCTTTTTTTTTTAAAAAACGTTGTGGCACTTTTGACTAGAAACTCTCATGCAGGAGTCATTTCTGCGTAAAAAAGGTACACTTGATAGAACTTGATAATTCCAACCGTTTTCGAGAAAACTGCTGCAAATATTTCAAGAATTCTTTGAAAACAAACTGAATTTGAAAAGGACAAATTGTATTTATTGAAGTGTGCTTTGGTGACGTCTTAGTTCTGTTAAAATGTCAAACTAATGAAATTGTAAGTAAACAACAGAACTAAGACGTCACCAAAGCACACTTTTTATTAAATAAAATTTGTCCTTTTCAAATTAAGTGTTTTCAAAGAATTCTTGAGATCTATGCGAGAGTTTTCTCGAAAACGGTTGGAATTATCAAGTTCTATCAAATGTACCTTTTTTACGTAGAAATGATTCCTGCATGAGATTTTCTAGTCAAAAGTGCCACTACGTTTCGTAAAACAAGAGAACAAATATTCATCATCAGGTATAGCTCATGAAGCGCCTCCATGGGCTGGCGTGATATAATACATAAATTATTGTTTCTTAGCTTAAAAAATGTTTCCTTACCAAATTGGGATTTTTTTTCTTTTTTTTTCGATATCTCAACTTGAGCGGTCAAGAGGTAGTTGAGATATTGAAAAAAAAAAAGAAAAAAAATTGCAATTTTGACACCTTGTATCTTTTTCACAGCAACAATTTACTAAAGCTTATTTGGTTATATCCTCATATTTTGGTCCAAAGAATCTACCCTTGAACTATAGCCTATTATTAATGGTCCACCCTTATATGTGTTGCTTTCAATTCTCCAAACGAGTAAACATTTCTCAGGCGGAGAATTGATAAAGATGTTTTTTTTATTTATTTTTTTATGCCGGTCGAATCTGATATATACTTTGAATTATTATAATCAATATTTAGTTTAGAACATTGCCAATTTTTCTATCTTTTAGGTACTTATCATAGAAAAATCCTCTCCCTTTTTTTGATTATAAGGAATCATTTTGGAAATACTTATGGTAAGTGCTTAGTAGTAAATTTTTTCGATCATTAAGCAGCAAGATAAACATTTTGCAGGCTCTGTCACACACAAAGAGAGACCAAATATAGTGGTGGCACAATCTGTAAAAAATAGGCCTAACCTAGACATTTTAGGTACCCAGCTGAATTTTTTCAGAATATATGTAATTTTTGATACGCATAATAACATACTAAAAGTTCCGAAGAATCCGAGTTGAGCGTTAGCCACCATATTGAAAAAATGGTTTGCGCGCGCCGCTAAAGAAAACATTTTTTTCTTGCCTTATCTATTAATCGATTCTAATATTTTAAAAAACAAATTAAAGCCAAAGAATGTGTCTTTGATTTAAGAAACTATAATAAATTGTTCATTAGTACTGTAACAATTATAGTTAATAGTAAAAATTACTTTTTGAGGATTTGTATTTTTTCATTTAAAAAAATACTCGCTCATCCTATGAAAGTATTTTTTAAATAAATGTTTTAGGCCGTTAAAGGACAAACAGTACTTTTTTGAAATTTTTTTCTAGCTTAAAAAATAGCTGAGATATGAAAGTTGTAATATTTAGGGGCACACGCAAAGAGAGTGACGGCTGTAAATATGTTTACAGAAATGTTCATATACCTATCGACTGCCACACGCTGTTATGCTTAGATATATTTCTACACATACATTTGCGCTGCATTGTTATTAATATAAATAAGTTGCTAAGTTGGATTATATCAAATCGAGTTTAGAATATATAAATTTTTTAAATATATTTAGTATTCTCATAGGTTTTTTTCAGGATATTGTTTTTATTTTTATATCGAATTCATGTTTTCTTTTTGATTTCGTTATTCTTTTACGAATTGTTTGATTTTTTCTATTAGTATTTTGTTTCTTACAATGATTGTGTTACTTTTATTATTGTTTAGGTTTAGGTTCATTATTGTTTAAGGTTAATCAAGCCATTTTATTTCCACATTTTACCCATCATTATGGAAGCTATTTGTATTTTTTGTCAAATTAGATTATCCGCGGAAGAAATGGTAGTCATGAAAAGAGGATTAGACACGATAATTTCAAAAAGTATACAACTTAATGACGATATTCATAAAAAAATTATTTCTGAAGAACTAACAGTTCAAAAAAAAATGTAGAAAAAAATACACTCGTAATAAAATTTAGAAAAGTTGACAATAATGTTAAAAGGAAAAGTCTGACTATTGCAGAGGTAATTATTTCTGCACCTAGATCAAATTCTTATCTTTCACCACTTCAAATATCTTTAGCAATTTACGTACATAGATATTTTGGTTCTAGAAATTTGGTACAAAAGCTTTCCAATTTGGGATTTTGTGCTAGTTATAGAGAAGTTCAAAGATATGAAGAATCTATACTAAATTATCCTCAACCCGATATAATGAATGGTACCTTTAGACAATTTGTGTTTGATAACGCTGATTACAATATTAGATCGTTAGACGGACGTGGCTTATTTCATGGAATGGGGGGAATCATTTGTATAACTCCTAAAAGTAATGTACTGCGTGAAAAAAAAAATTCCACGAATTAAAAACGCTGCTGATATAGGTCACTATGGCAATATTCCTATAAAATATTACAAAAAACCTGCTGTAAATTTTAAACTACAGGACTTCGCTATGGAAGACTTTCATCAATAAGCGGTAAATCCTTTTATCAAAATATATTGTGGGCGACTGGACCATTATTGAAAGAGTTTAAAATAATGAATTGGAGTGGTTATATATCAACAGCATTAAAAAAGAAGAAACCAACTGAAGTCAGTTTTATAATGTCTTTGCCATTTACTAATCTTAATCCCAGCGATATGTCAACCATTTATAGGCTTTAAGTTTTGCAAACAATGAATGCATAAACAAAATTATAATACGTGTTTTGTAACATTTGATCAGCCGTTGTATCAAAAACCTTTAGAAATTGTAAATTCATGTGAGGAACTATCTTCTGTTGTACTTCGATTAGGTGGTTTTCATTTGGTAATGTCTTTTTTGGGTTCTGTAGGTTTTATTCAACAGCATGTTTATAGGGTATATTTTCAGGTGCAAACATGGCTTAATTAGGAAATGAGTTCATCTGAGTAGGGCTGGGAATTGAAAAACAATATAACCAAACCCGTACCAACGTCTTTGTCAATTGTACCCGACAATATATTAAAACTTCTATATTGCAACTGTTAAAATGACTGCAATAAAAATTGTCCTTGCAATTACATAAAGTGTTCTGATCTGTGCAGTAATTTCAGTGGCATAAGTTGTGTCAATTCAAACACTCTAATTATAACCGATAGCGATATTGAAGATGAAAATTAAGTATAAATTTTTTCCTTTTACCTCATTATTATTATTATTATTATTTGTTATCATTATTGTTATTATTATAAACCATCTAATTCTGAAAACTGAGCTTGGTAATTATTTTTGTTGGGGGTTAATTGTGCTGTGACTAAAATTGCACATTTTAACTTTTCAATTTTGATTTTAATGCTGCTAACATACACGGTTTTATAATAATTAAAATGTTCTATCTCCGTTATTTTTAAAGCTATAAAAGAGATTATAAAAATGTTATGTTTGTTTATTGATGGCCTACAACTTTTACTTAAAACATATTTTCATAAACCCTACAATTTTCTTTTTAATCATATAAATAGAATTTTCCAAAATTTAAATTTTCAGTTTAAGTCAGTTTTTTACCACCCAGACAAAGTTTAGTAAAATGTGTAAAATATATGTTAAAGCCACATTCCTTGGCTATAAATATCTGTTTAGAATATTAAAATCGGCTAATAAATAAGGCAAGGAAAAAATGTTTTCTTCGTTTACGCTCGCGTGCCATTTTTTCAACATGGCGGCTAACGCTCAATTAGGATTCTTCGGGACTTTCTGTATGTTATTGTACGTATCGTAGGCTACATATTCTGAAAAATTCAGCTGGGTACCTAAAATGTCTAGGTCCATACAGATTGTGCCGTGTCTAAATATATTTGCCTCAAAAATTACGAAAATATCACATTTTGTACCTGTCTTATTCCACTGTAATAATTAGTACTTTCCAGTTGTATATCTTCATGTAAGATTAAAGAAAGCAAATCATAATGCATTATTTACACTTTGAAAACCCACTATGGTCTGGTTAAGAGTTCACTTTTGGGTGTGCTCAATTTACCAATGCCCAAGGAGGCAGCACCTCCAGATGCAAACACCTACCAAACAGCACGGCATTATCAAAAAAAAACTTATTTTATTATATAACTATTATCTTGCGTGATAGTAAATGTTGTATACATATTTTCGAGATTTGATTTAAAGTATCATCATAATGTCAATCTCTGTAAACGCAGGTTTTTCAATCTTACTCTAAAGCGCCTCTCTTTTCCACTGATTTGTTTGTAAGTATGATACCAGCTTAGATGATGCATTGTCGAGTTAGGTCCCAAATTAAGTACAGTTTTAAATATACAGTTATAATAACAGTATAACAATAGTATTTTTATATTATAAGTGTGAAAGGTAAAACAGTTAAATTTTTTGCATTAAATCAAAGTTCTGAAATGTTGTAGTAAGGCAGTGTTGCTCTTTTTAACCAGTACTCTCATACACTGGATAGTAGTGGATAGTTCGACAGCCAGCTGGCTTTTTATTTATGTCATCGTGACAACGCTTCAGAGTGGCTTGCTTATTTTATTCATTCTCAGGTAGCTGACAAAAATCTACGCAATTACGTAGGGGAGATGTAGGAGAGTTGGTATCATGGGAGAATTGCGACAGTGACTTTTTATACCGATTGGTTGGTACTTTGATATTGTGTGTGTCATACAGGTTATGTATATTTGTGAGAGAAGCAAATAAACCGCCGTATTTCGTCCGTGTGTTGTGTACTTCAAATCTCAGGTAATTTTATTTGTTGTATGTAGCTTAAACTCACCGCTGTTGGAGATGCTCTCTTTCTAACACGTACTACTTCAAATAAGGTAGAAAGGGAGCATCTCTAATAGTGGTGAGTTTAAGGTGACGTCGATCGTACTGAAAAGTAACTTTTTTTTGGTTAAAATTATCCAATTCATTGCTTTGTAGGTGCAAGTGTTGCTGGAGAGTTATTTTACATGTAACGACTGACTTTAAATATTGGGGTCATTTCATGATTCACTTTCACCTAAAAATAAATCTGGTCACTTTTAATGACACCAAGCGATGAGGTAGAGTTGGGACGTTATTTTAAGGAAGAGTTGACCCATCCTATGTCTTCCCCATTCCATATATGAATTAATTTTCTTATATTATTTGGATCGTTTTTAGGCATGCTGTTACGCTGCAAGAAAAAAAGAACAATCTTATCGTTCCAATCCATACAATTTAAGAAGCCGTTGCAGAATGCAAAAATAATGTCGGCTTGAGAAAGGTACCATACGCACTCAAAATATGGTCAAATTTTCACGTAAATATTTAGCGATTTGCATTAGCAAAAATTTTTATCGTTTGTTGCAATATATTTTTGTTTTTTTTCTGAGAATTTGCCAGATGTTTGAATTAATTTTATTCTTTCTCGTTGTTTGTTATTTTTTGCAATAATAAAATAATTTTCCATATCTTTGTGAAGATTTAATTACTTGTCCCAAATCTCCCCATCGCTAGTATATTTGGAACAAATACATAACACTAGAAAATATTTTTCCATGTTGCTATTTACCTAGTAAATTTAACTAAAATTTGTAAGAAGTGGTCCAATATATGAAGGTATATTACTGTGTTTTTAATTTTTTAAAATTTTCAGAAATAAAACTTTAAAAAATTAATTTGTGAAAATTGTCCCAACTCTCCCACATCTCCCGTACTGTGGCTGCTGAGTTAGGAAGCAACATGTTAGCAAAGATGCCAAAAATATAAGTAAAGCTATGTCATTAGTTCCAAGCTAAATTTTTGATTGTTTTGTAGATATTTTTGCGTAAATGGTCATAATCTTCGACAGATATTTTTTTGCTGTGGAAAAGAAGGCAGGCGCGTTGACTATGTCAGAAGCTCGACCTATCTTACGTCATTGGAGCATGTGGTATTAGCTCAATCGTTAAAAATACGCGAAAATTATTGGCAGACAAATACAACTCTATACAAGCGTTGGAAGACATTAAAAACTACCTTTTTTTTTTTCATAAAAGCGCGCCTATACCAACTGCTCGATCAAATTTAAATTCGATATCTAGAGTCCGTCTGTAAATAGGCCAGATGTTTTTAAAATGTTTCACCTGCTCTTAAAATTAAGGGTAGTTTGCTGATGCAAGAAAATCTAAAATCTTCTTTTCTTCAAAAACAGCTCTAACGATACTGTTCAAATTTTGTACTATAACATTACGAACTTAGTAATATGCCATTATTGATTTTTTCCGAAAAATATACATTAGTGTAGTTTACGTATGCGAAAATGTCGAATATATCGGTTTTCTCAAATAATATAAACCGTCGAATGATCGATTTTTTCGAAAACGGTTATAACGATTTGGGTCAAATTTTGTACCTCATTAGGATATTACTAATCCAACAATGGCCATTATTGGGTTTTCTCAGAAAATTCACTAGAAAATTACCTTTATGTAAATTTTCGGGGAAAACCAACAAAGGCACATTATTAGATTTACAATGTATTACTAATGTACAAAATTTGAACAAATTCTGCTTCTAAAGAAATCGACATACTCGATTTTTTTGCGTCGGTAGAGTACCCCAAATTTTAAAGTGAAAAATAAAAAAAAAATGAGAAAACGTCAAGAGATATAATAAGAAAATCAGGATATGAAATTAAAACGAGATCGGTGAAATTGGTTTCGAAGCGCCCTTATAAAAAATATCATTCTTTTCAGTCTCTGTCAACGCTTGCGCAGTGTTATATGTCTGTCAATAGCTTTCCCGAATTTTTTAAGTTAAAAATTTACGATTGGGCCGCTAATAGGGATCGTGAGTTGGGTTTAGACCGTCGTGAGACAGGTTAGTGTTAGGCTACTGATGACTCGTCATTGCAATAGTAATCCTTCTCAGTACCAGAGGAACCGCAGATTCGGACGTTTGGTTCACGCACTCGCTCGAGCGGGCGGTGGTGCGAAGCTACCATCCATGAGATTATGTCTAAATGTCTCTAAGGCCGTATTCTTTCTAGTCAGTAAGAGAGGTGGAGTTTCTGACACATTAACGAGTCTGCCCTCTTTTCCGTAGCAATAAAATTGTCTACCAATAAGATTATGATTATTTGCACCAAAAATAAAAAAAACAAGCTTTTCTCTAATGACGTAACTTCATTCAGTGGAATCTTTGCTGACATATTGCTTCCTAATACAACAGCCCCACTACGTAATTGCATGGATTTTTGTCTGCCAACTGATAATGAAAAAAATAAGCTACTTTGGAGCCTTGCCTAGATAACATAAGCAAAAACCCAGCTCGCTGCATGACTAGAAAATACGTTAATATTTTGAGAAAAGAAGATTTGGCATGCACAGGGTGATCGCACGAACATTAAAATCTCATTTACTTCGTTATTTTTACGTAAAAAAGCTCTAAAATAAAATTTATAGAACATTACATGTATTTGTCGAAAATCATTTCAAAAAAATAATTGAAAGTCGCATTTCGGAGATATGAACTTACTTTAGTTTTTTTAAATAAAACACCACGTATATTTTTACACCATCTGAAAGGTCATAAAAAAAGCTTTTTAACGATATATAAAATTTATTATCTTAAAATGTCTAATTTACTATAAATTTACAATTTATTAAATCAGCCGTGGAAAACAAAAGTAAGTAGTTTAAAGTAAACAATATAATAGTTCTGTCAAGATGTTTGTTTGCAACTAATTTCACTTTGTTTTAATAATATGGAGAATTTCAATGATTGATATATATTTTTCGAACTACCATGACTTAATGGTAAAAAAATACAAAATTCAATATCTTGTACAGTTTTTAAGAAAAATACTATGTTTCAAATGTCATTAAAAAACTTTTTTATGGACTTTCAGATGGTGTAAAAATATATGGGGTGTTCTATTTAAAAAAACTATAGTAAAGTTTATACCTCCGAAATTCGACTTTCAATTGTATTTCTGAAATAATTTTTTTTAAAATGTATGTGATTTCCTATAACTTTTATTTTTGAAGTTTTTTACGTAACTGCAAAAATGAAACTAAATGAGGTTCCAACGTTCACGCGACCACTCGATACTTTGTCGGAGAGAAAATATTTTGCAAATTTTCAAAATGATCGAAGGTGCTTTGACAAGATATCTGAATTTACTATACGTTTATTAAATTCACCAATTTGTAATTTAGAAGAACATATTTTACATTTTTACCTGGTTACTGCTTTACTGGTTTTACCAACTAGACCTCTTGAAACAGAATAAATTTAATTATGAAATGTATCTCCACAGGAACTATTTAACAGAAACGTTTCCAGTGTTATGCTACATATTCTAATAACAACACTACGGGAGCCCACCCTAGGTGTCCGAAAATTTTATGCACATTGTTTTTTGTGAAAGAAGTTTTTGTCCATCTTTTTTAGTTTTTGTGTTAAATGACAAAAGCAACATTGGCAACAGTTTCTTTTAACATATGGCCGCCATTGTGGAAGTACAGCCAGTTTTTTTTAGGATATGTCTTAAATTGTTCCTTATGCTTTAATCTTTCTGAAAAACATTGTCCCCAAGGATCGGGCGGGGGTGCACGTACAGCTAGGGAGGGTTCCCCGACTATAACCAAACCTAAAACATTCTTTAAAAATAGACAAGGTGAAGAACCCTTGGAAAAAATCATTTTACCCACGTTTTAGAGGAATATGGCAATCTTTTAGAAGATATATAGAAGATGAGGTCCTGTAAGTTACGTTATGCGTTATGCAAAGACTGCAAAATGTGAATGTCTGTGCCGATCTCCCAGAAAATCATGTCATTAGTCCTTTCTTCCTTCCAGGTACTTTAAATTTGAGGAAATGTGCTCCAGTTTATTAAAAAATCAGATAGATCCCATGATTACCCAAGAGAAGTTTGAGGGAAGATAACAGTTCTTTAGAAGATGAGCTTCATGCCGGTTATTCAGTACTAGTGAGGCACTATTTGGAACAGAGATTGTTTGATGGGTGAATCGGTAGAAGAAGTTGGTTTTATTTCTATGGGATCAGCTTAAATTGCTACTAAACCTGATAATATAGAAGAGCTGAAAGCATGAACTCTGCGGGAATGTCATTGTCTAACACCACAGATATTGTAGGCAGTTCATAAATATGGTAAGCAACGATTGTATTACTGAATGGGTTACTAACCACTCCTAGGCAATTAGAAAATGACATTTAAATATCTTGAATACGAATTCACCAATATGCAAAAACAATTCACAGATGTTTTCAGGGTTAAGAAATCTGTACAATAATGTATTACTCGAAACGGGTTTCCATTTAAAATATTCGAAAAATATGATTCTTTAGAGGAGGAGACAGCAAAAGCAGCTCAGGGTTTTTTGTCAAAAGATATCCCCCCCAAAAACAAAAACCTCACTAACTTTTTTCATGGAAATAATTTTAATAAAGAGTTATCAGGGTGTTTTTTTAAATTCAATTTCCTTTTCCATCTAATTTAATTATTACAGTTAAAGTAGTTAGTCACAAAAAGGAACATTTTGCAGATTAGCAAACATTCTCTAGAAATAGAATACATATTCTATTTCATATAAAGCACAAACTAAACAGTAAATGGTGGTTCTATCAACTTACTCATCAAATACTTCATCTGGAAATATCAGGCTCAAAAAATTACTTGCAATTTGAAAATATTGTCAAAGCCCTACCGTAACATTTGAGTAAGAAATATCTTTCGGTTTAAATCTCCGCCTACAACATACACGCGAAGTCATTTTTTTCCCTCAAAGTATCAACATACCTCGATCTTCGACTTATAACCAGTGATAAAGAGTTGCATGTACCCAAAATTTCGGAACTTGTTTAGTACTAGTCAGAATCCTACTCTGTGGTATATGGCGAGGCTTAAATAAATATTATGTTACATTCTCTATATCTATGTTAACTTACTTGAATATACATGATATGAAGATGATATATGGTGACAAAAATGGAAGATTGATTAGCTACGCTAATGCCTGCATAAGAAATTGACTTCTTTTTATTATCGGTTGCTTTTAGGAAGTATTGAAAGCTTAATTATTTACTAATAATCCTCCTAAACTATGTTCATCAAAGGCAAAGCTTACATTATTATTTGCTCTTATTTTGTAACATTTGGTGCAAAACTACTAACAATACAATCTACGTTATTAAGTTTTGACATGTATTTCATAAAACTTCTGCATCATCCCCAACATACTCACTTTGTCTTTTTCAACAGGAGGCTCTACAGGTGCTTTTCCTTGGTGGTTTTTCTCTTCGGCTTTCCTCTCTTTCAGCGTTTTCAGCAGCTTCCATTTGCTACCTAGTTGTCCGCCTTCCTTAGGTGGTTCTTCCTTGTTGGGCGTGCCAGACGGATCTACCTGAATTTTGGGAATAGCTACCGTCGTTGGCATTTCAACTGCCTCTGTCCCATTTTCAATTGGTTCTTGCAAGTCCATTTCATTGCTTAAGTGGCAACGAGCAAACTCGTCGTTTAGGACCATTTCAGTCTCGTCGTACTCGTCGGTACTGTGACGGGGGCTGTCGGGACCTGATGTTTCTCCAGATGAGTGCTCCTCCTCTACCGTGGGAATGTCAACTTCAAGCTCTTGTTGCACGGGTATTTGGTCCTCGACATAGTCTTCATCGTGGTGATAGTGTTTTATTTTAGCGAATAAAGCTGCGGCATTGTCCAGTTGGAAGGAACCTCTGTTGCTCTCTCTACGCTTAGCAGATTGTATGACATGTAAGTTATTGTCTTTTTCATCCAAAACTCCTTCTACAACTTTAGCTTTCATCCGTAATTCTCGAAGTACGAAGGACATTCTCTCTTTAACCTCCTCAGCTGGTTCATATTGTTCTTCTTCAATTGGTTCCGGTTCCTCATGGAGTGTGGTTCCCATATCTTGCTCCAACTGAGTCTGTCTCTCCATTTCTTCGAGTTTTCGGAGCTCATAACAGTACCACTCGTCCTCGCTATCTATGCTATCTTCCGTACTCTGCCTTCTCGAGGAAACTCTAGAGGTACTTCTCCACGAGTGAGTACTTCTGCTGTCGTCATCATCTCGTTGCCCAGGAATTTCTAGGCTTTGTTGGTGTTTGGGCAAGAAACGGTTCACGTGAGACCGTAGGCTTACTGTAGAAGGGCTACCTTCTGATATAGCTGAATCGTCGTTCAAAGCTGGTTTATTACTCTCAGAGCTATTTTGACTGTCTGACGACTTTTGTTCCGGTAGAATCTTTCCTGATATTTGCGAACTAGTTTCGTCAATCAAATTATCAGCGTCCTCGATAATTTCTTCTATAACCACACCATGCTCGTCATTAAAGAATTGATCGTCGGACATAGAGTTAGTTTGTCTTTGCCTGTATTTTCCTAAGGCTCTCGATACTGCGAATTCCATAGAGGCTCCACCTACAACCACAACCATTTTATTGTCGGTAATAATTGTGTCGTCGCTTTTTTCTGATGACCCTGAGCTACGTTTAACTTCTCCTATTGTGGGAAATATATTGCTGGATCCACTCCCTGTACTTTTACCTGAATGTTCCTCTTCTCCGTAGCCGTTTTCCGCGTCTGTATCAGTTTTACTAGACGTTTTATCGCTTGTATGTGAAATGGATTCAAACACAGGTTGTAGTTGGTATTCCTCGTCGGATTTATGGTCCTGTTGAGTAGTGGATTTCTTTGATTTAGCAGTGCTTATTTTAGGAAACAAGTTTTCTTTGTCGAACTGATTTTCAGAGAACACGCTACAACTGTCCTCACTTCTATCATCTTCAGACACAACGGATCTGGTTCTGTTCAAGGTCCACTCATTTTCTGATTGCTCGGGGTCTGATAAAGATTGTGTGTACTGTTGGGAATGGCCTCCTTTCCGTTTGGCTTTTTGTAAGATTCCTGATACTGTTGACACAATAGCATTTTTCTTCTTCTTTCTGGCGGTAACGTTGCTTTTGGCGTTTCGGTTACCTTCCACATCTTCCTTCTTTGAGCCACTTGGGAGAGAATAAGATCTGTGTCGTTTGGTTAAATGTAAATCTGGCAACCAGTGGCTTACAGAAGTCATGGCCGACTTTAAAGTATTGCCTCTTTTCATTTTTTTCGTTTTCTCCTCGCGGCATTGTTGTTGTTGTTCGTTCCCTGAAGATATCGTTATGTAACCTGATTGGGTCATAATAACTCCGCTGGAGTCGTAGTATTGATTTGGCATATGTTGCTGTTGGACAACATACTCAGGTACGTTTCTATTTCGCAGGTCAAGTTCCAGATAAGGAATTTCTTGTCTTTGGTTCCACTGTCTGTTGTGCTGATCTATTTGCTGCTGGTTTTCATAAATAGGTTGTTGTATATTTTGATGTTGTGGATGATGCTGTTGGTGCCTCCTGTCCATGTATGGACTTTGGGTATATCCGGTGTCTGATGTCTCGATGGATCTCATAGAGCTTGATGTACTACTATCAGGAAACTGGCTTTCTGGTGGGCAATTGAGCCACGTCGATGGATCGTTATAGTCTCCTTGAGGTAAATTAGCCACTGCAGAATCATATCTTGAAGAAGTTGGGTAATAAGAAAGTGCGTCAGTTATGTTTCCGGATGGAAACATTGTGCGATACATTGCAGTTTTATATCCCTCGTGATTTGCAATACTTTCAGGTGCTTTATTCGTTGAGAATGATCTAGATAGCGACCTTCTCCTAGCATGGGTCGGATCCATAGGCGGTGTCCCAGTCGAAGGCATCGATGATAAAGAATTATAAAAATGTCTTTGTTGCGCATTGAGAAATTCGTTGTTTTCATAAGGCTCTACTAGGTCAGGGTAGTTTATCGTTTGGGAAATGTAATCTGCACTGTTGCTAGTATATACGGAGGTGTAAGATTCTCTGTTGCTGCCGGCAACTGAGTATATTGCCGGCTGCTCGTTTCTGTATATGCATTCTGCAGAAGTGGGATTTTCTCTGGGCATCTGTTGCTCAGACTTTTTTCGAGGACTGACGTTTATATCAGACGCTGGAGCTGGAGCAGGAACGAAATTACCATATCCGTCTAAATTTTCAAGACCGCAGGGAGATTTAACTGTAGTGAAAGCAGAGAGATGATGACCCCCGGGTAGAAAGCAACTGGACGAAATTTGAGAGGGATCACTCAACTTAGAATCGACAGACGACTCAGTAAAAGGCCTAGAATTCATTGAGGCATTGGGCTGCATTGTAGAAGCGTTAGGCGAAATAGGTCGATTATTAAAGTGATGCCTAGAGTCTTGGTAGTAATTTAAGGCCGCTTTTGTGGTTCCCGAGGTGGTTCCGTTTTTAGGGGAACCTGGAGATTTTTCTAAACTAGACCAACCACTCATTGATGATAGACCAGAGTCAGATTTAGCAGCCACAATAGTCGAGGAATGAGACTTGCTTCGTTTAGGGGAAGTTTTGGGTGATTTGGGAGAATGGGGCTTAGGACTTAATCGTCCGTGTTCCTGACTAATTGACGAGGATGCTTCCGCCGTTCCTAGGAAGACATTACTAGAACCTGAACCGGAAACCATGGTATTATTAGGTAAGAGAAACGCCTCACAAATATCTCTGGGAGCGGGCGGTGGAGGACTCGGGGAGGGGCAAATATCTTGAGCATCTGTGCCGATATATCCATCTTGTCTAGTGCGGACACTGCATACCGAAAGAGTGGGAGAAGAGGCCTTTTCGGACCTAATGCTAAATATATTTGGTGACGAACAGGAGACAGTCTCATAAGAAGCAGCTATTAAAGAATTTAAATCGGAACTGCTACAGAAAAATGGATTTTTGGGATTTTGAGCCGCAATCGCGGCAGCGGCTGCTTCTGCACATTCCACATGTTGAACCGCAGCACTATAGGCCAACCTTCCTGTCACTGTGGTAAAGGGAGCGTTGCAAGAAGTCACTTCTATTTGTCGTCTTCTGGGAGACGTAGGGGTTCGTATGCCACCGGCCAATGTTTCCGCTACTTCATTATCGGTGTCTGTCACAGATAAACGTGAATTTGGTCTCGTTGAGTATGCCGCATTGGACAACGAACTAGGCAAATCGGATTTGGCTAATAGCAAAAGTTCATCTTTATCTCGTATACCGCTGGTAAAGCTCCAGTTGTCCTCTGGGTACATTTGCTGTAATTTTTCGTCGATATTAGCGGATTCACTAATTTGCTTTGCCTCTAATGTCTCTTCTTGGATTCCACTCACTGAGATAGGAGACTCCATAAGTTTCCTTTGCAGATGCTTAATATTTACAGAGTCTTGGTGTAGCTTATTACTCAGCCGGTCCAATTCGTTTAATTTTTCAATAGCTACGTGATCTATAGAGTCTATTCGGGATAATTGAGCTATATCTTGTTCACTAATACAAGGAGAGTCACCGCGATAGTCTTTATAGTCCAGCGCACTGTAAATTTCCTGAGAATCGTCTAGTCGCATCGCTTTATCTACATCTTTCATTTCGTTTTTCTTTTCACCGTTTTCTTCTACTTCTTCTCGCTCTTCCCATATCATACCCAACTGGCTGCCTTGACAAGCCGTGTCACAGCCAACAAGATCCTCCCTATAAGCTTGATTTAGGCTTCTGTAGAAAGCCTCGTCAGGTACATGCATTTCATCCATAGTCGCATCCAGTTCTAGCTCTTGTATCTCTGCGGATTGATCATGCGGCATGGTAACGTCTAAACCTTCCTCCAAGCCGTCCTCGACAGTACCGTTCCCGAGAATTTCCCTGATGACTTCTAGCTCACCCAGCCGCCCTTCCAACATGGCGGCAGTAGCTGGTCCCATGTTGCGTCCGCTCGAAGCCCCGCCAGACGTGTAGAAATCGAGCAATTGGGAGATGACACTTTGTTGTTCGTACAATAATCCCTCCAGCTTCTCGAGGCGTTCCCACATTTTGATGTATTCCTGGGAGAGTAGATCCAGGGCCCTCCAAGCGTACTTCAACTCGGTCTCGAGTATATTGAGTCGCGTTCCAAGCCGCTCCATGTATTCGTTGATCACATAGTCTACGTTGGCATCGTAGGTCTGCTGTGATATCGCGGGTGCCATCATGTCGGGGTCACTGTCCATGCTGCGCCTCGCGTTCTCACTCATCTTTACCGATCATGAACTCGCACTACATTTTAGTTTTTTCCTGTTTTTAACAACAATTCGTAAATATTTTTTCATGATATGTTTTAAGACACGCACTTTAACAATTTTTCATAACAGACGATATGTTAAAATAGATTCGTTGCTCGGCGGCATGTTTTGATTTAATTTAAATACCTGTAACACGATTGGGTTTCAAAAATAGCAGAAATAGTTCGAATAACGCTGGTTTTTGGCATAGGTAATTAAGTTGGTGTACAGGGTGATCACACAATATAAGGTAAGGATTGGTACCTTAGATGGGTAGTCATTTGCAGCAAGAATAATAAACCACTAGTATGCTGCGCTGATTCGGTCAACTATAGCTGTAACGATATATTAATTTTGCAAAAAAGAAACGAAATACAGCGTTATTTATTTCGGATAATCCAAATTCAGTTTGATTACAATTGCAGAAGTCAGAGTAATCATTATCCACACTGGTAGATGGTTTCCGAGGTCAATTTCCTAACACCCGCCAAAACTTGCTCAAAAGTTGCCTTTAATCTCATAATAAGAGTCCACTACAAAATTGATCAGTATTTGCACGACATCGATGAGCAAAACACGTTTTTCGTTTTCACTAATTAATAAATCTTCCAGAATTTTATTTTAAATGGAAGTTGTTGAGAAGAGTAAATGGTTTGAATTTTCAGATATTCTATAAATTTTTAAAACATGTACTACTTATTCAAGCGTCCCCCTTCTGGAATGACAACATTCGTTGATTTTGGATAGGATTTTGAAAAATATCCTCTCCTCCTCCCTCAAAAATCCTCTATGAAATTGCTTGTGAATATTTGTTAACCAATTAAGTAAACTATTATAAAGAAAGCAGTAAGTAGTCAGGCCTTGGCAGTTAATTCATATTTTATTTTTTTTAGGTTGTTAAGGAACTATCACACACAATGACATTTTTGAGCGGCACTATCTTCACTATCTTCCAGTTGGATAATGCTACCGAGGAAGCAATAGATAATTTGAAGAAAATACTTTTCACTACTGCGCAAAATTGAGTCAAAAATGGTATAGCGCAGATAATTCCAAGAACAAAATACATGCATTCTAATACTTTGTGCGAAATTTTTCGCAATATAAATTCGGACGATTCTAAAGCAAGGATGGAAAGTGAAGAAAAAAGTGATATACCATTCACAGATGAGTATCAGCAAAAAAAAAAGAATATTTACGTTGGCCAGAAATTTTATCAATTTCGTTCTTTGTGTCATTATAGGTGTCAATATTATCTATATTCACACCAATACATTGAAATGTATAGTTATTACTAAATAAACCGTTAAAAATGTATATTTTTTATTTATTAATTTAAAGTCGGCTTATTTCCGCCATCAAAACCTATGCCAGAATATGAACTACCCCAACCTGAACATTTTTCCGCACCTTTTCTATGTCGGAGAGACTTGACTAACATTTAATAGACAAGGAACCGACTGCTTTACATCCTCTCCGAAGGATATATCCTCTATGTAATCCTCGCCCTAATTGCATAACTTCTACGTGTAGGCTGATATACAAGTCGTTAGAAGACGGGACGAGATAGTTGTGTTAAAAATAAATAAATTGTTGTTTGACTTATGTCCATTATCCCCATACTATCGACACACTGACAGATGTGTGGTTTATTATTCTTGTAGCAAATGACTACCCATGCAAAACCTTTGGAATCTTATAACGTGGTATCCCCAATATCAGCTCAGTCTACAAATATAAGCGGCCAATGGTCATGATTTGGCTACTGTTATCGATATAGGCCCGTAAATTGTCAGGAGTCAAGATTGATTCAAGATCCCATATCGTTAATAAAGCTGCTACATCCGCCCTCTCATACCAAGTAGATTGGGAGGATGTTTGTAGTATGATACGACATTCTTTATTGCACATTCTGAGAGGGAATTTCTCAAATGTGCCGTCCAACTTGAGCATCGGCGTTGACCCAATAACGGAGAAGTGATTTATTGAAGTCTTGATGCACCATTCGATCTGTTCGTAGTATAATGGCAAATAGTATATTACGATATAAGGTAAGTACATTAATAAATTATAGAGAAATGGTACGATTGTGTTCTTTCATTGCATTAAGCAATTATTTACTTTAATTTTGCAAATTTCAAAGTCAAAATTATGAAAATCTAGAATAATTTTCACAGTATTCGAATTTATGATTCTATTAATTTACTAGACGATAGTTAAAATCCTATATATTATACCGTATTAAAATCTGCACTACATGGATAACTTTTTCCGATAGTTGGTCAATTTTCTGTAGTATATTTTTTTGTCAGTGTCATTTAAAAATTAATGAAAATTTTTTTGTGAAAAAAAGTGTTCACAAAACCTTTTTTACTTGACAGAAGATAACGGAGTTCAGAAAAATGCCTTTATTGGAATAGTTCACTCGCTTAAAACCCACTAAAAACAAAAAAAAGAATCAAACAACTCATATATTTATATTATTAATTTTTAGTGTTCGCGATTTCAGAGAAAAATACAAACATTGAAATAACTTTTGAACCATCAACAATTAGACAACCACATACAGGGTGTCTAGATACTCTCCTTACAAATGAAAACTGCAAATTATAGCTGTGATTTTATGTCGATTTGACGTAAATCACCTTATCAAGAAATGGCTCTTAATGGAGGTACGCCTTTAAAAGATGGCACCTCTCATCCAAGGCCATGGCAAGATAAGTGTCAGTGTCTTTACAACCTTTTTGTGTATGGTTCCTTCCAGTGATGTATCTTTGCGTAAGATATTACCACAAAAAGTTTTAACCTCGAAAACTCAATTTGTTTGTATTTCACATACAGTGTGTCCCCCGATTGAGTTCGCTATAGGTGAAATGGGCAAAAAATTTTCGATTTTTTTTTTCATATTTGGAGGTTCACCTCTGCTTATCTAAAAAGTAATTTTGGGTGTACTTTTGTTTTTTTTTCAATCATGTAGGCCATGACAGTTAAGCAAAAACGAATTTCTTGTTAGGTAAAGTACCTTTTCTGTAAAAGATACAGGAAAATGTCATTAAGGAAAGTTATTCAGAATAAAAAGTTATAGTCCTATGCAAAATTTCAAGAACATTCGCCTACTTTGATGATTTTGATTTTTTTAATATAATTGCATTTTACGGAAAAAAAAATTGTATGCCGGTTTACTAACGTGTGATGTACCAAGTGATTAGAGAAAAATTATTTAGTTATTCATTTTTATTTTGACGCAGAATTACATTTTGGGTTAGGAAACCAATAAATACAAATGACAATTAACAAATGATAATTAAAAAAATTACTACAGGTATCTAGAAATAAACATAAATATGTCGCGTCATTATTCAAAATTGTTTCCATCAGCTTCAGTACATAGCTCTAGTCTAGCTCTTAATTCTCTATAACTGTTCTGGATTTCTTGGTGGGGTATACCATCAACTGCTTCTTTAATTTTGGTTTTTAATAATTCTAAATTATTGTCAAAATTAAAAGCATAAACTTTTTGTTTTAAATAGCCCCATAAGTAGAAATCCATTATCGTTAGATCCGGACTTCTAGGTGGCCAACAAATCGAACCGTATCTTCCAATCCATCTTTCTGGAAAATGACGGTCTAACCATTCTCTGACAATAACTGCAGAATGTGCAGGGCAGCCGTCCTGCTGTAGAAACATTTTCGTCCTTTGCAATATGGGTATATTTTCGAGATAATTAAAAAAAAATGTATTTAGCATTTCCAGGTAAGAATGTTGATTTACATTCCCTTCAAAGAAATTTGGACCAATTACTCCAAAGTATGAAATAGCACACCAAACATTCACTTTCTTGGAATATTGCCGTCTACATCGTATACGAAAATTTGGATTTTCCGAGGACCAATACCTACAGTTCTGTGAACTTACTGTACCATTAGTGGAAAACGTTGCCTCGTCAGAAAAAATTATATTTTCGTGAAAATGTCTATCACATAAAATATTTTCGCCCATCCATAAACAGAAATCCAATCTTTTAGCGTCGTCATTTTCTTCAAGAGTGTGTACAAATTTTGGTTTATATGGATAAATTTTATTGGCCTTAAATATTTTTTGTATAGCACTTTTAGAGATAATTTTGGGAACTCACTCAACGAATCCATCGCAATTAAAGTGCCAGCATCATCTTCATTAAACTCCTTCTTTTTTTTTATATTTAATACACTACCAGTTCTTTTAAATTTGTCGACTATTTTTTTAACACCCCTATCTGTTACTAATACATCTGGCCAATGTTCATTAAATTTCTCTACGACAGCTTTATAGGAATATGTATCTCCTAATCCGTAGCACTGAACAATGAATATCTTTTGCTCCACTGTAAGCATAATTTTTAATTAATAATTATGATGCTCATATGACAGCTATTATTGTTAACTTGACAAATAAACATATACACACATTTGTTTTTCATCGATGAATTGATGAACATGCAGTGAAAGTTTTAAAAGATGAAAATTTCAAAAATTAATATCAACATAGGTTGCTCCTTCCAGGAAAATGTGTATATTTTGATGTCGTTCACCTTTTCTTTAAAAATACCGCAAAAGTCAATTGGGCGCGGTGAATTGGACTCGCGACAATTGGACGTGATAAAATTGGACGAGAAACATTGGATACGTTTATTAAAAATAATCATATTGCGCAGCCTTGTCATGAATGCAAACAGTGGTTGCTGATTATGCGAACAGAAGCATTTTGGACTACTTGCGAGGAATTCCCCAACTGCAAGTGTAAATAAATTATATTTTATAATTTCTATGTTAACACTAGTAAGCCGGCATACAATTTTTTTTTTCGTAAAATGCAATTATATTAAAAAAATCAAAATCATCAAAGTAGGCGAATGTTCTTGAAATTTTGCATAGGACTATAACTTTTTATTCTGAATAACTTTCCTTAATGACATTTTCCTGTATCTTTTACAGAAAAGGTACTTTACTTAACAAGAAATTCGTCATGGCCTACATGATTTAAAAAAAAAACAAAAGTACACCCAAAATTACTTTTTAGATAAGCAGGGGTGAACCTCCAAATATGAAAAAAAAATTCGAAAATTTTTTGCCCATTTCACCTATAGCGAACTCAATCGGGGGACACACTGTATATTGTAAATCTACTCATGACAATTTATTAATGATATTTCCAGGATATCTTTACATGAAGAAAAAAAATTTGATACGTTTGAATTTTTTGAAAAATTTGAATACATACTTATGCGTTAGAAACACCCAACATTATTTTATTAATTATACACAATAAGCTACAACATATATTTTTCACAAAACACTATTGAAGAGGTAACATAGTCAAATTGGAAAAGATAATGTCAGGAACATAAAAGGATTTTAATGCCATGGGCGTATGAAGAACTTTATGAAGCTTTTAGCTTTTCAGTTTCTAAGCTCTTAAAAGATATTTTGACGTTTTATTTTGTAAAATTTTCCCCTCTGAATTAATTTTTTAATATTGCACAAAAAGAATTTATGGAATTGATAATTCGAAGTTTTGCCGGATGCGCCGCGTGTAAACAATATGTCTTCAATTTTCATATTTTGAAGTTCATGATATACATTGGATGGATTCTGCGGTTGGCTCCTTGTGAAACATTATTCAATATTTTTGGATACAATTTAAGGAATGCTTTTAAATGCTTCAACAAGTTTTATTAGAACTCTACACGTGTTTCGGCTTATTAGGCCTTTATCAAGAGTAAGAAGATACTAAATTACAAATTTCTGTCTGGTATTTTTATAACAACCCTTACAATAGATGCCCTAGAGGCTAATAAAATATGCAAATATTACGAAACAAACTACTTGGTACATCAGGTAATATTAATCTTATGCTAATAAATTGAGATATCCTTAGAATTTAAATAATATTTTCTAAGATGTTATGACCTGTGAAAATTTGTTGTTCATTAGTTACATTCTTGTTATTTTTTATTGCTTTCATAATTTCTAATTTTTCTAACAAATCCAATTTTTTGCCTTTTGTTACTGAATGTAATAGTTCAACGTTATTTAAATTTACAAAATGATTGTTTTCTATGCAGTGTGTTGACATGCCTGTACTACGTACATAGTTCAAAATGGATTTTTATGCTCCTCTAATCGTATTTTTAATTTCCGACCAGTTTGACCGATATAAATAGCATCACAGTCACAGTTTATTCATGATATATTATGGGGGCCATTCAAAAAGTACGTTTGCTTTCAGATGGGATGGAAAAATGAGATAAAATGAACGTTAGGAGGATATATGAAAAGTTCTCACAAAAAAATGAAAAATAACTTATATTTAGTATTTCAATTTCGTTCTCTCGTGGCAATCTATTCAACATAATTTATTTTTAAGTTTAATTGAAGGGGGAAGGTTTGAAGACGAACGTTCGTTTCATGGGGTGTTTCGCAAATGTTACGAGCGTAAGTAATATTAACCCTTTCGCGTCGGGAACCGGATATCTACGGACGACAAGAGGTGCACTTAGTTACTGGAAACATACGTATCCGCCTATTACACATTATTAGTTGAACCCTTTTCTTACTTTTTGCTCCTTAATTTTTTTTTTTTTTTACATATTTATATTTTATGTTTGGTTTAATGTTTTGACGAATAAAAGTCTTATTTCTATTATTAGTATTTTTTTTATTGGCATTTCTTTTAAATTCATAAAAATGTTGAGTTTTTTAAATAAGTATAAAGTACGGTTCGCGGCTGCAAACGGACAAATCCGCAAGCTGCCGTCCTGAAAGAGTTAAAAGTAATAACGTTCTTAATTGGCCGATTTTAACATTGTTTTTAAGTTCAAAATGAAAAATCATATTTAACGTGCCTTTTATTTATCATAGTTTTTATTTCTGTTCAGTAATTATTTAATGACAGTGGCGTTAAAGCCAATGCCATGTCATTAAAACCAATTTACACTGCTTTGGATTAGTTTTCAGCTTATTAGTTTTTTTTTCTTAATCAAGTGAACCAATTTGTTTGTATTTCACATATAATGTGAATCTACTCTTGACAATTTATTCATGATATTTTCATGAAGAAAAAAAATTGATGCTTATGAATTATTTGAAAATTTAAATACGTACTTACACACTTACTATTCGTGTAAAAAATTTCGGCGTCTTCGTCGGTGCGGTAAAGATCAAAGCCGTCTAAATTTCTTGAGTGCGTAGTAAATCTGAAGGCAACTACACAAGTTATTTATTTTAGTTATTTTTAATTTTTTGTGACAACTTTTCATATACCCTCCTATCGTTCATTTTGTCACATTTTCCCCTCCCCTCTGAAAGCGAACGTATTTTTTGAATGGCCCCATAATATATCATGAACTTGAAAATATGACAATTAAAGATATATTGTTATTAGCGACGCCTCCGGCAGAACCTCGAATTATCAATTCCATAATTCCTTTTGAGCAGTATATTACAGGGTGTTCGGCAGAGAGTGTGCCAAATGAGAATGGTGGATAGGCCATTTAGAAGTTAGTTAGCCCTAATGACCTCTTTCCAAAGTATCACCGTTTTTGAGAAAGTGTCATTATTATTTTTTTAAATTTCCCTCAAATCAGCCTTTTAGCATATATAACAATTTTTTTTATGGTTGTAACAGTTCAAAATAATTTTTATTATCTTCCGCAATGTATCTGTGGTCTAACAAAATCATATGGGACGCTGATAATTAGAGAGAAAAATTACTATGAGCTAACAGATTCCTCATTTGCAAAAAACGAAAATCTATCAAGATGTTCAAATGCTTTCAAAAACTTCTCCTTTTAATGCCATTTTTAACCGTATGCCACATGCAATAAAAACTTTTTAAATAACATGAGAAAATTGGTGGTAATTTGTTTAAAAGGATATCTGTCTGAGTTACATTAGGGGAAAATAAAGTAAAAACAAACAAAAATTTTCTTGTAAATTTTTTATTCATTAATTTTGCTCAAATTACACTCCCCCATTTCTTATACATCGCGACATCTTCTTCGGATTTCTACCGTTATTGTACGGAGCCGCATTTCTTCTCTTATCATTGCGAAAGCGGCGTTAATACTTTCAATTAACTGGTTTTGGTTGTGAATTTTTTCTGAGTACACAAGTTCTATGGCCCGTCCCCAGACATGGAAATCAAGAGGTGTCAGATCTGAGGACCGTTCAGGCCATGGAATATAGCCAGAAATACGTCTAACAAAATAACGAAAACAATTTTATCACGAAATTAACCAACACTAACAACAGCACTAAGAAAATTAAATGAGATATAGTTAATAAAATGAGATCATTTCTCGAGTCACAGAGACAGCCACTAGCAGAATTAGTCAACACTAAACTAGGGAAGCGGATCGTACGTACCCCATGAAAGACAAAGTACAATTACGACAGTAGAATTATTTTACCTGTGCCAAGAGGGTTGTTTACCTGCTCGCTACATGTGTATTTGTGTATAAAATGTGTAACAGTTATATAAAAAGCTCAGTGAACAGGTGAAGAGTACGTTTTTAGCTTGTTTGTTATTGTTACCGTGCCCGTATCCTTGTAAACAAATTACCACCAATTTTCTCATGTTATCTAAAAAGTTTTTATTACATGTGGCATACGATTAAAAATGGCATTAAAGGAAGAATTTTAGAAGCATTTGAACATCTTGATAGCTTTTCGTTTTTTTACAAATGCAAGGGAAAGTTGAACTTTACGATCCTTTCTACCAATTCTGGGGACTGGGTTAGCTCATAACAATTTTTTTCTTTAATTATCGGCGTCCCATATGATTTTGATAGAACACAAATACATTGCAGAAAATAATAAAAATTATATTGAACTGTTACAACTATAAAAAATTTGTTATACATGCTAAAAGGCTGATTTGAGGGAAATTTTCAAAAAAAAAAAAATAATATCTCAAAAACGGTGATACTATGGATAGAGGTCATTAGGGCTAACTAACTTCTAAATGGTCCCGCCTATCCACCATTCCCGTTTGGCACACTCTCTGCCGAACACCCTGTATATATATTTAAAAATTAATTCAGAGGGTGAAAATTGAACAAAATAAAACGTCAAAATATATTTTAAGAGAGAGAAGAAACTGTATTAAAGCTAAGATTCATAAAATTCTTCATACGCCTATGGCATTAAAATACTTTTATGTTCCTGACATTATCTTTTCCAATTTGACTGTTACCTCTTCGATACAGTTTTGTGAAAAATATATGTCGCAGCTTATTATATGGTGTATAATTAATAAAAATAACAGTGGGTGTCTCTAACGTGTATGTACGTATTTAAATTTTTCAAAAAATTCAAAAGCATCAATTTTTTATTTCATAAAAAGATTTCCTGAAATTGCCATTAATAAATTGTTACGAGAAGATTTACAATATATGTGAAATGCAAACAAATTGGTTCACTTGATTTGTTTGGGATTTTCGAAAAAAAGAAAATTTCCCAGATATTATGAAGTTTTTGAGGTCATGTGGTAGTATCTTACGCAAAGATACTGAAAGGAACCACACGCAAAATATTGCAAAGGCACGGGCACTATCTTAACCTGCTATGGCCTTTTTTTAAATATCTTCAAAACGTTTTTATTTAAGAAGATAAAACTTGGTATATTTATTAACCTAAAAATGACTCGTCGCATACTGTGAATGTGAGTTTTCTATCGCGATCATAAGTGTCTCATTACGGGAAGGCCAGCGGACATTTTGAATCATATATTTTTAATCTTTTTTGGATTTTGTTTTTTTTTTCATGTCAAACTTTAGAGTTTTTCTAACATTAAGTTACTCTTGTTTGTTATCGCTACGATGATGAAATGATGGATCAATTTTAGACTAATAAATGTATCAAGTTTTATCTCCTTAGAGCGTTATAAAGATATTTAAAAAAATTTGAAGACTAGGTTCCATTTTTAAAGGGCCGTAGCTCTGTTAGGAAGCATTTTCGGTTAAGATAGTCGACATAACAATTTTGCAGAATTTGCAGTTTTCTTTTGTCGGGAAAGGTTCTGGATACTCTGTATATAGTTGCCTTGATTGGAAATGACCACCCCCTTTAATCCACTTAATTTATTTTGATCGTCGACTTCTGAACACCCTGTATATGTTTTCCGACTTGAAAAAAAATGTTTTTCTTCAAACTTCAGAATAACATGATATTTCTTAAGGTACTTGTACAATGATAAGAGCGAATCTAGCGGCGAATTTAATAAATTAAAACGCGAGAGAGATAGACTAAAATGATTTGTTACTGCTTGTCAATTTTTGCAAAATGTAGTTTCAGTTCAGATTAAGTTATAAATAGATAGAATAGATTTGGCAACATCGCACCCCCGCGGTCTGTTGTAGATATGCAACAATACCTTATAAGGCTATAAGTATTAACTGTTACAACTAAGATGCATGTGTAAATATTTTATCTTAGCCAATTTTATTTTTTTCCATATTGTTCCACCGCAGCAAAAAATCTGACAATTTAGTATGACAATCACGAAGTGTCAAGACATAATATATCATAGAATGGTGATTGTACCACAAAGAGTGGCCACCGTCTTGTCCTCTAAAAAAAGTTTATATTTTTTTTTCCGATGGTTCAAATGGTCGCAAAATGACCTTATTTTTTGGAGTAAGTTATTTCTACGCATGCAATATTCGTGCCAAATTTCAAATCGATTGGTTGCCTAGAAGCCGAGAAAAAAAATGTAATAATTAAGGACATATTATTTTTTTTCCACCTTCGTAGGGGTAGTAGTAGGTTAAAATTTTTACAGTGTAATATACTCTATAAACTGTATCATCTGGAAGCTATTTTAACTAAGTAAGTGCGGGGGCATATTTCCCTAATTTTTCCGGCTATACCCTTTTGTTAGGACATTTTTTGTTCATAAATATGTGATCTATTCATTTGTATTTTTTAGTTTTTTTCTAGCTTGATTTAATTTCAAAATTTTGAAGAAATGAATGAATTTTTTTTTTCCCTTTTTTTTTATGTTCTGCATCCGAGCGAAATGTAAACTTTTCAGGATATTATTCCATACACTTTCACGAACTCATTAAAAAAAAGTTTACTCAGTTTATTTTGTGAGTAAATACCTTAATCGACTGGGCTATACAAGCGTTGGTACATAAATAACTATTTCTGACACTGTGAGCGACATAAAAAGTAATATCCACAGCAATGCGTATTTTATTTAATACGCCAACCCTTCCATATTAACACTATGCGTTTTTGGTAATGAAATTCGAGATTTTTTTTCTTTATTTTTTTTTAATAGCTAATCGACGTTTGAAGAAAAAATTGCATGTTTTATTCGGAATAAAAGCCACTTTTACTCCTAATAAAACAATATATACTATTATATTCTTGGTTAAGTAAATGTTCTATTCTACAGAAACATATTCTAATCCCGTTTTTTAAACAAATTCGCACCGTACTATGCCAAAAACCAGCCTTGCTTGAATTATTTCTGCTATATGTCAAGACATTTGCCTTTATTACTTGCTTGTCCCTCTGAAATTACATCTCGCCATGGCGAAATTAAACTTGCACTAAAGTCATTACGTGGCGTCACAGGAGTGTGGCTGGTGAGCTGTTGTGTTGGGAAAAAGCGATCTCTCTCTGCCGTCGCCCAGCATCATCACGTTGCACCTCATATTTACTCGGTTTTTACTTTACTTCACATGAATGTTTAGTCTGTAGCACAAACACACTTTACTGTTATGGTAGCTTCAGCATTGCTCAACATCCTTGTTGAATCCACCTGTAAACAAACGGAACAATAGTAATTTGCTTTAGGTGGTCATTGTTCTCACGAGTACGACAAATTTTCAGTGAACACATTTGTTTGTATTTTGATATCTTGCAGATAGTAAAAATGATGAATATTAACTTCTACTGTATAAAAGAAGTACCAATAGAAACTTTTGTTGACGTAGATGGCGAAAAAATGGTTCGTTGACAGGAACTCTAAAATGCAGTGCAGCATGTTAAAGAGCTTTAATTTTTAATCCAACTTCAATATATGAAAAATTTTCGAAAATCCAACCGTTTTTGGAATATTTGGTATTAAATGTTAAGAATTGATATTGCTGTAACTTTTTTAAATAAAATTTTATACTTTCTTCATGAGAAGTTAATGCTAATCAAGCTATAATTAAAAAAAAAATTAACAACTTCCGGTGAGACTTTTATTTTCGATTTTTATATTTGACGTCCTGTATTTTATTGCACAATATGGAAGAAAATAACACTCTAAGAATTTAAAATGTAACCCAGACAGCATATGATATCCTCAAGATATCCTAGTATATTTATACAATTAATTATTATTTTTTATTTATTTGCTTTTATCATGATTAGAGAATATTATTTAGGTATTATGCAAATTACAATTTACACACTTTTTATTTATTATGAAAATACCTACTTTCTGTGTATTGTTGCCCTAATCTGGGCACGCTAATATATTAGTTAGGTAAATACTTTCAAACACTCATTATTGGAGAATCAATCAAAACAACTACTCTTGTAGTAATTGTAATGTAATTCACATGATAGGATTCTTAGCATTTTAAAGCAAAAAATATATTGAAAATATTTAAATCATTTATTCAAATTTAGTCATTCACACTTTTTTATTTAATATGAAATTATCTACTTTCTCTATATTGGTACCTTAATCGGGTCACGCTAATATACTACTTAGGAAAACATTTTAAAACACTCATGATAAAAGCATAGCATATTTATTTTTTAATGATGTGCGTAATTATTCTAAAAATTCAAAAAAAATATAAAAGGTAATGGGTATATTACCTGAAACCTCCCGTTGGATTTACCTCTCTAGCTCAATTAGTTTTCGACATATGTCTCTTTGAACGATAGTCATGCATGCGCTCATTTTTTTCCATATCTCAAGGTCAAAGCGGAGTACGGCGTCAAAACAGATATAAATCACGTTCATACATCAAGTCGATGTTAAGTTTCGATATAGGTTGCCATTTGGGGGCCGACTCGTCATGCTTATCCGGCTAAACCCTTTATAAGACGTTGTTTATGAAAATATACTTAAAATAACTAAAAATGTAATTTGACGATTCTTTGAACATTTTTACATACTAAAAATTCTCTAACGTCGTTGGCTAACGTCGGAGAGTAACAAATTGATATGAAAGCTTATTCTTCTAAAGCAGTTGAATATTTATATTTTATCTGTAAAGGTCAAAAAGGTCACGTTATTGTAATCGGATACGATAAGTTCAGAACGACTCCATATAATCTTTTATGCTTTTATGTGGCTGCTGAAGAAGCTGCAGGCCGCGGAAGGCGGGCAAAGAAAATATGAGATTTTCCAATTTTCTTTTCTTTCTCCGAGACAAGGTATCTTTAGTTAAAAGTAATATTTTATTCCCATCCTTCGCATGTAGGTAGGAGGAATTCCAGCTTACTAGAATATCTTATTATTATTAGGAGCTTGGCAAATGTGATGGAAATCTAATTTTTATTTTTCGGTGCTATAAAGAAACCCACGTGTACCGTCATAATTTTTTAATAGCGAAGAGCTTAAGAAGCCCTCCATTACTGTTTATTTGTGTTTTATATTTAGTTAGTATACACGGTGTTTCGATGGATAATATTTGTGGTTGCCACTTTTCCAGCGCTGGATAGACAAAGGTTGATTGAACAGATTGTCAATTTTTTTACTACCCCGCATAAAGTACTTACCTTACATACGCTATGTAGTGCGTAAAGTTAAACTCTACGCACTAGTGTAAAGTAAAAAGTAGCATATTGGAGTCTATACACGAGTGTGGTTCCAGGGTCAGTGCTCAGCCCGACCTCGTGGAACGTGATGTTCTAGGACGTCGACTACCCTGGAAGGAGGGTATGAAGGTCATCGGGTATGCGGACGACTTGGACATCAGAAAGATAGTGAAATGGCTAGAAAGATGCAGCTCGAGGTAGCTGTCGAGAAAACGGAGCACCTGGTTATCACCAGGAAAAGAAATCTTCCACCCATGCAAGTTGGGGTGGGTCAGATGAATATATCCCCAGGGGACCAACTGGACTCCGAGCTCAACTTCGGTGTCCGTGCCACCGAGAAGGCGGGAAAGGCAGCCACAGCCATTGGGAGGCTTATGGCCAATACGCACGGACCGAGAGCGAGCAAGAGTAGACAACTGTGCAGCGTCGTGCATTCTATCCTCGTGTATGCAGCTCCGGTCTGTAAAAGTAAGATGAAGGTGGACAGGACGAGGGAGACGATGGCTAGGATTCAGCGCTCTGACACGCTAAAGGTGTGAAGTGCATACAAAACGATTTCGTACGAGGCGGCGTTGGTAGTGGCGGGGATCCCCAATTGGATCTGATGATCAAAGAGCGTCTGGAAATTTTTGAAGGAGCCGAGAGGGCAGAGGCCAGGGACAGGCTGTTTGAAAGATGGCAGAGGCGGTGGGACACCGCAGACAAGGGAAGGTGGACGAGACGTCTCATCCCGGACATCAGTGCGTGAATGAAACGGAGGTATGGTGAGGTGGGCTATTACCTCACCTAAGCTCTGAGCGGACACGGGTGCTTCATGGCGTATTTATATGATATTGGCAAGACCGACAGCAGGGAGTGCTATACTGTGGAGAGATCGATGACGCGGAGCACTCCGTGTTCGTATGCAACAGATGGAGGGAAGAGAGGAGAGATGGCGGGGCGCCGTTATTGTCTCCGGCAAATATGATAGAGAGGACGCTGGAAACAGAGGAGAACTAGAGAAGGGCGGAGGAGGGAATAACCCGTGCTATCAAAAAGAAGGGAGAGGATGAAAGAGAGTTGGGTTTGAACCCATGAAGAAACGTCAATTAACACCGGCAAACTTAAATGACTTGCGGGTCCAGTGAAAGGCGAAGGCAGTGCCAGATCCACAGGAAACACCGACTAGAGGGAGGAGTTTTAGCTAGTTGGAGTCCCACAAAAAAAAATAGTATATAAATACGCTCACATCAGCAGTGCAGAAATATACTCTCATAACTCGTTGTACTTTGAATATAAAATATAATCCTTTCCGGGACCCATCCGCACGAAGCAAAGAGTCGGAGCGTCGCGGCAACTAACAAATTAACTTATATTCTTAACCTCTTCACGCCTAACGTAATATCTTTTGAGTAAATCACTCTATTAATTTAACGCGAATTTTATTACATGAAATTTAAACGACGCTTAAAACAGCCTCTCGGAGACAATAGCAATACCGTTGGAAAAAGTAGTTTCCCCTGGGAAATTCTCCATCAGTTCGGGCGCGACGTTGCTTTATCCAGCTTTAAAAACAAACCAAGTTTTGTAACTAATAGATTGATGTTTTTGTAGACCTCGGAGGGCTTTGCAACAATGAACTGGAGTTTTTTTGAGAAAACATTTATCTTATTTGCTGTTTTTTATTGTGAACGCAGTGGAGTCACAAATTTGTTTTTATAAATTCTGCTAACCACAGGGGGATCTGCTACTGCGTTGCTTAATTGCATTAAAAAATTATTAGTTACGAAACCTCGGTTGTTTACTTTATTTTTCCTTCGACAAATAACTCAATTTTTTAACGTTTAGGAGGCAGAAACTTGTGGAAAGCGCTGCTTTATACTATTGGGTGATGTTCCAAGTCATCTCTGTTTTCTGTTCAAAACATAATTTGCTAAGAATAGTAAATATAAAGGAATAATTAGGATCAATGAAACTTTGGACAGATGTTTATGAATACACACTTTTTCAGAAATCTATGAGTAAAACTATTGCTGCTTGGGTGATCTCTATACTGGGTATTTGGTATGTCGATAGAAAGTTTTAAGAAGGTGATAGAGGGGATCATTTAGAACCTATATGACCATATACCAGGTGGTCACGAAGCAATGTACGCCCCCAATTTGGTTGTTCTTTAATTAAAAAACTTCGTTTTTATTACACATAAATTAGACAAAAGTGGGCTACTTTTAAACTAACAGGAACGAAAATAATACTTCCAGTTCAATCGGAAGTGACATAAACCTTTTTCCTTAAAGATAATGACTAACCTATATTTTTTTGATGGTTTCTTTTTAAGCATTGTAAGATAGTGTGAATGACTGAATTTAAATAAATGATTTAGGTACCTTTAATATATTTTTTTGCTTTAAAATGCTCACTTTTCTTTCTGTTTTCATTTAATATGGTACTTTTGCGCTGTAATAAGAGTATGGCTAGAGGTTATTTTTTGTGAGTCACGTAGACTGGAAAATCATTTTCCAACTCTACAGCAGCCTTAATAACTTAAATTCAAGTCACGATAATCGAAAGACACTTGTTTTGTCAATAATTATGTAGTTATCTGATTTTACGTAGTAAATCCATCAAGAATAGGGTTTTTTTGTCGATTTAAGCTAATTGCTAACAAATTCATTGATAAATGCTTTTAAGTCATCTATGTCGATTTAATTCATTTAACATCGACTAATTAGTTTATTGGGAAATACGTTCGATACTTTGAAAATTATAAATTATACCAAATCATATTTATTTTGGAGACAAGTATTTATCGAATGCCAATGTAGTTGTCAAAAGATGCATCCAAGTAAATTGCTGTATTCAGGAGTTCCAAGTATTTAACGTAATCTGGTCATGATCAAAGTTAAATTAGTGATTGAAGATTTGCAAGTTATAGTCCAGTCATGTTTAGAGTTTTTAAGTCAAGTTCGAGTTCAGCATAGGCCAGTATAGTCCAGTTCAGATCAGTTCAGTAGAGACATTTTGGAGTAATTCAAGCTCAACACGCGTAAAGCAAAACTGATAGCGTTATCCATGTTCCAAAGTAACAGATGTATGCTATGCCGCCATCTTATCCAATTTTATGCATTATGTGAAACAATTAGTAGGAACTGAGAATCCTCACCAAGATTCATTCATAATACATCCATCTTCAGGTGGAGAGATACATGCATTTTTTTAGTATTTATTGTGCTACTATCTCTAAATATATAAGTTGCAAAACATGAATAGTTGATAAGAATTATAAAATTCACCAATATCTTATCGATATCGTCCTTATCTATTCATATTTTGCAACTTATATATTTTTCGTTCTTTTGATCTTTAATATTTATTGCCTATTTCTCAGATTATTATAGAGTATTCACGGTGTGTTTGCCAGTAATATCTTTGACAATTTCATTTCTTTTTAAATATTATTAATCATGATCATTAGAACTTTTGGTCACATTTATATGTATTTTTGCTTCTGAGTTAGTTTATATTCTCTTGTAATTCATCAAATTTCACTATTTAAAGGATGTTTAATAAATTATACATTTTATCTAAAAGGCTATATCTCTTTAATTTATTTGTTTGTGTCCATCTTATTATTAGGCTTTTCCACAGGAGTCGGTTTTGCGATTAAGGAGGGTAGTTTATTATCAATTTTACTATGGATGGTGCCCTTTTCATTAACATATTTTTGCTCCCTTTTTGATCACGAAACAAACTAGTTGGGAAAATACCTGTGAAGCTATTGGTTCTCTCTCTAACTCATATAAAAACTGGATCCACGAACCCACCCCCATATAAAATCAGCTAGTCGTTCGCCGCCGTGTTTATAGTTTGGTCGAAATATTTTTATTTATTGCCAAAACAGGGTATAAATAATTATAATTTTTTCAAAACCAATCACGCGTGTTTTAGTACCTACACACATTGAGGTTGAAGGACTATCCTATTTGTCGAATATGTGGAGTGGACGATGAAACCATGACTTTTCACAAAACAAAGAGCGCCAATGTATTGGTATCTCGAATGACAATTTTTATAGCCTGAGGATCTACCCTGGAATGGTCTTCGTGGAGAGCATTGGTCTTTTCTAGGAGATCCTGCATGTCACGAGTGTACAATGGGTCGACAGGTTTGGGCACTAAAGATTGCTCGCGTTTATAATAATAATAACACCCTGTTTACATAAACAATTTTTCTTTGAAATTGAACTCAGTGGGTTTTTAAATAGATTTTTGTGTAATTTATATGTTTATCCTTGTTAAATACACCAATTTGATTGATTCGGATATTCGGAATAGAGGGCATACTGATAAAATTTGAAATATAAAATGTGCTATATCACAATAATACAACAGATTTTTTCAAAAGATATAATGATAATATTTTTTAACATGGCACCGAATGTCTGACGAATTTGTGTACATAACAAGTTATAATATAAAGTAGATTACTTATACAAGCAAAAGTGTCATAAGAATTTGTTATGGGTTTGTAAAAGATTTAAACCATCAAATACTTTTCTTATCAAAGTTTGTATATCATATCTAAAGAACTTAATCCCTAAATGATGTAAGTTTTGAAGAATACTTAATAAAAAAGAAAAAGCTGAATTTGTTTATGTACAGGTACAGGACTCTTTAGGGTTCCTTTCGGAATAAGTAAATAGGAAGACTATTACTTATTCAGAAAATTTCGGCCTTTCAATTCTATTTAAATGTTTAGTACGGTAGCTTAATAAAATTTTGGTTGGGAAGACAGTTTCTTGAATTTTCTATTTACATCAAGGTAGGGTCCGTCCTAGAGTAAATACTTACACTGAAAATTCTCATCAATTAGATTTAATAGTCCACCGGAATCACGTAAAAAGGCCAAATCTTCGAAAAACGGAACAACAGAAATTTAGCAAGTTGTAGGTCTTGGAGGGTAAATTATAGTGTCAAGTACCCAGACCCTTAACAGGTTCACCAAAATGTTGATTTTTCTGCGTTTTTTAACAGATGCAATAACTTAAAAACGGTGCATCGGATCAATAATTAAAAGAAAATGTTCGTAATTAAATTTTCTATAGGAGAACGGCATAAGAAATTTTATTTTTCTAACCGCTTCTCTGAATCAGTGGAAAATCCGAAATTCGTATGTATACAATTTCCTTAAATAATGCTTATATCTCGAGCACGGTGCGTTTCGTCGAAAAAGTTGTATCGACCAAAAATGTTTAGCTATATATTTCCTATAATTATGAGCTACTAAAATTGAAAATTTTCCAGACGCCTTTCCTTAATTTTCCACTGAGTAGGAAAAGAGGTTGGAAAAATGGAATTTATTATGCCGCAGTCCTGTAGAAAATTTAATTCTGACCATTTTTTTTTAATTTACATTTCTTGATCCGATGCACCGTTTTTAAGTTATTGCGGGATTTTTGTTAAAAAACGTCGAAAAATCGACATTTTAGTGAATATTATATAGATTGTCCCTTTCTGTCAGGTGTTCGGTTTAGGTTAGGTTAGGTTAGGTTGATATGTGAGTGGGCTAGTAACAGACCCTCCACTGCGACCATCTGGTCTATTGTGGCTCACTCCTAATTATATTTCATCCAATAAGTTCAGCTTTTTAATAAAGCCGACTACCTTATTGGGTGAGAGGTTTTCCAGGTCCTCTGGCAGCAGTTGCCCTTTGGCAAAAAATGAGAACCTGGTTCTTTCTGCAGCAGAGCAGGTACATAGAACGTGCGCTGCCGTTTCATCCTCCTCCAAACACAGTCGGTATTCAGCGTTGTCCGTTATTCCGAGTCTGTGTAGGTGGTGATTTAGTCTGCAATGCCCAGTGTATAGGCCAAATATAGTTCTTACGTGTAACCTATTTAACTCTAGTAGTTTTTTAGTTCTTGATTTCAGAGGGTATGTAATAAACTCCTTCGAATGAACTAATCCTGGTAGTTCTTGCCAGTTCTGGAGGATTTTACTCTCGGCCCAGGCTAAGAAGGTTGTTTTCGCAGTGCTTGCCGATATGCCAAGCACTGGTTATGGTCCGATAAATTTTGATACCGCACCTTCCCTAGCTAAGGAATCGGTTATTTCATTGCCCTCCATGCCAGAGTAGCCCGGTATCCAGACCAGAGTTAATTTGTTATATCTGACCAATCGGTTTAGAGCCTCTTGGCAGTTCCAGGCTAATTTAGAATTGCACCGATGTGAGCCAAGAGCTTTGAGAGCTGCTTGGCTGTCTGAAAAGATTCTCATTGATCTGTGTCTAGGATGCATCTGGTCAAGCCTCCTTGTACACAGTTCAATGGCATGAATTTCTGCCTGAAAGACAGTCGCATAATTACCCAGGCTCGAAGTAATTCTTACCCTCAGCTCCAACTCCCTCAGGAGTTTTGGAACCGCCTGTAAACTAACAAATGTCTGCTCTTTGTAGGTCGGTTTTGTTCCGATCCCATTCGTCTCTTCCAGGAAACAGGACGTTAAAAGGCAGTTCATAGTTGGTCACTGTAGGCATCACATCTGAAAGTATTCCCAGGATGTCATGACACACCATGTCATCTGACAGCCTGTTGCGTTTCATGATGCTAGCTTGCGGCATATTAATTGCCGCTTGTTGAAGTATGTATGTTGCCCATCTGCCTTCTCTCCCCAAACAGATATGGAGAGGGGTAGATCCAATAGGATTTCTAAAGCAGCTGACGGTGTGATACATATTGCACCAGTTATTACCAGGCATGCTTGTCTCTGTAGACCAGAGAGTTTGGCTTTGGCCGTTTGTTGTAGCCTCTTCGATCACCAAACTATGGAGGCATACGCTACCATTGGTCTTATGACCGTAACGTATATCCAATATGTTTGTTATGCTCCAGGTTTTTTCACAAATTCTGCGACATCTCCACAGGGACGGTCTTGCTTTGTGGATTACCTTTTCCAGATGGGAGTTCCAGTTAAGTGATTTATCTAGTGTAACACCTAGGTATTTCACTTCCCCCGCAAATGGAATAGTTTCACCTGCTAAGGAGGGTGGTACTCGACACCTTAATCTACCCTAAAGGCCTACAAAAAAAATTGCTATTGTTCCGCTCTTCTTTCTAAAATCGTGAAATCGTAATTCATTTCTTCAACAAAATTCACGTTGTTTATTATTTTAAAACATATACGAGTATAACGTTCAATTTGTTGGTGCTTGTAATATCTGCAATTTGATATGAAGAATTGATTCGTTTAGAAAAAACATAGTATTATGTGTTTTAAAGAGTAACAGGCAACAGTTGACTTGAGTATTAATCGACTTCCGATCGCCTAGATACAGTTTCTATTCTTGTGACCAACAAAATAAAAAATTAGCTACTGATTGTACTCTAAAATCTCTTATTACTGGTTTTCTGGGTTTATATACTTTTAATTTCTCAGGGCATCTGCGTAAAAAGTTAACAAGTGACCCAATAGACAATCAAACAAATGTTACATGCCAAAAGCAAGCTTGGCTATTTAATTTCTGGATTTAAGTTATTGTTATCGCCAAAAGTAGGCATAAAGTATTACACGTTGGTGTAAAGAGGTGCAGCTGCTAAGAATGTTTCCCTTCCAACATCTTGGCTTCTTTCTGCGCCACTGGGTAAGCGCGTTCGACGGCATTCTATATCAGTTTTACTCAAATGGTTGACCAGGCACGTTGGTAAATTTCTTTCATGACTTTTTCTATTTAATAGCCGATTATAGGCATTCCATTTAATTTAATTATGGGATCTTAGAAGTTCACTAATTTGTATGTGCATTTTTGGTTATTTTGAACGCCGCACAATGTCCGTTTTGACGGATTTTTAAAAAATTGCAAGTAGCATTTTTTTCTATTAACCTATGGAGCACGTTTTCCATATAACATATTTTCCTGGTATTGTAGAAAGCCATTTTGTCTTGATTGTATCCAAATGGTTTGATATTTTGGATTACCGATTTAACGTATTTTCCTGGTACTGTAGAAAGCCATTTTGTCGTGATTATATCCAAATGGTTTGATATTTTGGATCACCGATTCGAGCCGCTCTCCATCTTTCAGTAAGTTGATATTTGATATTTTTTATATATGTACTTACCTGTACTTTTTTTCAATTTTAATTGCAGTTTTTGCAGTTTACATTTCATTTATGCTTCGTTTTATTCGATTTTACGTCGTCTATTCCAACGATGTTAGTTGAAAGTTCCATTACCTTGGGTATGGACTTACTCTAGTTTTTGCTTGGCTCCAACCATTTACGTGCCGGATTAACTCTGGGTTACAGCACTTACTCCAGTACACCACTAGTGGTCACCGGATTGATTTTAACGAAGACGACTTTATGCATCATCTTGGATTGTGAATTGGATTTCTTTTTGTAAACCGGAACAACGTGGAAGTTTCTCTACGAGGGACAAGGATCTCTCCTGGACTTAATCGATTCAACGATCAATATTTAGATATTATATATATTTTGTTTTATTTTCGTTTGGATTTTCAAAACTCAAAAAAAATCATTTTAATACATTTATTGCGGCAATCATTAAGTTATGTAACTTTTGTTAAATTCACAAATTTAAGTACCCTTTTCCTTGCTAACGTCAAAGTAATTTAAAGTTTTATGTATCGTTCAGAATTTATATTGTAAATAAGATTATTATTATGGGGGGGGGGTTATTGTTAATATCAATTATTATGATTAGTTTCAAATTTATGAGGCAATTTACGAGTTTTCCTTTTAATCGTTAAAATATTCTGTAGTGATGAACGGGGCCAGTTTTTTATCATTATTTAACTGGTGTGTTATACATACAGGATGTTTCGAAAAGATTGGGACAACGCTTAGCAGTAGATACTTGACATCAAAACAAGTCGATTTAACTCAAAAAGTAGTGGTCCAACTCTTTTCGTTTTCAAGATAGAGGGTGGTAAAGTAAAAAAATTGTTTTCATAATTTGTCTCTATCTTGGATACTAGAATACGTATCTACTTCAAAGTTGGTAACGATACGTTTTTCAGGTCGCTAATTATAATGGTGATATTGCCGATGTCATATTTTATAGATGGCGCTAGTTACAGTACTTTTATGTGATACTTTAAGCCATAACTTTTTTGGGGTTAGATTTTGGACATCGTCTTCTATTATAATCGAAACGTAATTTGGTTTCTTAAAGAAAATGTGTCATTGTTTAAACGCGATAAAATGCACCCTTTCAGAGAAATACGCGATTTACAACTTTGTCACACACCTGTTCGAAGAAATTCAACACCCCGGGTGTTTTGAAAATATTGGGGCAACGCTTAGCGTAGACTCCTGACATCAAAACAAGTCGATTTAACCCAAAAAGTAGCGGTCTAACTCTTTTCGTTTTCAAGATACAAAGTGGTATAGTAAAAAAAATTGTATTCGTATTTTGTCTCTATCTTTGAGAATATTATACGTATCAACAACAAGCACTACTGACGATTTCAAAACATCATACTTAACGTACACATACTAGATAAGAAAGAGCATTTAGGTACAATTGAATTTCTTCGAACTGGCGTGTGATAAAGTTGTAAATCGCGTATTTCTTTGAAAGCATGCATTTTATCGCATTTAAACAAGTACACCTTTTCTTTAGGAAACTAAATTGCGTTTCGATTATAATAGAAGACGATGTCCAAAACCTAACCTCAAAAATGTTATGACCTAAAGTGTCACGTAAAAGTCATGTAACTAGCGCCATCTACAGAATATGGGATCGGCAATATGGCCGTTGTAATTAGCGACCTGAAAAACATATCGTTACCAACTTTGAAGTAGATACGTATAATAGTTTCCAAGATAGAGACAAATTACGAATACAATTTTTTTACTTTACCACCCTATATCTTGAAAACGAAAAGAGTTAGACCACTACTTTTTGAATTAAATCGACTTGTTTTAATGTCAAGAATCTACGGCTAAGCGTTGTCCCAATCTTTTCGAAACACCTTGTATATAGCTTCCTTTTAACTGACAAAATATTTTCTTGCGATTAACAGGGCCAGACATTTATCATTATTTAACTGGTCATACATATAGGGTTTTTCTTTTAAGTGGCAAAGCATTCTGTAGTAATTAACAGAGCCAGACTTTTATCATTATTTAACTGGGTTGTTATACACACAGGGTCATGTGGTAGGTAGGCTAAATGTACATTAATTATTTTAAAGTCCTCCGTGATATCACGCACGGTAAAGAAAGTTAACTTTTTTGATAATATTATCTCAGTAGCTAATAACTACTTACGGCTGTCTACTTAATTCTTATCTTTATCACTTGGAAAACCAAATTAACTGAATAAACTTGTTGCCCATAATTTGAAGAGGTGTGTTTCTCTTTTAATTCACCCCATGATAAAACTTACCTTTTTAATTAATGCCTCATTTTGGAATTAAAAGATTTTTTTTTGAGCTCTTTTGTCAATTTTGGCTATTGACCAAAAGGCTCGTGGCACAAAGTAATCAGAATAACCCGTTTAAAAGCAAAATCAATACGCGCCAATATAAATACTTCGGCCTTTATAACATGAATTGAATTGTAAAAATAATTCTTAAACAAAAACAAAAAATATATGGAAAACGATAAAATGCATTGTTATCAAGTATACTAAAAAATTAAATTAACAATACAATAATAATAAAAAATTACTTTGAGTATAATCTATTTAAAGTTTGGCTTCTTCTTTGGTAAAAATTATATTAGTTTTCAAAGAGGTTCACTCTGGATGGCTTCGTAGCTGAATTGTTATAAGCAATTATTTAAAAAAAAATCGCAATTTGCCGACGTACGTAAATGTGTAAATCTAGTTCTCTTAAATGTTTGAAACAGAAAATAATATTAATAATTCTTATTATATTCACTTATTACTTTTCTTGTTTTGACCGATCAACGAGTTAAAACTCAAAGGAATGTGGGAAACACGAACATTCTCAACGAGTAAAGCAATTTGCGGAATGTGCATTTTTGGTTTAACTAACGACTTTTAGCAATTTTTCCATTTCAAATTGACTGTAAGCTCCACAATCAAGTATTGACACAATAATAGTATGTATATTTCAAACGTGCTCGTACTATTCAGGAATATTTAGTTCCAAATGTAATTATAGCCGACACAGCGACGAGTGGAGTTAGTTCGGATAAGCCGGCCTGAATCCTATTAAAGCATTTCAGTTTTAACCACCTAATCAAATTATATATTTGCTTGCAGTAGGATGCCCCGTTTTAATCTGAAATATCAACGAATTTGGGAAACTTCTCGAGGTCCGGCCGAACTCCTGTAAATTGGCCTTAATTCAAAAGTTTTCTAATGAAAGTGTTTAGGCTGATAGCCAGGGTTTCATGTTAGAGACTTAATATTGGAGAAATAAATGATGATATGGAAAATTCGAATATTCTCATTTTAATGAAAGAAATCATGCAAAAGTATTTTACTGATTTTACTTCGGGAGCTTAGGTGGAGTCAAATAGCACTATAAATAAAGTCTTTTGCAAAACATAAGCGTATACGGCACTATAAGGACAGCGCCGTCTTTGTTCGTATCTTACTTGTAATCATTTTTTTTGAACAGTAAATAGTAAACGCAAAACAATAAATAAAGGAAGTTGCGAATGCTCCTTATATTTTGCAAAAGACTTTACCTGTACATGGACATCGTCCCATTCGCCTTAAAAGTTAAATCTTAAAGATCTTAAACAACTGCATCGATTGTAATAAAGTTTGAATAATATAGACATATCTGTTGTTAAGTCACACTTAAATAAGTTTAAAACTAATGGAAAATTCCATTAATATGAAACCAGTCACAACTATTTGCTGTCAGTTCATCACATAACTTATTAGTATGAAAGTATGAAAATAGCCTCATGTATATAGAAATTACATTATACAATATATTAAATCCAATCAAGCAAATAAT